>JARFXV010001167.1:2500-405704 GCA_031761425.1 Cosmopolites sordidus
ATCGAACATCTATGAGATATTCTTGAAATCTAGCTCCTAATTCAATTGCAGTATTTAAGAATCGCCATTCAGGAGAAATGGAATTAAATTCGGCAAGAGACCATAAGAGATCTTCTGTAAAGAATGCCCATAAGAATGCAAGCTGTAATTAGAGCTAGAGGAGGAAACACCGATTACTGATACATCTCTATGTTAGCTAAAAATATCGTTAAATTGCCACTTCAATTAAATGTTGTAACAAAAAATACACTCTGTTTCATTCCATCAACCACCAGTATGTTCTAACGCTACCTTATGTAAAGAAAATGATGTTGCTGTATATAGAACACTTCAAAATAACAGACTTAGTAACAAAAATTACAGAAATATTACGGATAATTTAAAATAGAACTTGTCCAGCACTTAACTTAGAAACTTAACTAGATACCTAACTAGAAAGCCACGAGAAAGCTCAAAAGGTCCCAATAAGATAACCCACCCATTAAAAATTTTGACAATAATTGGGTTTGGAATTATAAAGAAAAAGTTGAAGTTTTCTCCACTCACCTGAAAAACGTATTTAACCTCTTTCCTTCTGCACTAGCCATAGATGACGAAAACGAAATAACCGATTTCCTAAATATACTATTCCAAATGGATCTGCCTTATAACATATTTACGGTTAAACAAGTGAAACAAACAGTAATGAAAGGAGTCAACATTAAATATGCCTCCGAATTTGATCTAATCCCCAGCAAAATTTTGCCAGAACTCTCAGGAAAGTTAATAAAATAATAACCATGATATTTAAGGTTTTATTGCATATAAGCCACTTCCTTAGCACTTGAAAAGTGGCCCAAATCATTATGATGCTCAAACCCGGGAAAAAACCAGATGTCTCTTCCTACCTACTAAAAAACTCAAAATAATATGAGAAGAAAGAAAATTATCCCAGAACATTAATTTGGATGCCCTAATAAGCACGGAACAATATAGCAAGTGAACAGGCAGGGAACATCGAAACAAAATCAACCACCGTAACATTCACACTACGTAGAGAAACATGCCCACCAGTGAAGATCAACCACTGCCAACTTCTGTACACAGAGGATGCGAAATATCGGTATGCATTTGGATTGATGCCTGGCATGGAAAAAACATATACTCACCAAGCGCAAGCAACTTGGTCTTAAATTGAGCCAAATGTACTGGCTTATTTACCATCAATCAAAATTATCGTTGGATAACGAGATATTAATATACAAGTCCATTTTTAAGCCCGTATGAACTTATGGAAATTAGCTGTGGGATACTGCCTGTAACTCCAATGTCGGCATCCTTCAGATGTCCCAAGACCAAGTGTTGCGTGCCATAGTCAACGCATCTTACTATAGATGTCATTACGCTCAAGTTATAACAAACGCTTAATACTTACTGGGCAGACTGCAGATTTCTCTAGAAGTTATATAAAAGCAAAATAACTGTTTGACTAGTTGTGAGAAACTTTTCGTGAACAGTATTACGGTAATCGAAGCAAACAATTATCATGACGATTTTTGACCGGCTTTGACGTGATATTTTTCCACTTTGGTTTAAATTTACGATACTCGCTTGATTCGTGAGCTGTTTCTTGGTCGTAAGTATAGAACCGTGTCTCATCACCAGAAATTAGAGCAGAGTGGGGCCTAAAAGCCCTATCTATGAATTCTATCCAAGAACAGCAAAATCTGGCAACGTGTACACTAATCTTTATTAGTTTTCCATGTGTTTAAGTCTAAAAAATTTTAAAGGTCTTATGAGGTAAGGTATTTTGGATAAACATAATCTTATTTCTTCATCTTAATATTTAAGATATTTCATGAAATCGGTAGTTCTAATTCTAAAACAAAATATGGGCAACTTTAAGTTATAGTTTAAGAATCTACAATACATATGGTAGTGCCTACAGAATGGCTGCACGTGACAACGGTGTCAGTAATCCGCAAGCGGACTCTTGCCCCATCAGAAACATTTGCATTTTTTCTTATAAGATGTATTTGTTTTAGGTCATATTAAAGAAAAACAAATAGGAAAACATGTATGGAAGAAATTTTACAAAAAGCTGGACAAATAGATACAAAATATGTCCAAAAGAACCGTTGCAAAAAAGCTGAATCTACTCTACGAAAGATATTTTATTTCAGTAAAAATCGAATTTGTTTTTTGAAAATCTATCAGAATTCAAAAAAATTAATTTTCCACCAAGTGCTATCTACAATATGGCCGAGAATGGTATTTGAACCTTTCCTAACAAAATACCAAAAATTATTAGCACGAAAGGCAAGAAATTTGTGGGAAAAATATCTTCAGCTGAGCGTGGAGAATTAATCACTATTTGTTACGGTTATATTTGCTTACCAGGTTTGGTTGTATTGTGTTGGAATTTCAGTTACTTAGACTTTCCATATTTTGGCATTTTGGCGAAGGTGTTGTAATGGAAATGGAGTACATTTTGCGTCGAGCCTGGTGCGTGGTTATTTTGCATATCCGGTACTGCTTAGTAAGTCGGGATACAGGGCCGTACTTTGTTGCGACAGTATCGAGAATTTGTTAGAGTTGATTACGTATTTTCTTGCTCATATTTGATTACGCTTCGGTAGAGGGTCGGTACCATGTTTCGTTAGTTTATATTTATTTTAGTTTAATTTATCTTCCTGGAATTAACGCATCAATTTTAATTAGTCACTTTTATTCATCTCAGTCCGGTACTAGTACTTTGGTTGATTGGCAGTACTCTAGCGGAGAGCTACTAAATTACTTCGCGGGCTTGATTTTGGAAGGAACCATTTTTGGTCTTCTCCTTTCTCTTCTCTTTCCGACCACTTTCGAGAGCAGTCGACAGTGCAGCAATAGGCCTTGACCCAGTGTAAAATTTCCGCTAATTAGAGTTTTGGAGTTCGTGATATTTTGGGAATAGTGCCGAGTTTATTTGTTAGCTTTGCTGGATTTTTATTGCTAACACACTGCGAGCTGCCCCCGAAACCTATTGAGGTATATTTTTGGACCATCGTAGTTAGAGAACCCTCGTGGCCGTACGATTATTTGTCGTCCGACGAATAATTCTTTTTTAACCCAGATAGGGGTAAGAATAATTTAACCTAATTAAAATATTTGTCACAATATTTATAAAACCTCTTTCTAGTTTTTTTTTGGTAGTGGATTGATTCCCTAATTTCATATTTTCCTATACACGTGGTTAATCCGGGTGAATCTTTGGCTTCTTTCCACGCACGTCTTTGGGTGTCCTCGAAGTTCTCACGACCCACAGGAGCAGACCCACGAGATATCCGAAACCGTAAGGGGTAGACAGACCAACGTTCCGCCTCACGTGGCCTGTGCGACACTCATCGGGGAGTTTCGTGGATTGACTGACCAAAGATAAGTTATTATCTTACTAGTCATATTATATTAAGTTTATTACTGTTTCTTATCTGCAAGACATCTTTACTAAAGTGCCTGTATTTTACTAACATAGTGAATTTTGTTATTATAACCAAAAATCCCTCTCCTGTTCTTTGGCTTCCACGATACTGTTTTTTTTTTAATGATGATAATAAATGTCTAAGTACCGAATAATGTTTTCTTTTATCGCCTGAGAATCTCATGTTCTCTGAGCAGTAATTAGCCCTGGGAAATATTCACCATATTAATATATATTATATTTTTTTAAGGGTACTTTTTTTTGGAGCCCGAAACGGGTAACATATTGTTTGCGCTATGAGTGCGGCAGGTAATTTTATTCCTCACGCGATAATATTTCCTCGAAAGAGAATGAAAAACGAGCTGAGGGATGGAGCTCCACGAGAATCTATAGCAATGTGTTCGGACTCTGGATACATAAATAGCAACTTATTTATAAAGTGGCTTAAACATTTTCGCTCCAAGGTTAGACCAGATAAAGAACATCCTGTTCTTCTTATACTCGACAACCATTCTTCCCACGAGAGTTAAGAAGCTGCAAATTATTGCAGAGATAACATTATTCATCTATTGACGATACCACCCCACAGCAGTATCAGAAGTAATCAGAATCAGGCAATATCAGAAGAAACGGCTTTAACGAGAAACATCGCGATCAAGGGAATACCTTTAACACCAGAGAAATTGGAGCCTGCATTAGCTCAGCAACATCGAGAGAAAACACTACTGTCACCTAAGGATATAATTCCACTTCCAAAACGAAAATATGAACAAAAAAGAAGAGAAGGAAAGAAATCGCGAATACTTTCTAGCACTCCTAATAAATTAAAATTGGAAGGTCTGGCTGAAGAGAAGTTGAAAAAGTCAACGCGTGCCAAAAGAAAAATTATAGAGGATTACGAGTGAATAAAGAAAAGGTTAAGGTAAAGGAAAAACTATGTGATGATATATGTCCAGGATGCCATGAATCCTATGAAGACCCTCCCATTGAAGAATGGATTCAGTGTAAGGTCTGTAAAAAGAAGAGTATACGTCGTATTTAAAGCGTGTACGGCTATTTGCCCCACATTAATCGGACTATTGCCCCTCATATAGGGCAAAAGTCATGTTTTGTATGTCATGATATTTTTATTTATTAATAGATAAGTTTTTCTTCTATGTCACGAAAATGACTTGTTTTGCGTAGTAGATGGATGTAATGTTTGAGTTCTTTATTTATTAACATATTTTTTTCGGGATTGTGGTTTTTATAATCATTTTACCCTTAAGTATGTCATTTTGCCTCACTCTACTCTGTGCATTTCAGAATATCAAAGAAAGTATCTCTTACGTATTTTCAACCTAGTGGTATTCTTCAATATTGATTATGTATCTGATACTTAATTGGTGATCCAATATTTAAAAATTTTGTACTGAGAAGATCCTTGAACGAGGCAACCACCACTTAAGTCATACAGCCACCAAGTTGCACCACTTAAAAATTTACGTAAACATTTTTTTAGCATTGCTTCATCGCGGTAACACTTTCTTTTCAATGCATCAGCGCAGGGCATTTCTTATTTAAATAAAATTTTATATAAATTATTTGCTCAAAAAAGGTATCCATTTTAAAAAATCGCCTACAATTTTTTTTTAACAATTAGTATAGATAGTATAATGTCCAACTTAACAAGCGCAATTATATGAAATTTCTATCAGATATCAAGAACAGTTATACCGTCTTAAAAAATAAATCGTTGTATCGATGCGTAAAGCGCGCAAAGTCACCTTACTTTTTACTCATATAATTTACATATTAATAGCAGAGCATACATATATATTAAAAGCCTACATATGTCATTAACATATTAATAGGTCTAGGCTAAAATAATTACTTTAAAAAGAGCAGTGGTAATAAAGAAATGGCTCTCCTTTCCCTGTTTTACGCTAAAATAAACATCGAATGACAGAACGACGGAAAAAGCCTGTTAAAAATTGAAGCGATATACATCGAATAGCAACGCAACTTTTCCTTTCGTCACGCTATACAAGCAATGTTGCCAAGTCGTTAAAAATCTCAGCGTAGACGGAAAATAATATTATCCTTTATGCAAAATTCCACTTTTTCACAAAAATATCCATCTTTATTCCAGATTTTAGAGGGTATACAAATAACTTAAAGTAAATTTTTCATGGTAAAAAGACAAAAGTATGGATTAATTGCAACTGACAGTTGACAGCCGTTTATTTAACACTTAACCAATTTTTTTTCTCAATAAATTTTTAACAAAATCGAAAATAGAAAGATAATTCTTTTCTACATTTCATTAATACATAACGTATCAAAATATTGTTTGTATTTTCTTTACACCAGTCCCTAACTATGTTAGCAACATCAGTGGAGAATTAAATATGAGAATTTAATATACCTTTGATATATTTGATTTTGTATCTAATATTCTTTCTTCCATAAACCGATACTTTTAAAAATATTCTTCATTCTTGTTATGTATTTGTTATATACAATTCTTGTTATATATGTTATATACTCGAAAAACAAGTGGTCGGTTTAAGCAGCTTGTCTAAGTTTCTCATCATCATCATCGGTGGCCATATAACCATACAGGGTCTGGACGTCCCCAGCTCCGTAGCCATGTGGTGCTTCCAGGCTTGTATTGTCCGATTTAGTGAACATATCTGCGCATTCATGCGCATTGTCTGTCACGACATCCTTCCAACGTAGTAGAACTTCTTCTACTTCTTGAAACTGTAGGTTTGGCTGTAAAGACCCTTTTTGCTGGGTTGTTGTCTTGCCCACCTCAAGTTGTCAAGTTTTATCAACGTTATTATGACTTTATTACTCAACAAAACTTATTACCGGCTTATCAGTAGATGTTACATCACTCGAAGTTATATCTGCGTCTTCATATACCTTCTCTCATATTGCCCCATATATTCTCCTTAACATTTTATCTTAAAAGTTGGTAAAAGTGATTTATCAACTTTTGTTAATGTCCAGGCTTCAGACCTGTAAATTAGGACTGGGGCAATAAGATTTTTTGCCTGATTTTGGTAGTTCTTGAGACATTACGGTTACGCAGAAATGTCGACTAAAATATCCTTTGATGGGTAGTATAATACCCGACCGCTTTCTGAACTGCAAAGGTTGCTCAGTTAGTATAGAGCCCAAGTACTGAACCAGTTTTACACCATCAAGGCTATGATTATCAATGATGATGGTCTGTCCGACATCTCGTCGTCTTTGGCTATTTGTGACTGCCATGAATTTGGTTTTGACCTTATTGATTTTCAGTCTCATATGCATCCTCGAAGGCTGTAAATTTTTCGTTTGCCTGTCGTACTGATCTTGTAATTATGTGTACATCGAAGGCATAAGCTAGAATTTGAGTAGACTTGGTAAATAGAGTGCCTTTGATATTCAGTTTGGCTTCTCGTACTTTTTTTCCAGAGCTATATTAAACAAGGGAAACGGCAGCGCGTCTGCTTGACTCACACCCATTTTTATTTCAAAGAAACTCGAGTTTTAATTTTGTATCTTGACACCGCATTATTATTAAGGTAATATTTATGTTATTTTCTTGTATTTTAATTCGTTCATAGCTTCATAGTGCTTTGATCTAATACGGCATATATACGCTATCCGACGGGAAGTCGCCGAAAAGTATGGGTTGTTGACTGTGGATGGGATCTTCCTATTCTTGACGAGAGAGCACATGTCGGTGACCTGCAGAGTCTAAACATCAAGAGACGAAACATGTGCCCTCCAATGGAAGGGATGAGAGGGGCCCGTCCCCAGTCAAGTAATCAACAAAATGTTCATATATATGAACATGTTGTTAGGTGCATGACTGGGGACGAGCCCTACCTACCCAATTGAAGGGCATATGCAACCACCCACACGACATGGAAATCTAACATTGCATATATATATATATATATATATATATATATATATATATATATATATATATATATATATATATATATATATATATATATATATATATATATATTCTGAACAATAATTACTCCTGGTAAATTAGGTGATCGGACAATCAAATCTGCTGATCGCAAGCGAAGAATGAATATACAATTGTAGTACGAGACTATACTAATATGAAAATACTAGTATGAAAAATTTTAATAAGTTTTACGATTTGTACCTTATAACCAACTTGTTAACAACGTTAGACAAGTTTTACCACATATATGAAGTGCCCATGCCTTGCGTCGGTCTCCTATTCTAATTCCGAAATAAAGTTCGTAGGCGTTTTGCACAATCGAGGTGAAATTACAATTTGGTGATTTAAACGGAAGCTCTCTGCAATCATAATAAAAACTGTTTGCACTATTTGCGCACTGCTTAGATATCGTATTTAAAATTAAGCACAATCAAAGTTAAATAAATAACATAAATAACGCAGAACTCAACAAAACTTATTGCCCACGACGTAGAAAATACTAACATTCGGAACTTACTATCGGAAGCCTAGTTTGTAGATTTAACAAATAGGTCATAATCAATTACATTCATTAGTGCTCACTGTAGATACACGCCGTGAGTTGCACCTACAAATTACTATATTAGAAATATTGTGTTTATTAGTGTTTCATTCGTTTGTTTTGTCATTATTAAGCTTATTCTAGTCTCTCTTGTCTTAACCCTTTCTTAAACTTGTTTTGTGGGACGATTTTCACTGAATTATATTAAAATGACACGTTTCGACAACATAGCGGCTTCTTCAGATGTTGATTATAAAACTGTTTTATACTCAAAATCTGAAAGTTTTATACTCAACATCTGAAGAAGCCAGTGTGTCGACGAAACATGTTATTAATATAATTTAGTGTTTTAATAATAATAATTTAGTAGTTTTCTTGTACTCTACATTGTCTATTTCTTATTACTATCTCGTACTTAAAATGACTCTAATATATCAAATAATAAAAAAAGCAATTAATTAATTACCCTCCACTGTCAATCGTTTGACAGTTATGGGTTTCTTCAACATAAATATTCGTCACTCCTTAAAGTAAAATCTTAAATAAAACCATTAATTATTTTTAATTCTAGATTTTAATTAAACTGAAAAAGAGTTATATCCTGCCTTATTCGGTTATTTTGTTTTTCGTTTTAATAACACTGAAGCTTTCAAAAACAGTTTTTCTTCTGTTTGCTAAAAGCAAATTCCGCTAGATGCTCAATCGCCTGCTTTATAAATTTAAAATATATACACTCGAGAAACTGCGAGTCCCTTAAAAGAACGTATTCTAATAATATATAGCGATCTAACCATAATTAATGTCGATTCCCCTCTCTCATTCAGTGCAATAAAATCTTTAAATACACATCATATAATAACATCACCATTAAACTTCAGATAGTTCCAGGAAACACAGGACAATCTAGTGTTATATAACTGACCTCTGGCCCTGGCCCATCCCAGAAAAAAAACTATATCTTTTCAAAGTTATGGTTTGTTCAACATAATCACCTATACATTTAATCCTCTCCTGTCTGTGGTGCTACAGCCCATTAGCGAGCCTTGACCTCAATTTTCCTTCAATTTTCGCCTCGAACCAGTTCGATATATTGCATGAATCCAATCTGAGACGGTGTACAAGGCGTGCAAAGCAATGAGACTGGTGGCGTAGTGTTCGACCTGGCAACTCCCTTGGCTTCTCCTTTGGAGAGGTGGCAATGACCAATACGTGATGCGTCTTTAGTATGAGTTTCAACTCCCTAGAGCATCCTTTCTCAAACTTTTTTGTGCCGCGACTCACTAAATAGCCAAAAAGTTAAGTGAAAAACGTTGCGAACCCCTCACTACAATATGTTAATTTGACATTTATCAAAGTTATAAATCGGTCGGTTAACACGGCGACGATTCGGCCTTTTTTCAGTATCGTGATTAATGAGGAATCGGTTTTATTTTTAAATGGCTTATAAACTCCTACGAGCGTGTTCACAGGCTTACGAATCATTTCTTTGGCTATGTATTAAATGACGAATTGTCAATGACGGATGTATGTGTGAATAGGTTATTACACTTATACCGAAATACCGCACACAACCACAAATACCGAACTACGAGACTTGTGTAATCCCTTGTTCTTAAATTAATTTTACCAGTTCGAACCTGTGCCCTGTACTATTTCGCACTTGTAAAATGGCCTGCCGGAGCATGCGAGACCGATTATTCGTCCCGAGCACGCTTAAACATGTTCGTACAAGCTATACGCTTTGGTAATAAGAAAGGAACGAGACAAATAGTTTCATTGTTAATTATGTTTTTATGAAAACAAGTGGTACAATTTCTTCTCTTAGTGTTAAATACTACGATTTCTTAATAATATAAATAACAGTGTGGTTAATTGATAATATCAAATAAAACGGATAAATTTGTGACAAAACAGTCTACATTTACATCTGATGAAACAGTAAAGAAAAAGACCAGATTGCACAATTAATCATATTAAAAATATAGATTCATTGGATTGGAAGCATTGCAAGCCGTAATTAAATTAGTCCGACATCTGGAAACAAACTCGTCTTTACAAAACAAATCATTAATTTTTTTCGAGCGTAAATCACTCATCTTGAAAAATCAACAAATTGCTATCAACAAATCAAACCGTAATGAGACCGCAGCATTTCAAGAATCATATTTAGTAGCATTAAGAATGATTAAAGAGTCTAAGCCCCACACGATGACGGAAAAGCTCATTTTACCCGCTGCCATTGATATAATCAATGTGATGATAGGTCCGGGAGAAGCAAAAAGTTGAAAACTTTATCTCTTTCAAATAACATAATATCGAGATGTAATAATGAAATGGCCAATGATATTGGCGATCAAATAATGCTATTCAGTTCAACGAAAACAGACATGTCAAACTTGGCGCAGTTTTTGCGTTTTGTCCGATACGAATGTGATGGGTCAATTAAAGAAAATATACTATTTTGCAAATCAATCCTCGATCGCACAAACAAAACGATAATTTGGACTTCTTGGAAAAGCGATAACGCGATAACGGGAACAACAGTGGTATGAAAGTAAAATTTAAACACATTATGCCACATATGGAATGGACGCACTGCTTTCTTCACCGAAATGCGCTTCCTACAAAAAAGATGTCAGATAATTTTCAAAATGTTTTGTCAGCAGCCGTAAAAATTGTTAATTTTATTAAAAGTTGACCATTGCAGACTAGATGGTGTTCTACATTGTGCGAAGAAATGGGTACCACATACGACTCACTGTTGTTCCATACTAAAGTCAGGTGATTGTCGCAACGAAAATTTTTAAGTCTAAAAGTTCTCTTTTTGAATCGCGATATGAATTGAAAATCTTTTTTACAGATAAAGATAGCATATTTTCAAAGTTTTTACAAGATGGGTAATATATTTTCACATTTGAATGACTTGAATATGAGTTGACAAGGCCGTAACAAAAACATTTTACTAATGACAGACCATGTCTTCAGTAAGAAGCTTGGTAATTGGATTATACGCCTTGAAAAACGCAAGTTTGATGCATTTACTGTAACTTCGGATTTTGTTACCAAAAATATGGATTTAGAAAAATTCTGTTATTGATCGCGTGTTGAAGAGCATGAAAGCGCATTTACGCGAATTGAAAATTCGGTTTCTGGAATATTTTCCAAATAGCAACGATGAGTTGATGAAAACCCGTTTGATGAAAATGTTGTTGAAGCTGTAGACTTAACTATTGATATTCACAACTAAGTTATTGAAAAATTGGCCGACAAAATTCTACAATTATGATTTTTAAGTCAAGATTTAAATAAGTTTTGGCTTGCATGACGATGTAAATACGAAAGCTTTGAAATCATTGATCCCCTTCGCTACTTCTTACTTATGCGAAAAAAGCTTCTCGTCTACGGTGGCTTTATTCACTAAATATAAAAATCGTCTATTATCACTGGAAAATAATTTGCTTATGTGTATTTGCAATGATGATCCACGTTTAAAAAAACCTGTATACCGGAATTTTCTAGTGCCTTCTGAAAATGAGTGAAAACAATTTCGAGCAACAGTGCGTTATCAAGTTTCAGACTTGACTAAAACAATTAAACAAAGACTAAAACAACTTGACAATTTAACTAAAACTTTTGCAAAACTTTAATAAGCTTATAGAATCAGTTTTTTGTCAAGTGCCCAGGTTCTCAAGTAGTTGAAAGCACTTTCAGAAGGCGCTGAGATTCCAAGTGAAGCTAAACCTCGCAATACGCGCGTCTAGAAATTGAAAAAAAGTGATTTAGTGTTCAGCGGTAAATCTCTTCGAGTTTAGCGATTCTCACCGAAAGTTCCAATTGAAGTTTGAATAGCATATATTTTTATAAACAATTAGTAATGTCTTGTGAATCAACAGTATCTGAATTGAAATGAAATATTTGCTGTAAGAAATCATGATGTACCACTATTATCAAAAAGAAAGGTGTTTTATTAGCTCTTTCGTACATACCTACGTTTTTAAATTGGAATAACTGTTGTTCGCATCTGATAGAAGTTATATTATTTCATTTCGCTTGCTAAGTTAGAATTTATAGTGCCTTTTTGCAGTGGTTCATGGACTTTAGTGATGGTAAAGAACTGGTTGAAAGTGAACCTCGTTCCGTTCAATCAATAAAGAAAACATTATCAAAATCAAGAATCTTATACCGAGTAATTGCTGACTAAGTATTAGATAACTTTAGAATTTTGAAGAACAATTTAGGTTTGTGTATTTTCGGCTTGTCCCTAGAACACTGTTTTCTTTTTTAATATTATATTGATGTTGCTGAAAAGATGCCTTCTTTGGATGTGATTGAGAAGCGTTAACCATAAAGAAGATAAAATAAATTTGGATAAATAGATAAAACTATTTTGTGTTATATTCTTAAAGTCACCTTAATTTTTTATCATAGTGCTATTACATTCATTAGGGTTTAAAATATATATAATGAACTTTGGAACAAAAATTAAAATAGTAATTATAATTATTACAAACAGTCACCATAAGCGAGCTTGAAAATCAGTTAAAAGATAACATTTATCAGTGAAATATTGGGTTTACGAAAATTACTTCACAATAGTGCCACGTTATGAGCACGTTGACGGTTTACATTTCAAATATAGCTCTATTCGCTAAACTTAATTAATTTTAATTAGCTTCCAACAATGCAAGGCATTTACTTTACAAATAGCTACAGACCTTTAGAGAAATGTTAATATAGATTATGATATACAGGGTGAGGCAAAAGAAAAATATTTTCTTAAAAGAGGTAGTAGTTGGGAATGGGGAAGTCGACTATCGCACTTGCGAGTAGTTCAGAAAGTTCAGTTTGAGCAGTCATGGGGAGAGTGGAGAATCGCGTTTTTGCCGTCAAGTTTTGTTTTTTGGAAATAACCGTTCAGTTGTTACTATTGAAAGTCTTTTCCGCCGACAGTTCAAGTTGCGCATTATGAGATGATCCTTGATCTTAAGGCAATACTTCGATGAGTTGAATCGTTTCGTACAACTGAATCAGTTATGAAGAGGAAATCAACTGATCAGTAGTACGGCTCGGATTCTAGATATTATTAAAAGAGTGATAATGTCGCATGTTCATCCTTTGTGCTTCGCTAGGCGTTACGGGTCAGTACAGAAACATAATTGTTTTTGGGTTGGGACAACCAGGAGGCCGTGTTGAAAAATTTAGTGGCACTCATAAGGATAAGTAGGAGGTCAGAGACACAATATTGTATTAAGTGACTCACAAACCTAATAAAGCTAGGTTGAGGTGCAAGAGAGATATATATATTTCAAAATTGTTGCATTTTATATTGAATAAGTGTAGCAAAATGTTTTTTTTACTAACCGCAAATTAATACTTTTTAGAAATTAACTTTAAAATGTTCTTTATTAAAAATAATAAAATCCAAAATAAAATTTGTTTTAAAGTACAAAATATTTTTATCTGATGAATTCATATCTGAATAATATAAAGGGCTAATAATAATTACTTTAAAATAATGTGTACTAATGTTAAAAAAAAACATTTTAAAATTATAGATAGTAAATTCAGTATTTTAACCATAGGGTAAAAAACACCAAATTGAAATATAATTAATACTTAGAGAGACAAAAAAGTCTATAGAAAAATAAACAAAGTCAGTCATAAATAAAGAAGATAAAAACGTATACGTAAAATCGGCAAAACTTAAGATAAAGACAAAGTTGAAAATAGGATGTTAGTGGAGTGAAGCGAGGGAAAACTAAAATAGTTAATAAAAATAAATATATAATAATTGTATGCGCAAAGATCAGTTCTTTAATTTATTAATAATTTCCGTTTCTCCAGCAAGTGAAACCTTTTAAAAAAAAATACAAAACTTCATGTGGGAATATGGTTTTACCGAGGTTTTTCTGTAAATTAACAGTAAAAATAGTTTCAAAATTATCCACTTTGTACCCGAATGGTTTTATGAAATATAATATGTCAGTGGTAAAAATGGTGAAATGATTATTTCTGGTCGATGTTTAACGTTTTTTAAATATTTATTCTAACTAAATGTAAATCTTTAACGAAACTTAAAATAATATTAACAAATCGTAAATCTTAACAAATTAAATATGCCTTTAATATTTTTGGTTTTCGTTATAAGTACAGTGTTGTTATAAGAACGAAGGACAATCTCATTCCTTATAAATTACCTCTCCCGGCAATCTAAATGCAAAATAGCCTACAGAACTGAAAATCCAATTAACACTACTAAGAATAGTGTTGCGCTGATAGTAGTATAAATAGGAAATGACGAAAAAACATCCTTATTTATTAATAATTAGACATTTATATTTGTTTTGATGACTGATATTTTGTTTGCTTGACGCCAAGGTAAGTTACTAAATAATACAAGTTATTTCTGTTGAGGGAAATTCAGGGTTAGTTACATATGTTATAAGGATTAATATGTTAAAGTTACTAATATGAAATAAACTAATTAAAAGTTACTACGTCTAATATTAATAATTATTGCACAAGAATATGGATGATGGCTGTCAAACTGATACGAGTATAAGCTATTAGTTTGGTCACCACATTGTTGAAAAATTATGGGTTTTATAGTGGCTCAGATAACCCACCTTAGATGTACATGTTCTTCTACATGGTGGACATTTAAGGCCAAGAGGATACAGAATTAGTTCACGCGGTCCAGTTTGTTTGTTTGTTTGGCTTTTCGCGCATGCCTTTTGGCTACGGCTTTTTGGCGATTATTCTCCTCATGGAGCTGCACAGCTCTGTATGTTTTCTCATGCCATTTGGGTCCTTCATTTGCTATCTTTTCCCATTCGGACACGCTTGACATAGACTTCTTTAGAGACGATTTTATTATATCTTTATACCTTTTTTGGACATCCCAGGTTTCGTTTCTTGTTTTATAATTTACCATAGAGGATCTGCTTCGGCTTCCTAGTGTCCTGCATACTCTGCCAATGACCTAACCATCTTAGCTGAGCTTTCATGATATGGGATTCTATGCTCAAGCTGCTGGCTCGTTTAAATACCTCCACATTAATCCTATAGACTTGCCATTTAATTTTAAAAATTTTCCGGAGACAGCCTTAATGAAATCTCTTAAGTTGTGTTATTTGCTTCTGGTACATAACCTATGATCAGTGCCATACAGAAAACTGGGAATTATTATGGTATTCTAAACACTGTTCCTTTAAGTCTCGATTACTAGATACTCTTCTTATTAGACCTCCAAAATTAGCACCAACACATTATTCTATTATATATATATATATATATATATATATATATATATATATATATATATATATATATATATATATATATATATATATATATATATATATATATATATATATATATATATATATATATGTTTCTATATCATTCCGTTTCTAATCTAATTCGTTCGTTTCTAATTCTAAATCACGACGTTTTGCCAAAATCGCATTTGGCACGATTGAAGACTGTTGACCCAAACTGTTGCAAACACACTAAAAAAACCCCAAGGAGAAAGTTAGACTGGAAAATCATGGGGTATATAGTATATTTTGTTCCGACTGCAACAGAGCATACATAGGACAAACAAACAGACGAATACGGCCAGAATACAAGAACATAAAAACGACTTAAAAAATAAACAAACCACTTCCGCTCTGTTCCAGGACCATCTACAAACAGGACATAAAATCAATTTTGAAGAAGCCAAAGAAATAACGAATATTGAAAACTACAAGGTCCGAACAATCAGACGAGCCGTTGAAATGGAAGAAAGAGGTGAGCTAAATACGCAGAACAACGCTCGCAACATTCCAAAAGTATGGAAATCCCTTCTGAAAAAAGAATAAACGCGGCAACGTGGCGGCGAGATAGAAAAATCAATAAACGGACGCCCGACAGCGTTGCCGAGCGCCGCAAATAGTCTCGAACTACCCCGATATAATCTGCGCAGTCGCCGGCCGGCTATAAAAGCGAGTACAACGACCCATGTACGTCAGTTGGACTCTTGAGTCGAAGCGGATAACACTTGAAAATGTCAAATGTGATTTTGGCGAAACGTCGTGACCCTTCACAGAATCAACGGATCGACACCCGGAATGACTTAGAAACATTATCCACCATCCGCGAAAATATTAGATGCAACATTTTGCACCTCTACGGGGAGGAAACACTGCAATCCATCGAACGCTTTGAAAAGCTGAGGTCAAAAACATCACTTTTAATTAGCGACATTATCTTTTTAACGAAATGTCGCGACAACGACCTCCAACTGACATGCACAAAACTCGCCTATCATACCAGAACAAGAAAAACCAATGCTATCTTAAGAAATGTAAGCTGAACTCTTCTTCGAGAACAAATCCCAGAGAAAAGAAGGCATTTGGACAGAACGGAAATAGAATCCACTGTCAACCATCTTTTTCGTACTGTTTCTCGTAAACAAATGTTTTAAAGTACCCGAATATAAATTATAAAAATAAAAAATTGAGTATTTTAATGTTCAAAAAGTGCGTAATTAATAAAATAACAAGTGGTCTAGTTGAGAAAAACGAAATTTTTAAGCCAGTATAATCATGTTATCCGTACGAAAAAGATCAACAAAACGGTATTCTTATGGAGTATGTAAGAGTGATGCGCGATTTAAATCATTTAAAGATAAAAAATTCTCTTTTATATACCTTCCGAAACCTTGTCTTCAATAACATAAAAAGATGATCAAATCATCAAGATATGTACATATTAAATCATATTCTACCTGCACAAAATATGAATTGTTAAAGAAAAAATGTGGCCGAAGTGACAGAGGTTTTCGAATGATTGATAATGTTACTAAGGAAACTTATATTTGCTCATTCCATTTTTATGGAGAAAGTGGTTCAACTGATCAAAATCCAAATCCCCTCAACTATCAAGAATTAAAAAAAATTATAATTCAAACAAAATTAAAAATATAACCTCTGACACATTTTATAGGTGGTTAAAGTAAGAACAAGTTTAATGAGAAAGTATAAAAAAGTAATGCAGAAAAATGGATCTCTTACGAAAATTATTCATTATATTGAAACTGTTAAACAGGCGAAGTAAACATTTAGAAATAATAATTGCAAATAATTATTGGTTTTAATAAAAAATTATTCATGATTCATATATAATTAATTACCATAAAATGTGTCATTAACATCAAGTCATTAAATGATTTATTTTATCAATAATAGTTTTGAATGACTTAAATATTTTATCAAATTGTTTCTGCAAATCCTAAGAATTTATTTCTAGTTAATTAAAATACAATTAGAATAATCTGTTTCTATTTAATTTAATTTCTTTATCATAGAATAAGATTAAAAACGCATAACCTGTCAATCAACTGTCTTTCCTCTAGATCAATTAGAAGGGAACCCCCATTTCGGGGAACAATAACCTTTTCTGACGAAGCGCACTTCTCGATTAGTCGGTTCGTGAACAAACATAACAGCAGGATTTGTCTAAGAAAATCCTCAAATCATTCAGGAGTTACCTCTTTATCATCAGAAAAACACTGTTTGCTAACGTTTTTAGACCGGGACGTTGATGGAAATCATGTTAATGTTAATAACCGTATAATCTAAACAATATTTTTTTAAACAAAACCGTGTAACCTGTCACACATCTCGTCAGACAGGCGATTTAATATAAGAAAAATTTTTTGGACGCATTATGTCGCAAAATGGTAATGTCAAATGACCACCAAAATCAGACGATCTCACGCCATTATTTTTGTGAGGTATTAAATCTCTGGTTTATCGAAATAAAGCAAGGACAATTATTGACCTTAAACGAAATTTTCAGCTCACCATTGAAAATATACCACCCGATATGTGTGAAAAGGTTATCAAAGATTTCGTCTTTAGAATGCATTCCACTAGACGAAGCCGAGGGGGACATTTGAGCAACATTATTTTCAAAATATAATGTCATTATTTGTTCTTCAACTATGTTCTTCACATAAAATATAAATTACCAGATAATCAATTATCTCTTATTGGATAACCCTTTACTTCAAAATTTATGATCTGGCTAATTAGATCTCAAGTATGTTAATTCATGTTAGCAGTTACTTTCCAAACAATTTATATGAATAATTAAAAACTAGAACTATGTAACTGTTAAAGAATAATAAATATATCATTCATAAAAAATTTTAATTTTCAATATTACACAAAATAACATGCTTTTCATTAACCGTTTTTCCGTTAACCGTTAATTTGTTATGCATTAACTGTTATCAGCAAATCTATTATTTCATCAGCAATTTTTATTTTTCATTTCTATATTTTATGCAGATTATGCAATGGTTGATTCTTGTCTTAATTTTTGATTATTCTGACTTCCCTTCTAATATTTTCGTAGCCAACAAACCAGTGGTCTCAAAAACAATTTCGTGCTGCTCGATAAAAGCAAATCCTACCTAAACCAAGATGCTTGCTTAATAAGCTAGAAATAACTACACTTGTGTCCTATTAATTTGCAGCGGAATAATCTAGATGAATCGCATTTTCTGTCTCCCACTTGATACAAAAAAATAGTTTACAGAGTATTATTCAACGAAAGCATCCTCAGCGAGCTGTGTCTCGGATAGCAGTACAACTCACACGCGATTTAATGGTTCCTTTTAAAGTCGGAGAACAATATATATAACGGGCGACGAAGTTTGTAAATCTGTGCCTCAATAGTCTGTGTGTCTCAATAGCGCTCTGTGTCTGGCAAATGATCATGGAACGTTGAACATCACAGCAACGCTTGCTCGAAATTTGCAAACGCTTGCAATTGTCGAAATTTATTATTAGAATCTGTGTTGTGTGCGCCAAACTTATAGAACACTTCGCGAATTTTATGGTGCACATAATGACCCAGCCGAGCGATGTATTAGCCGAATTATCGACAAATTCCGAAAACATTTCACGCTGCTCGATATTAAAACAAAAACAAGTCAAAAAATTGTGCGTTGCGAAAAAAATATCGCTGCCGTTGCTGACAGTGTTGATCCAAATTTATCAATTCGTCGTCATCCGCAAGAAGTTGAGCTTTGTTATTCGACTTATCGGATTATTTAATTCCGAATTTGAATGATTTTGATATGGAGGAGATATGATTCTAACAGGACGACTTCACATGCCATATAGCAAAAGCAACGATCGATTTATTGAAGAAACAATTCGGTGATAAAATTATTTGGAGAAAAGGACCTGTTAACTGGCCAACAAAACCATGCTATTTAATACCATTAGACCATTTTATTTATATACATAACTCAGGCAATTGCGCACATAAGACCTCAATTTCTTGAAAAAGTGGTCGAAAATTGAATTGACAGAATGCGCTTTGTCAGAAGTACCCTTGTCTGAAACTGTTTTCAAACATTAATGCCATTGATCCATACTATGCTATAATCTATTTTTTTATTATTTTATATCTTTTATTATTTTGCATTTATATTTATAACATTTTTCAGATAATCATTAACGAAAGTGAATAATTAACAAATACTGGAAAATAATGCTGAAAACATTCAACATAAATGAGCTGGATAATTTGGTACACCTCCACCAACTAGACTAACAATTTATAGAGTACGCGATAAATTTGATCTAACTCGGTTCATCTGTAATGCGCCAATAAGTGGTCAACTAGTCAGTGTTACTACCAATAAAAATATAATGTTAGTTGCTCTGGCATTTACCCAAAGCCCAAAAACAACCAAAGAAGAGAACTTGTGTTGAGTTAGAGATTTCCCATAGATCTTTAGGTCGTCTGATGCGACGTTTAGGCTTGAAAATACATCGGCTAAGATTACTTTATGCATTTTTAGAGGATGATCCAGATCGACGTTTACAATTCTGCGGGGTATTATGCCATTCGCAATATGAGCAATGTTTTCGGTGAATGGTGATGGATCCGATGATGTTTGAATTTTCATGGGTTCTTAATCATTACCGACAGTTAGATCGGACCACAATTTTTTTCCAGCATGATTTCAATGTGTATGGCTTCAGCTCTTACAATGATTCTTTTATGTAAACACTGCACTTTGCTATGTCAAAATTTTTCCAGCATTGCATAATATTCATATCAGGATCACATTCCATAGTGTCAAGTATAATTTTAAAGGTTTATCTAATGCAATAGAGCTTAAAGGCCTGGATTATTCCTTGGTTGAAGTAAGGGCGTCGTGTTAAGACGCAAAACTATCACCTTTATGTTTGGATGCACAGCTTTAAGCTCACGAGGGTAACCTCAAACATTGTCCAAAACTAGAACTGCCTTGAAATCTAAATTATTTTTCGTTAAATAAGTTTCAATTTCAGGAACAAAACAATCCCGGAACCAGCTATAGAAAATGACACTTGTAACCCATAGTTTCTTGTTTGTACACCGAAGCACTAATAGGTTGTCCTTGTTTTGATTTTTCAAAACACAATACGCGATCTATCAAGCATAAGTGGCTTAATTAAACAATCTCTTGATGCATTGGAATAGAGCAGCAGTGTGACTCAACTTACAGTTTTACAGAAAAGTTACACAGTTACAGTGTAATTTTTCAATTTTGGATATTAAAGTTTTATTTGGCATTATTTTCCATAACAGGGCAGTTTCGTCTGCATTAAACACTTGTTCAGGTTTGTATCCACCATCAGCAATTAACTTTGAACATTGTTCTGGATATATTGTTGCTGTTACAGTGATTGTCGCACAATTCAGTGATTGTCGCGTCTTGAACTTATTGAACCAACCTTCCGATGCTTGAAATACTCGATCCGTATGTTTATCATCAGGTTCTTTAAAATATGTGCAAAGACGCTTAGCTTTCTCACGGATTATAGCACCACTTACAGGCACTCTCCTCTGGCTATAGTCTTCAATCCATAATATTCATACACCTTCCATTTATTCACTTGTTGGATCAAGAACAATTTTTGCTGATAGTGAGGTTGAAACTGTAGAATTCTTTATTTTGTCTTATGATTTCTTAATGGATCGTACAGTTGATTCATTGACATTAAAAAAACGTGATGTAGATCCAAACGACTCGCGGACACGGTCAAGCATTCCTCTTTTTACCTTAAACGGTATCACGATTTTTTTCTGCGTAGGAACTAGTTTTCCTTTGCTTTTACTCGGCGTTATAAATCGCGAACAAAGCAGAAGAGACACGTGCTATTCACTCGAAATTATTGCGGCAAATGTCAAGTTGAAGCAATAAAACAAAAGATTCGGCATTAATCGTGCGAAGGTGGTTTTTATCAAAAGCCATAGTGTCACGCGTAACTCGGAGGCGCGTACGGCGGCGGCGACTTATTTGTCAAAGAACTTTCGGCCAAGTGATAATAAGACTTATTTCCTTATAAATACTTTGATATTTGTTTGTTTTGAAAGGTAGCTGGTAAATAAATACATATTATTCTATAAATACCATATGTATCATTGGTTTTGGATTCATAAATAAAGGAATCTTCAGCCGTGGATACAAGAAGTGATCGCAATTTTTTAATCCGCGAATCTGAAAACGCGAATAACGGAACCGTAAATAAAGAGCTTTGACAGTGTATATAAATATTATACACACAATATAATATATAAATATAAATTTGAAAATACCCGTTAGAAGCAAATCTATAATTACAGCAGTAATTATTGTTCATTTTTATATTTCAATTAAATTATTTAACAGTAGATTTTTACCTTACCTTTGAAATTTCTGGCTTCCCTTCTAATATTCTCGTAGCCAATAAACCGATAGCCACAAAAACATTCTTCATGCTGTATCATGAAAGCTAATCTTACGTAAGTCAATATGCTTGCTTAATTAAGTGGAAATAACTACACTTGAGAAACGAGATTCATAAAGTAATGTGTGCTATTAATCTGCAGCCGCATATTCTCGATGAACCACATTTCATCTCTCCCACTTGATACAACAACACAGTTTAGAGAGTTTTATTCAACATCATCCTCAGCGAGCTGTGTCCCGTATCGCAGTCAAACTCACGCGCGTTTTAATGGTTCCTTTTGAAGTCCGAGAACAATTTAATCCTATACGAATCACCCTCGCGGCAATCTAAATGCAAAACAGTTTCGAAAAATGAAATTCTGGTTAACACTGTCGGGAACAATGTTTTACTAACAGTGCCACATAGAGAGACCGACCAAAAACACAATGGCACATTGTTTATTGATGGTTGCAGACATTTTTGTTTGTTTTCGTGAGGTCACAGTATACGTTTAGACAAAATTATTGATGCCGAGGGACCGTTTGTTCGAAACTAGTTTTTGTAGTTACAAAGGTAGGCCGAAAAATTTTCAGAATGACAATGAATAATATGATTTAATTCAATATAATTTTAAATATATAGTTATAATAATAAAAAATAATTTGTAATCAATATAATCCTCCAATTATTTAGCAGAAATATTAGCCTTAAAATTATAGATACGAGGGTTGCTATTTATGGAATTGGCAACAATGGTGTTGCTAGGCGCCACCTGGCATATACATCATAAAGTTTGATATTGTTGACTGTATACGTACTCAGTGTTGTACTGTATCGTAGGGTATACGTATACGTCTTGTCATACGGGAGCTATTTGTGTTTTTTAGTGACTTGAAAGTTTCATCTTAGTCAAAAAATGGAATAAAATGGTGATAATTTGCAACAACAGTGCATCTATCAACTCTCGTGGACTTTTGGCGATAATCACTACAATACTGGCAATAAGACCACTACTATACTAAACCCACTGGTCTAGTAAATTCAATCCTGGGGCCCTTTCAGCTCAAGTACGAACTTAAGGAAGGTCGTCAAAAATCGGTTGTTGTGCCAGAAAACATCGATACTGTGCGCGAACTGATAAAGCAATATCGTCATATGACATACCGTGAGATTACGGCATCTCTGGGCATCTGTATGACAAGCATATATAAGAAATTACATGCACATTTAGCTGGGAAAAAAATTTGTGCGCGTGGATTCCACATAATTTGATAATCGCTCAAAAAAAAGCTAGTGCAAAAAATGCTCAAAAAATACAATCGTGGTATGACAAAAACCCTGTATAACATCTACACAGGTGATGAATCTTGGATATATCTTAATATACAACAGTCGACTATATGGGTCTTTCAAAATGAGCCAAACTCAACAGAATTGTTTGCACAAGAATCACTTCGAAGCAGAGGATCGCCTGTTTTTTGGAAGTAGGCATGTGGCTACAGTGCCATTAGAGAATTGTAGAACGGTCAATTCTAAATAGTACATAACCATTTGTTTGCCATAACTATTTGAGGAAATAAGAAAAAACAATCAGCCACGCAGTATCATTCTTCATCATGACAACGCTAGCTCTCACACATCGGACCGAACAACTCAATATTTTACAGATCAAAACATCGAATTGATGGGTCATCCGCCGTACAGTTCTAATTTTGCAAAGACCCTTTCAATCACTTTTGCACGATATAGTCAGTGCACTTCACAATAATATAGAAGTGAGGTATAATTGCTTCCATATATTTACACAACTTTGAAAACAACCTCGCTTTTGATGGGCGGCCATTTTGTTTTGTTTTTATGTACTTCATAACTTTCCTAACTTTTGTAAAAATGTTATTAAATTCCTCGGTCATATATTTTGTGCTTGCCCAACTCATTTAAACAAAATATATTTTTTTCAAAATATATTTATAGAGTGAGATAGGTGGTGGTAGATCATTTGATATACTGTCATTGTTTCCAAGTGTAACTATTTCACAAACCCTACCTTTAATTTCTAGTAGCTATATGAGGGTTTTAATTTATGTATCAGGATTAATTTATTATCCAGATTAATTATTATTATCCGGATTAATTTATATATCCTTGAAAATGGTTTTATTGATTTTCAAGATATTCTCCGCGATTATCGATACGCTTTTACATACACTTTTTGAACCAATTTTCATCGAAAATGGCATCGAAAGTCGTTGACCACGTATTTTATTCTTCACGGACGCGAACAAAAAGAAATCATTGGGTGCCAAATCAGGACTGTATGATGGATGAGCCATCAATTCGATATTTTGGCCGGTCAAATATTGAGTTGTTCGGTCCAATGTGTGAGAGCTCACGTTGTTATTGTGAATAATGATCCTGCGTCGCTGGTTGTTTTTTTTATTTCATCAAAGACTTCTGGCAAACAAATGGTTGTGTACCATTCAGAATTGACCATTCTACGATTCTCTGGTGGCGCTGTAGCCACATACCCACTTATCCCAAAAAAGCAGACGACCATTTGCTTCAAAATGCTTCTTGCAAAAACAACTTTTGTTGGACCATTTTGATTGATCATTTTGATTTGATCAATTTGAAAGACCCATACAGTGGACTGGTGTTTAATTTCAGGCTCGTACGTATAGGTCCAATATTCGTCACCTGTGTAGATGTTGTGTAGATGACACGGCTTTTGATGCACCACAATTATATTTTTTGCGATTGTCAATTTATGCGGAATCCAACGCACACAAATCTTTTTTACGGCTGAATGTTCATCTAAAATCTTGTGTATGCTTGTCATACCAATGCCCAGAGATGACTTAATCTCACGGTCTGTCACATGACGATCTTACTTTACCAGTTCGTGCATAGTATCGATGTTTTCTGGTACAACAACGGAATTTGGATGACCTTCTTTAAATTCGTCCGTGAGCGAATGACGTCCACGATTGAATTCACTAAATCAGTAATATACAGTGGTTTTAGATGGTTCTTTATCACCAAAAGGCGAACTGAGTTGATCGATGCGCTGTTGTTGATATAATCCACATCGAAAGTCGTAGTAAATCATCGCATGAAAACTCTCACTAGATAATTCTATTTTTTGACTGAGATGAAATTTTTAAGTCACTAAACAACACATTTAGCGTCCATATGACAAAACGTTCTGAGTACGTATAAAGTCAACAATATCAAACTTTACGATGTATGTGTCAAATAGCGCCAGCTATACCATTGTTAAAAATTCCGGATACAAAAATAGCAACCCACGTATACCCAAACTATCTTAAAAACCTAGAATCGAATAACATAGAGCCAGAATTCATTAAGGAATACCTTTACCTTAGCGAAATATGTTTGGATCAAAATAGAGACCAATCTCGCTGTGTATTTTAAGAAAAGACACCTAATAAAAACAATAAGTTTAACTCGCCATCGCAATAAATATTGATTATCGGACTTCCACGAAACAGTCCCACCAGTAGCTGCAACAAAAGTATCACACACTCACCGAATATTCTCATGTCGTGCACCAAAAAGTCGAAAATGTTGTTTGTAATAGCCTTGGATACATCTAAGATACCATAAACTCGTATTAGTGTATAACTCTGATTTCCAAACCATCATATCAATGTTTTCATAATTGTAGAAGCAAGCCTGATACGACATGATGTACGAACTGAGGGAATTTTTAGACCGTTAAAAAACCACAAGAATTGAACATCAAATTTTTGAATCATTTACGTTGCTGTATCTTTAGCAATCGATATATTTTTCAGTTCGATTCAAATATGTACGAGGATGTATCAAATATAAACCGGAATTGTTTTATACATATTTATTATTTAAAACAAACTATTGATCATTTTTCGACATAGTCTCCTCCACGCTCTACACATGTTTCCGGTTTGATTCAGCGGTTTGAAAGCTTGTGAATTCTTTGCTCCTAGAAACTTTGAGTTTGGGTTATCAGCCAATTACACACTAGGCCCTCAGCATCTTCATCGTTGTCGTTGTCCAAGTGCATCTTTCAAGGACGCAAATAAAAAATAATTACAGGGTAACAAATCTGGGCGGTATGGAGGGTGTTCAAGGATTTCTCAATATATATTCTTCAATTTTTCGCTGTGTGTGGCCTGGAGTTGTCGTAGAGACGGAGGGTGTTTCTGATGGGGACACCGCGTCTTTTGTTCCTGTAAGCGGATTTTATTGCCTCCAACAGCTGGCAGTAGTAGGCAGGATTAACTGTACGTCGATCATGTAGAAAATTAGTCAGCAAAGCTTCCTTCCAGTCGAAAAAAACGGTCGCAAGAACCATACCGACTGAGAGACGGGTTTTTGGCTTTTACAGGGCAGGTTTCATCTTTCCTTCGCCATTCCTTACTCGGCATTTTTGATTCTGGAGTGAAATAATGCATCCGCATTCATCACATGTCACGATATGCTTCAAAAAAGTTTCTCCGATTCAGAAGTTTCTTACTGATTACCAATCGGATGTTTTTTTGATCTTCGGTCAATAACTTCGGAACCCATCGGGCACAGATTTTACTGAAGCCAAGATGATTTCTGATGATTGTTTGAGCACTTTCAAAGCTAATACCCATCTTTAAAGTGATTTCATGAAGAGTGATCTACCGATCACCTTCGATAAAGTCGTAAACTGCACCAATGTTGTCAGCAGTGACACTTGACCTGGGACGTCGATTATAATTTACATTTACCACACTTTCTCGTCCACTCTAAAAACTTCATGGCCCAACCAAACACTTGGGTCTTAGACAGGGTATCATCCCCATACTGAATCTTCAATCGAGTTAATATTTCGGATAGTTTAACGCCTTCCTTGGTTAAAACTTTATTATAACCAGTTGCGTAGCGGACGATGGAATATGTTGTTTACTCATGGCTGTACTAGCAAAATAACTGACTGAAACAACTCATCGAGCGTTTCCCCCACTCCTAATACATTGCACTGCAACGACCTACGCTGACAGCCCGCTCGAGATTGGCTGAGGAAAGTAATTGTAAAATTCCGGTTTATATTTGATTTACCCTCGTATCTTGGGTATTACAGTTTTTTGTTGCCAAGTACCTCAAACATACACTCAGTAACTGAAACAATAGTGGTTTGTAAGACAACATAATAAGGTTTTAGAAGTTATAATTAAAGGATCTAAAACACTAATTGATTAAAGTTGTTGTAACAGCTTCGTCTACTATAATTCCAATTAGTAGAGTATGGAAGGGTAACACAGTTCCGAGAATAATTTACAGATGCACCTACTGAAATGTTATCAAATTACATTATCATAATACACAGTTGCAATTGCTATATTACAACAAAAAAGAATTATTGATATTAATAAATGAGTAAATATTTATATAGTAACTTTCATTTTCTGGATTATTTGACAAACTTACAAATCTAAATAGGCACTAGCTCACTAAATGTCTAACCAATATGATTCTCCTAAAAATCAAAATTTCTTCAACGAAAACTTAATGTTTAATGAAAGACTGTTTTGTCTAGATTTCCAGTTTATTATTACCATTTGACGCGTTTCTACGAGCTGTTATGTTAAAATAGATTACAAAAGATTCCTACAATAAAATATATATTTTTTTACGAAATCCACACAGATGCTATTTATTATCTGTACAAATTCAGAAAGGGGATTTGTTCAGGTGTATTTGGTCATTTAGAAGATATTTCGCATCTTTGAGAAGGTTTATTTCTAAACTCTCTAGATGGTTTAGTTTTTTGCCTTAGTGATTACAGAATACAAAATGTCTTATAATATATAATATATATATATATATATATATATATATATATATATATATATATATATATATATATATATATATATATATATACAATCTGCCCAAAGGTAATAAGTAACTGTAACAACATTTAGGGCATTTATTTACAGAATACAAATTGTCTTATAATATATAATATATATATATATATATATATATATATATATATATATATATATATATATATATATATATATATATATATAATATGCCCAAAGGTAATAAGTAACTGTAACAACATTTAGGGCAAGGCAGCGAGTTGCCAAGTATCAGGTGTTAGAACGCTTACATTTAAGGCCTAACATGTACAGGAACACCTAGGTTCTTTATAAATAGAATCGTATCATAATATCTAAAATTCTATAGATTATCTCTAAAGAATCATAGCGTGTCAGTCTATGCATCTTTTGGCCAGGAGGCTGACAGGAAGGGATGATGTGTACTTCAAGTCGCGATAGATACTTCGCACTCGCGCACTTGGCTTCTTCTAGCATAGGCTTTATTTTTAGATCGCGGTGTAAAGTTTGATTTGTCCATTTGTCCAAGGAGCATCAGTAATAATTCTCAGGGTTTTGGACTGAAATCTTCGAGGTATTTTTATATTGTATACACTCGCAGTACCCCACAATTGCCGTATGCCGTAACTCCATATTGGTTTGAGGATCACTTTCTAGATGGTTAACTTGTTAACCAACGATAGTTTGGATTTTCTACCTATTAACCAGTAAAGTTTGGATAATTTTAAGCTAAGTTGCTTCCGCTTTATAAAAATGTGCTGTTTTCAATTTAATATTCGGTCAAGTTTCATTCCAAAATATTTTGCACAATCTGCCTGGGAGAGTTGATGTTTATTAAGCGTTACACTCGGGTATGATTGCTTCCTTAAAGTGAAAGTGACTTGCTGAGATTTTCCGCCGTTAGATTTTTAGGCACCATTGTTTTGTCTATTCTTCTATTTTATCAAGAGCTTCCTGAAGCTTCTCAGATGCATATGTTGGTACCTTGCTTATTGCCATAATTGTGATATCATCTGCAAAGGTGACTATATACATGTTCAGTGTAGTTGGTAGGTCAGAGGTAGGTAGGTTGGTAGGTTGAGGTACTCCTGATTTTATCGGATATATGTTAGTTATTTCTCCTTTATATTTGACAGCGAAGTATCTGTTCGTCAAGTATGGTAATATTTCATGATAGTATGGTGTAGGAAATTTTGATTTAAGTTTGTATAGTAAGCCCAAGTGCCATATCGGATGGTTGTGTAATATCCAAGAATTCAACCGAGCAGTACTTTTTATCTTCAAAAGCGTTATTAATAATTTTCACTAGCATGTGCACTTGTTCGATTGTTGCGTGTCTTTTGCGAAATCCCAACTGGTATTCTGGAATGATATTTAGTTTGTCAAGCAATGGCTTCAATCTCTTTAGGAACAATTTCTCAAAAAGCTTTGATAAGGCAGGCAAAAGTGAACTTGGTCTATATAATGATGCTTCCTCCATCGGTTTACCAGGTTTTGAAATCAATATGATTTGTCCTACTTTCCACTGTGACGGATAATGGCCAACTCTAAATATTATATTATAAATTTGTGTAAGGACAACTAATGCTTTTTTCCGGTAATTATTTAACGACTTGCCCAGTTGTAAGGTCAAATCCTGGACTTTTCTTTGAGTTAAGGCTTCTATGAATCCTAGCCTTAAGTTCACTAATTTTTATGGGTTTAATGAGAAGTGCCATTTGGAATGGTGTTTCAAGGTATGAGATTATATATTTCTCTTCTTCTCGTAAAGTTTTCATTGGAAATGGCTGAAAAACATTAACTAGATGTATTGCAGAAGTTTCAGCCTTATCAGAATCAGTTTTCACCCAAGTTCCATCTTGTTTTCTGATTGGTGGTATGCTCTCTTGTGTTTTATTGATATTTACTGTAGCCTTCCACAAAAAGTAATCAGTAGCTTCAGTGGGAGTAAGACCTTCGAAGTAATTTTGAATTGCCTCATTCTTTTCATTACTGAGTAATTCTTTCACATTTTTCACTGCTCTGTTAAATCTTGTCTTGTGTTCTGGGGCTCTAGTTAAACTTAAGCTAAACTTAAACCATCTAAGATTTGCAGATGATATCGCTCTCCTTTCTCAATACCCAGAAAAGGCGCAAAGACGCATACAAGAACTGCAAAGGGCTAGCGAACCATTTGGCTTAAAAATAAACTCGAAAAAGAGTCAGGTTACGTTCAATAAATTCGTTGAGGACAGGAGAATTTCAGTTTTAAGAAGAGATTTGGAGATTGTGGACCACATTATATATCTTGGGCGGAGGATTTCAATTGAGAGGGATACCGTCCGGGAGGTGAACAGCCTGTTAAATGGGGCTGGTAGGCTCAATATAGTTTTTAAGAGCAGACTCCCACTTTGCCTGGAAAAAAAAGTCTTCGGTCAGTGCGTTCTACCCGTTATGTCATACGAAAGTAAAACGTGGACACTCACATTGCAATCAATTCAAAAACTTCGAGTAACACAGAGGGGAATGGAAATATGTATGCTTTTTACAAGACGAGACTGAAAGCACTGCGCATGGATCAGGGAACAAATGAAAGTGTGTGACATCATTGGAAGAGTGAAGTAATTGAATTGGAGATGGGCAGGCCATATAGCAAGGCGATGAGATGCCATATGGACCAGGGCAATCCTGGAGCGGATACCGCTTGATCGCAAACGTCCGCGAAGAAGACCGAAATCTCGATAGACTGATGACATCGTTAAGTATATAGGACCTGAGTGCCAAAGGAAAGCCCAGGACCGTGAAAGTTGGAAGCATGCTGAAGAAGCCTTCATCCTGAAGTGTATCAACACGGGCTGATGACGATGATGATATATATATATATATATATATATATATATATATATATATATATATATATATATATATATATATATATATATATATATATATATATATATATATATATATATATATATATATATATATATATATATATATATATATATATATATATATATATATATATATATATATATATATATATATATATATATATATATATATATATATATATATATATATATATATATATATATATATATATATATATATAGAACGCGCACAGAACGCTCACAGAACACTGATTTTGATAATATATTTCTAATTAACAAGAGTTACGTTCCATGATGATTTGTCAAACTATTGAAACACAGATATATAAAATTGCGCGCAAACTCACAGTTCGTTTAACAGTGACCTCTATTGGAAATTTGGACACACTAAAAAATCACCCTTTATATTATCTGTGATCCAAGTCTTTTTTAATTTATTTCTGAAGCTATTAAGAAACCTGAAATACTTTAATACTGAAATACTGAAATTTAAACACAATTTTTTATCTTCGAATACGAAATATACGCATGAATTAAATATTTAATTAATCTATTATTCAGTGTACAAACCTCATAGAGACAACAGTAATTGTTTTAGCGAATTCCCAAAACGTGGATTGACATTATGTTTCCCATAGAACCCTATCTCACATATTGTTTCCGCTCGAGGATTTTGATTGGAGTTTTTTGTCTGCTTGTTCGAGGATGTTATAACCATTAAAATATTGATTAAAGAGGACTAAAAATATTGTGTTCATTCCAAATTTAATTATTACTGTATTAAATAAATAATATTAAAAATATCTTTATTGCGTAATAAAATTTATCCAAAGGATAATTTATGCGAATATATCAATGAATTAAATAATATTATTCAAAATCTATTGACAAAAAATTAAATCAATAACATTATTTTTAAATCATTCCTCAATATAGGTTCAATGATGAATAATTTTTTTCTCTATGTGGACTCATATAGGAATATATTAAACTTAAGTCTGGAGTTTCACAGATATATATATATATATATATATATATATATATATATATATATATATATATATATATATATATATATATATATATATATATATATATATATATATATATATATATATATATATATATATATATATATATATATATATATATATATATATATATATATATATATATATATATATATATTTATTTATTATATTATTATTAATTATTATATTATTTTTACAATTATTACAGAATATTATAAATATATCAAGAAAAAATACTTTACTCATTATTATAATGAGTAATTTGTCCCTACTGCAACATTTCCACTGAAATTCAGGATATTTCTTATTGACTGTTCACTTTCTGCTTCGCAAGATTTTTGTGGAAGTTCAATGCCGACTGTGCTCTTCTAAGAATGTGCTGTTAAATTTGGCGAACTTATTGGTCTAGGAGTATCTCGATATCTGAAGAAGACATGATTGTCAATTTTTAATATAATTTATCTAAATCTTAGCAGAGTGGGCAATCGCTCCATCTTGCTAAAACCAAGTATCATCTTTAATAAGAGGAAACTTAGTTATTTGGTGTCTCATGAACCACTCGATCATATGAAATAAATGGCTGCTATAATAGTAGTTGCATTTTCATTGTATTAGGGTTTCTCATGCAATTGGAGAACTTTTCATAAAACAAAACCGAAACTTTTGTTCATATTCAAAACCTGAAAGCTGGAAATGAAATATGTTAATGAGATATAAACATATTATTAATGAGACTTCCATTTTTGACTAAAAGAGTGATTGCCAACATGATATTTATCTTAATGAACTTCCTGAATTTTGAATTGGTGGAGCTTTGAATCCTGATTCAAAAATCGTCTTAAATTCACGTCCGAAGTGTCCAATGAAACTCCATGACAACGAACAGAACATAGTGTATACATAACGACTGTGACTCCCCACCCCGCAGGGGTACTAATAATTCTTTCTTTATCTGGGAACTTCTTCAATACAGAACCTGTTTTTCACCTATTTTAATACAGATACGTTTTTAGGCAATGTGATTTATTTGGCTATTTTGATAATATCAAAAAAAATAATATAAATATTGAATATCGTAACCATGGAAGCGAAATCTAAAGAATTAGTTTAAAAGTTCCAATTTATATCATTAACTTCAAATCAATTATCCTGTCGGAACTTTTGATATAAAACGTCAAATGGTATTATTATGAATTTGATTTCGTTCTGTTCTTTTTGAAAAGTTGAAGATAGGTACGGTTAATATATAAACATAACAAAGTTTAGTTTTAGAATTTGATTGAATTATACCCTGAAGATGCTAACTAACATGGTTAAAGAAACACGCATTGATTAATATTTTTTATATATATATATATATATATATATATATATATATATATATATATATATATATATATATATATATATGAAAATATATATATATATATATATATATATATATATATATATATATATATATATATATATATATATATATATATATATATATATATATATATATATATATATATATATATATATATATATATATATATATATATATATATATATATATATTCTTCGCAAGAGGAATGAATAGTATTACCGTCATCATTGCTAGGTTCTTGATTCGTGGTTTTGGGCAGTGTATTTAGGATGTCATCATAATCTTCAGAGGTCATCTCCAAGTCGGGTTCACATATCATGGATTGCGTTTCCATCATGTTGATGTCAAGTCTTGGTACGGCATCGGCTACTTGATTCTTCTTCCCTCTCTTGTACTGTACCTCAAAATTGAATTCTTCTAGTTTGATCTTCCAACGGACTAGTCTTGATGATGGATCTTTCAGTTTGAAGAGCATTTGGTTTGATGGTAAACCTTAAATGGTATGCATACGTTGTATTTGTCGATGGTAAACGTGCGATCCTTATAATTTAAAATGGCACCGAATTTTAGAAGGTTGGCAGTTCCAAATAATATATCGAATGTACCATGCCATTCTGCTAATGCATTAAGGTAATAACTTCTGGTATTCCTATTTCCGAGAAAATTTTACATTTGGTATTTCTGTCAAACGTCTGTTCCTTTTTCATGGATTTTATAATAAATTTCTCTCTAAATTCGTGTTTTTTATCGAAATATTGTGCGGCTTTTGAGGTTAGTATGGTGTCGGAGCCTCCGATATCAATTAATACTTTAAGTTTTGTATTAGGTAGATAGAAGAAGGGTAATCTGATGGCTCGTGGAATGTTGTAGTTATTTAATTCCAGGCAGGTGGTTCGTCTTCGGAGGCTTCTAGTGGAAAATCCTCTTCTAGATGGTCATACGTCGTCAGGGTAGTTTTCAGTTTCTATATTGTGATGGTGATACGTAGTAGACATTCTTTGGTTGCCTGAATTTTTTATTGTCGATACTCCGGACATTGGTTGGGCCGACGGTGTTGAATGTCTTTGAAAATGTTGCCGAGTTTAAGGTTGTTTAAAAACATTAATCGGTCCTTGTGGAAAAGGCTTGTGACTTATAGGTTTGTTTATATCTCCAAAAGGTTTTGGTTTAAAGCTTTGTTGAGGCTTTTGTTCTTAAGGTCGTTTCAAATAATTCATATAAGCGACCTGTTGTCTGTAATTATCGTGTGCGATGCATTTCTGGTATGCATCTTCAAGAGAATTTAATGTAAAATGTAACAAATGTTCGCCATATGGGTTATGTATCCCTGTGCTAAATGTCTGTAGGGCTAGATTCTGAAAATAGCGGTTTTTAAATGCCATTGTCGCGGCATCAGCGTGTAAATTTACATGTTCTTCTTTCTTCTTGTCCTGGAGGTTAAGTTGACCCGAAGGCCCTGACTTGTATTCACTGATTTTTTCGAACGTCACGACAATGTCGCTTGTTCGAAGGGTTTTAGCTGCCGTCCTTTAGGCATGGAGGTGATGACCGAAGAGGATGGTCATACTGGGGCAACGGCCGGCAATGAAGCTGCCGTGGCTCTGATTAGCGGATTGTCCGAAAGGGACGCCGTCGCTAGGAATTTGTCCAGAAGTCTGGACAGGAATGTCTGAATCACTGGTATGTCAGTTTCCCGATGGATTTGCGCGTTCCTTACAAACCATGGGGCACCTACTAACGTGCGAAGAACACGTGACTGGAACGATTGCAGAATTGCAATCGACGTTGGGGGGAGGTACGGAAACCAGGCCTGAGATCCGTAGGTGAGGACGGATCGGACCATGATTTTATACAAGGTTATTCGGATGTTCAGCGAGAGCTTACTTTTGCCGTTCATTAGGGGGTAAAGCAGACGAGCCATGGCTCTTGCTTTCCCGGTTACCTTCTTTAGGTGCGGCACCCACGTGAGGGCCAATTTACATGTTGCAATAAGTCGTTTAGTGCTGTATTAATTCTTTGATAACATTCCTGGTAAGTCTCTGTCTTCTTTTGAGCCGTACTAGTTAACTGAGTTATCAAGATAGACTCTGATCGAGTGTCACCGTATGTTCTTAATAGGCTGGGTTTTACTTCGTCCCAAGTAAACTTGTTTTCGTAGTTTAAGTGGTCCCGAGGTTCTCCCTCGATCTTCGAAATTATATTAGCGGCTAATATAAATTGTTGAATCTGATAAAGTTCTAGGGCCCAGAAAGTGCAGTATAGTTTCTACGCTATTTATAAACGTAGAAAGATTCTTTCCTACTGAGAACTTTGGCAGAGCATTACAAAGGTTTATTAAGTCAGCATCTGCAATAGTTGTCATTTTTACTTCAATTGTATCTCGTCTTGAAGTAGAATATGGTTTTTACAGGTTTTCTCTTTTACAGAGGTTTATCCTGGTAAGCTTTCTTCTGTTACGAAGGTTTTATAAGCTCGATAATCGGGTAGTTGATTTTCGATTATTGTAGACAAGCTTGCGAAGGGTATTTCTTTACAATTACTCATAAATAATAATAATAAAAAAAGGATAATAGATTGAGTCCTTACAGGAAGAGGAAAGTCTTCATTAAAGATGATTCCTTAGGATCTGCTGCTTAACAACTGAACTTGACCGATTTTGCACAGATGAATTCTCGTGCAGCGAGGATCCTGTTCGCAGCGCCAATTATGTTTATATTCACCAAAAATCACTCTTTTAAAAACAGTTATTTATTTATACAGAAAGACTATACAATCAAGCTTTGATCAGTGTTACTACAATAAAGATCGATAATTAAAAAATTGGTTCTTATAAGCCATGGTTGCTTAATGGTATCCTGTTCGCACTTCAGCATGAACACCATCGTCAGCAAGATGTAGGGATCATTGATTGGTTTTTATAGGCCATGATTGCTTAATGGTATCTGGTACGCACGCCAGCATATACACCATCGTCAGCAAGATGTAGGGGTCATTGCCTGGTCTATTTCGGATATAATTTTTGTATATATATATATATATATATATATATATATATATATATATATATATATATATATATATATATGTTTGTGCGTAATGTTTCGCGGATGGAAAAACATGTATTGGGTTTTTTTTCCGGGAGTACATCCGGTTGTCGAGTTGGTCCTTGTCGGGAGCTTGCAAACGTTTCGCCAAAATCTCATTTGGCATCTTCGGTGCTTACTACACGAACCTCGCGTCAGTTGTTAAAGTAACAGAAATATTTCATCCGTACTCCACAAGTATCTCTCAGGACCGATTTCTGGCCCAACAGCCGTCGTCAGCTGGGCTCGAGCTTATCGCAAGCAACTGAAGAGAAAAAATCAGAGCCAGACCAAGTCAACTGCCCATGATGATGGCAGGTCGCAATCTTAATGCAACTCCCGTCATCCTACGGTGAATGTTCGCAGCAGTCGGAGCTATGCGATGCATACTTCCCACAACCTTAGATGTGGAAATCAGGTATGCTCAGATGCACGCAGATGTAGATTGCACTACTTGCTACTTGCTTATTGACCAATTGACCAATATCTATTAGGAGAGAAGTTTGACATTGAGAAGAGAAGTTGAAACACAATAATTCTAAAAATATATAAAATAAAAATAAAAAATTTTCAAAATATTATATACAGTATAAACTCATTAACTTAATATATAGAAGTAGACAAACTTCAGCTCATCTATTTAACATATAAGATACTCTCTAACACACCATTCAGCACCTAAATTCTGAATTACAAGCGAATGATTAATAAATTGAATATCAGATCTCGTGGAATAGAACTTAAAATCAACAAGGAAAAGACTCGTTTTTATAATTCGTTTTTACTTCGGAACATCTTAAGCTCTTCTTAAAAGATACAACTACTGGAAGCTACACATCTTAGGCCAAGAGACAACTGTTAAGACAGTATCTCAGATCAAATCAACTGAAGAATTTAACTCAGCTCTATTCCCAATTTATTAAAAGCTAAAGCTCATGACGGATGTATATTCTCGGTAATGAACGTTGATATTAACAAAAAATTTGTAAGAGCACAGAGCCCACAGAGAGCACAGAGCACAGAGCACATAGAGCTTGAAAGTTATGATGGAAATCGTGTTACTGTAAATGGTGTGCATTATAGAAATATAAAAACCAAATACTTTTAGCCTATTAAATAATAAATTAAAATTTTAAGTAACATTAAATATAATGTGCATATAAACAATGTTTTCTTGCAACAAGATGGTGCGACTTATCACACATCTTGCCAGACAATCGATTTATTGCAAGAAAAGTTTCCTGAAAAAGTCAGTCAACTGGCCACCAAGATCATGCGATCTCACGTATTTGGATTATTTTTTGTGGCGTTACCTTAAACCTTTGATTTACACAAATAAATTCGGAACAATTCTTGATTTTAAAATGAAACATTCAGTCCAACATTGTAAATATATCTCCCGATGTGTATGAAAGAGTAATTGAAAATTGGGTCTTCAGAATGCATTCCACTAGACGAAGCCCAGGGCGACATGTGTATGACAATATTGTGAAAACACAATGCCATTATTTGTTCGTTAATATAAAATATAAATTACCGTTTTAATAATGTTTATAGATTCCGCAGTTGGTTCCTTGTGAAACATTTTGAAAATACCAGGATGTAGATACACTTGTAGCTATTTCATGTTTTAAAGGTTTATTATAGATTTTGCTCTACATATGTTTCACCTTTTTAGGGCTTTCTCAAGAGTAGCTTTAACTAATACTAATTGTCACTCACAGCGTTTTCAAGTGTACAGGTAAAATTATTTATTTTTTATTTCTTGTTTTTTTAACGTCTATCCTAATTATTCTAAATATCGGCTGGTAAAAACCGGCAATTACAAGCTGATCTTATCTATCACTGGGGTATTTTGGAAATTTAGCTGGTAATTCGTAATTGACTATATCTTAAGGATTTTTTTATTTCCAATATTTCAAGTAGGTCTAATTTTTTACTTTTCTTTTCTGAGTGTAATAATTTAACATTATTTATATTTATAAAATAATTGTTTTCAGTACAATGTGTAGATATTCCGGTGCTTTTTGAATGACTTAAGATATCTTTTTTGTTTTTTTTTATTCTACAACGCATACTTCTACCACTTTGACCGATATATACCGCTTTACAATCCTTATTAATTTATCTAAAGTATTTATCTAAAGTATCTCTTTTATCCTTATTATTAAGTAACATTCTATCTTCATTAAGTTTATTTACACAAATAGTTTTGTAGAATTAATAGATTTTAGAAGAAAATACCACTAAAAAGATATCTTAAATAATATAAAAAGCACCGGAAGGTCTACACATTGCATTGAAAACAATCATTTTATCGATATAAACAATGTTAAATTATTACACTCAGAAAAGTAAAAAATTAGATCTACTAGAAATATTGGAAATAAAAAAATCCCTTAAAAATAGTCATATAATAACCACAAATGACTATCTAAATTCGTAAAACACCCCGGTAATAGATACGATCATATTATAATTGAGTAGCCCGGTTTTTACCAGCCGATATTTAGGATAATTAGACTAGACGTTAAAAAAACAAGAAATAATTTTACCTGTATACTTGAAAAAACTGTGTTTGATCATTAGTGTTAATTCAAGCTACTCTTGAGAAAGTTCTAACAAGACGAAACATATGTAGACCAAAATTTATAATAAAAGTTTGAAACATTAAAAAGCTACAAGTGTATCAAATCCTAGTATAAATTACCGGATGATCGCTTATGTATGTAGTTATCATTGTCCTTCATTTTGAAGTTCTGACAATCTTATTGGGAAACTCTTTTTATATGAATATAAAACTATTCATTGACTCTATATATCTCGTTAAACCTTTTCCGATTTTTCTTAGTGAGTCCTATTCTTTATTACCACAAAAGTTAGAATTTTGATTATTTATGTATTCGCTTAAATGAAAATCTGTTTCATCGATTAAACACCAAATCATTTTCAACGAACCAAAATTTTCAAAAATTTGAACAAATTTTATATATTATTATACTATGCGTGAAAAAAAGTCGTGAAAAAAAGTCGGCACTGAATATTGACCAGCCCATTAAACTGGGGAGAACTAACTGGGGAGATCAAAATTGATTGTCTGGCATTTGCCGATGATCTAGCAATTTTAGCTCAAGATGTATTAACGGCTCAAAAACAGATTGAAATCCTAAAAGAAACAGCCGAAAAGGTAGGACTCCAAATATCCTTTGAAAAGACACCATTTCTAAAAACAAAATATGGTAACATCAGACGAGTCTCTCAATTCAAATATTTGGGTGAAATAATCATGGAAAATGGGTTGGAAAAAGCGGCCAATAAGGGTAAATGTCAAAAAATGGAAACGGCATTGAGACTTACACAAAATATTTACAACAAAAAATGCCTATCTAAAAACACAAAACTGAGACATTACAACACGGTTATTAAGCCAGAATGTCTATATGCTGCAGAAACGCTCATTTTGAATAGAAAGAGGGACATCGAGGACATTGAAAAGAAGGAAAGAAAAATCATAAGAAAAATCCTAGGCCCCAAACAAATAAATAGCACAACATACCGGCTTCGAGAAAACCAAGAAATCAAACAATACACAGATATACATAGCGATATGAGAAAAAAAAAGACTTAAGTTTTACGAACACATCAAACGGATGAATCCAAGTAGGCTAACTAGACAAATAGTCGAATTTTATGAAAATAGGAGTAGAGCTAAAGTAGAAATAATTAAATGGATTGCGGCAATTAAAGAGGACCTAAGATCAGCAAATATTACACAAAGTGAAATTCAGGATAGAGGTTGTTTCAGACACAAGGTTAACGTTTGGAAGGTTGGCCAGAGAGAAAAATGTAGGAAGACTGGAACAGCTTGGTCTGACGAAAGGAGAAAAGCTCATAGCGAAAGAATGAAATTAGTATGGGCTCAAAGGAAGGCTAACAACAACAAACGCCTCTAATTGTACTTCGTGTGGTCCACCAGGGCCCATACGTGAATAATAATAATAATAATTATACTATGCTTATAAATTACGATTGTTCAACTTCTCGCTTATCAAGAGAGAAAATAATTAATAAGTTTTAATTAAATTTTTAATAAAATTAAAAAGTAATATTTATTAATTTAACTATTAACCTGTTGAAAGACTCAATATAATAAAATGTACTCGCAGAAAATAACAATGCTATAGGGTTTTTATTAATACAACGTAAAATCTTCTTTTAATAGACTAACATAAAATACAATGTAATGATTGTGGATGCTGGAAAATATGAACTTTAGCAATTTTATTTTTACACAAAATCTTTTGAGATCTGACCATTCACTAGGAGCGTCATTGTTAGTTAAAGAAAAGATAAACGCATAGAATATCATCCTTTGTCAAAAAACCGGAGCCCAACTGTTGCGAGATTAAACAAGTTGCGAGATTTACGAGGAAACGCTAAACAATCGGGAAGTATGTATAAATGAATCATTGATTTTTATTACGAAACTTTACGTTCAGTTCTAATACGACTAGCAAAAGACAGTATTTTTTCTCATCTCATTCAAGTGTTAAGTTAAACTACTATTCAGAGCTTGATTACAAATAAGATTCAAATAAACCGCTAAACACTAAAATTTCAAAACGTGTGCTCCACGCTCTTTCAGATCTAAATATAACCATAGTAATTGAAATTGTTTCACCATTAACATCAGTTTGTTGATATTCTCAATAATAGGTTTTTTCCACGCTCAAATTACACCACATATTGATAAAGAACCTACCAATAAACAAGCAGGTGAACACCACTAGTTTGAAGAGTGGGTTTAAGAAAATCTCACTACTGATGTCAATGCTTATCAAAATATGTTGTTTAGTGAAAAGACTTGTTTTAATTTAGATAGCCATGTCAGTAAACAAAACTACCATATTCGAGGCTAGAAAAATTCGAACAATAGATCCTAGAGAAGTTAATGAATCCGACATTAATAACTGTTTGATGCAGATTTTGAACAGATGGATTTTAAACAGATATTTTCTGAAGACGTTGATAGAAAGTAACTTTTTGTGACCTGGGTTAAAAGTTATGGATTTGACCGATTTTGATCTTTAAAAATTGCAATAAATGTCATATAAAAGAAAAAACATGGCATATTTGTGCTCAAATTTAAAGCTCGAATATTATATTTAATATTTATTTATATATATTTATACATATATATATATATATATATATATATATATATATATATATATATATATATATATATATATATATATATATATATATATACGAGGGATGTCCGTAAATCGTTGAAAAGCCTGGACTTCTATTATTTTTTTACATAGCCCTCTTTGCGATCAATGCATTTTTTCATACGGTGTAGCATTTTTCGTATACCCGTGTCATAGAACTCTTCCTTCGCGGCACGCAGGAACCGTACTTGTAAATCTTGTCAGTAGTAGTCTTAGTGACATCATGGATCAGTTCGCACAGCTCCTGAATTGTCGATCTTCAAGCATTATCCTCTCAACTTTTGCAATCGTTTCATCCGAAATAGATGGCCGTCCGGCACGTTGTTCATCACGAACGCCTGTACGTACATTTTTAATCTCTCTGCGCCATTTTCGCATGTTTTTGGTGTCCATACACGATTGTCTATACACTTCACATAATTGATGTTGAATTCCTATAGGGATAGTGCCCCTGGCACACAAAAAACGTATCACAGAATGTAACTCACACCTGACAGTAGCGGCGAGTGGAAGCTCCATTGCGAACGGCTGCCAAACAAAGACTCAGCATCGCAGACAGCTCGGGGTGGTGGGGATTTGTAGGCGGGAAATCAAGTTACACGCCAGTGCTGCCGGATCTTGCCTTAAAGGGTTCCTCGTGACTCCAGCACCTGGTGATCTAGCTGGCCAATTATTCGGACCACCTCGTCCAATTCACCGGTTTGGAAAGTTGTTCTTTAATAAATTTCTCACTTGTAAACTGTACTGTGAACACACCTTCAACAGGTTGTAAGTAGATGTTTTGTCGTACATTCAATGGGACATTTTCTAACAGGTTTTGCTAATGATTTTATAGAAAATGTAGGTAAACTACTCCTGTGAGAAGACCGTCGAATATGAATGGACCAATTAATTCATTTTTTGGCATACCATACCACACATTCATGCTAAATTGATGTTGAAAATTATGTTCAGTCGTAGCGTGAGGCTTTTCATCAAACCATCGATATTCATAATGAAGATTATTTATGTCATCACGAGTGAACTGCGCTTCATCAGTGAACATAACATACTTGTATAATCTCCAATTTGAATATATCCAGTTACAAAACGGCATCATTAACACAAAATCGCCATCCTGCAAATGTTGCACCGGTTGTTAATGAAACGGATATAAACAATTTATGTAAAGAGTCCTCCAAACAGACAATTGTGTTATTAGGCAAATATCTGCAATCCGCCTTGTGCTTACGCTTGGAAGATTGCATCTTCTTATTCAGGATTAAGTTTCAATTGTCGCTCAGATACAATTCTCGCACTTGGAAACATACCTGAATCTCTAGCAGTGAAAAAACCTTGTTCAAAAACCGTTTTATCTGACGGTCTTTGATTCGGGAAATTCTGATATTCGGAGACTGCGCGATTTGAGCTTCCGTTACAAAAGCGCTAAACAAATAATATATCAGCATATTTACGATGAGAGAATAACGAAGGCATAATGAAATCAATGAAATAACTTTAAAACAATTTGCTAATGATAAACTAATAATTAACTTGTACATCTGCACTACACTACCCCAAACTGTCGCAAATATTACCAAAAAAAAAAAATGGCGCCAAAAAAAATAGGAGCGTTATACTTGACACACCCTATATATAGCTTTTACTGGCATATGCAGCTCTTTTATTTTGCAAACATATATATTTTGAAATATTATGAAAATGCTCATATTTGTTAATAATTTTTAAAGAAGCACCAAACAATTTAAGTGCCTACCATTATATAGAAATACAGTTTTGACAATACTGTATAAACATGCCATTAAAACCATGTGTTTGTTTAAGTGAAAAAACTCAATATGTAAATATTGTTGTAATAAGTGTTTCGGTTAATAATGTCGATTTTGCTAAGAGATGGCGTTACTAATACATTTAGTGGTATAGACTATTGACGCCTATAATGTTTTGGGGGTAATATTATTAATTGACATTGTGTAAAAAAACATAATTTTTCATAGCTTTGAATATGTCAAATTATGTACCAGAAAGAGACGTTTTGCGGGGAAGTTTAATAACCTTCTTTTATTTGAAAAAAAATAGCTGCTGAAAGTTATCGATTGTTACTTGAAGCTTATGGTAAACATGCTCTAACCCAAAAAACCTGTGCATGATGGTTTAAATGCTTTAAAAGTGGTGATTTTAATAGAAAAGACAAGGAGCGTCCATGATAGCCGAAGTTCGAAGATGAAGATTTGCAAACATTATTGGATGAAGAATCAACTTCAGAAGCATTAAATGTTACCCAAACCACCAAAGATCCAGAAGGAAGGAAAATGGGTTCCATATGAATTGAAGGAATGAGACATTGAGAAGCGAAAAACCACTTGTGAAATGTTGCTATTCAGACAGAAAAGGAATTGTTTTTTGCATTGAGTTATAACAGGTGTAGTTATGACAGTAGTAGACAGTTAAAAAATCATGGGTAGTGTCAGGCCAGCCCCTTCAACATCATAACCAGTGCGACATATACATGGAAAGAAGGTTTTGCTGTGTATTTGGTGGGATAGTAGTAAAACGATTACTGGCGATCGATACTGACAACAATTGATTAAATTGAACCGAGCAATGCTGGAAAAACGAACAGAGTACGCCCAAAGACACGATAAAGTCATTTTTCAACCTGACAATGCTCGACCCCATGTTGCAAAATGTGTAAAAAAACTATTTGGAAAACTTTAAATGGGACATCCTACCCCACCCGCCGTATTCACCGCATTCGGCCCCTTCGGATTACCACTTATTTCTTTCGATGCAGCACGGACTTTCGGAACAACACTTACGGCAAGACAGTTAGGAGGGGTTCGACTCCTGCTCTCAGTGTAGATCTTTAAAATGTAACCTTTTTATATATTTGTGAATGTTTCTAGATAAGGGTGTAAAATCTGACTAGGAATCACAATTCAGTCATGCCAGTTCGAGGCTGGGTAAGGCCGGATGCCTTCTAAGAGAAATTATACGTTGGTAACTCTCCAGTTGGTAGGTTTTTGGAGAGATTTTGGAATAAGAATAAATCTATATAAGGGCTGAAAGCTCGAGGAGAGTCCTGGCCGGGTTTATTGTTAGCTGATAACCGTGGTTCGGAATTCAAGTTAAGCTGTAGGTCCAGTCCTAAATTCTTACCTTTTTTGTTGCGAACTAATGAGTTTAAATTTATTTTATCATGGAACCAAGTACTTGTCGTTTGCTACTAAGCTGTGCAGTATTATTATGGCACTTTTAAAAGTGTTAAAATGCCATGGATTTGTTCTTTATGGCGTTTCAAGCAATTATTTGCATTTCGAAATATAATTTCGAGATAAGCTATTGGTATTAGAGAAACAGGTTCAAATTTTCCTGAAACAGCAAGACTATTATATACACATGTAATAGATAGTTTGATATCAGAGTTTTGCATGCGTATGAGGTTTTGGGTAATCCTAGAATTATCACGGAGGTAACGAACGACGTCTTGCTTCTTCTTAGACGTCTTTCTACGTCGTCGAAATTACCATGACAATATCCGCCAAATATTTGATGCTTTTATTGCATCTACAGGTAAGGTTACTTCAAGCATGACTGTTGATTAACATTTCCTTGCCATGGGGATACGTCCTCTTACTGCCGAACTAGAATTGAATTATATCTGAAGTCGAACGCTATTTACTTTAGTAATGATTGTAGATTTTGTTTAGGTGGTCATGATAGATAGAGAATGGCCTCTTTACAGTGAAAGTAAAAATTTAACTTTTGCATTAAAATGGCATACAGCCGTTCTAATTCCAGGAATTACGGTATAGTGGCTATCTATGTTGGAGACATACCATCCCTGTAGCTATCAAAGAAAATTTAACCTCTTCTATTTCTACTTCTTCTTCCTTTGGTGCTACAGCCCATTATTGAATCTTGAACTTTCTTTAACTTTCACCTCCAGTTGGATCGACCTCCAGCAGCCCATTGCCAGTTTTTGATATGAAGTAGTTCTTCAGCATTTTTTCTTACATTGTTTTGTCATTATGGCTTCGGTCTATTTCTTCTTCTATTACCCCCTACTCGCCCCTCATTGATTTTCCTTGGTATTCGGTTTTTAGAGATTCTCGCCATCTGTTCTGCCCAAGTGAGTCGCTGAACCCTCATATAGTCTACAACATCCAGATATTTGTGCAATTGTTTGAGTTCGAAGTTATATCAAATCCTCCAAATTCCATTGTCATTCACGGCACCAAAAATTCTTATGAATAGTCTTCGTACAAACAGTTCGAGCATCTATGCTATTTTCTTTGTGAAGGTTCACGACTCACAGTCATAAGTAACTATTTGCCAAATAAGTGTTTTATAGATCCCAATTTTCGTGTTCCTTTAAATAAGTTTAGATCTTAGGACAAAATACCGAGAATAAGTAAATGTGTTAACCTTCGTTATACGATTTCTAATATCTCCTTTAATGTTGTTTTCGTTAAGTTTGCTTCCCAGATATGTAAATGCATTCACAACTTTGACATTGTCATTGCTGATTATCCAGTTCTGTTCTCTTCTTAGATTTGTTTTGTTTATATTTATTTCTAGATCGGCTCTTTTGGCATTTTTTCATAATATGTCTCTCTTAATAATTTTTTCGATGGTGTTAATATGTTTAGATTATCTGTATATCCTACGATCTGTTTTTCTTTATTTATCATTGTTCCATTTACGTCTATGTCTATTTCGCTGATGACTTTGTTCAATACTATGTTAAACAGAATTGGTGTCAATACATCCCCCTGTCGCAAACCTTCTCCGACATCCAATTTTACCATAGTGTGTGGAATTAAACAACACCATCCGGATTAATCTAATAAGCTTAGATAGTATTCCTAATTCCTCCATGGCCTCGTATACTACCGTTTTTGCACGTGGTCGTACGCCTGTTTGAATTCGATTTGTTTTCTCCATTTTTTGACGGACTATGAACAATTGATGTATTGTTGAGCCTCAATTCTAAACGTTGATTGATATTCGCGCAAATTTCCGTTTTACAATGCAGTTCGTTAACGAATTATTACAGCCTATCGTTAGGTCGTATATACACGCTTGTCTATATCTTATTTTAGTTTTTAGAAACGCATTGCAATAATTACAATCAACTTGCCAGCGAGTTTTTTTATCATGTACAAAAGTTTCTGCCCCCAAAACTTTAAGTGAACATGGGGAATGTGTACAACGCTCCTTGAATATCTTACCACAAGAAGACATAGATCATCTAATTTAGTTCATTCCTCACAGATTTAGAGTGTTATAATAACCATGATGTATTATGATGCATTATTAATTGTTTTGTATTGAGTGAAAGCATTGCCTATACAGAAGCAATGTTTTTATTCGTGAATACAATTTTTGGTTTTCCGCTTAATGGTTTGAACACCAGTTATGGCGATTCATGAAAGAATTCATGTTTATGGTTTGGATCACCCTTGGTTAACTTTATTTATTTTTATTTTTGAGGAATAATTCAAGTTTCTCCAAATTTGTCTTCTAATTCTAGTGGAGATGGGCTGAACATGGAACTCATCAGCACCCTGATCGTTGAGATACGAAAGTTATAACATGGAGACCAAGATTAGCTACACGAAGCAGAGGGAGACCCTAGAAAAGATGAACAGGCGACATAGAGCAATTAGCAAAAAAATGATGAGTTAGGACTGTTCAAAATAGAGACAGATAGAGGAAGCTTGAAGAAGCCTTTGTCTAGCAGTGGATAAGTTGGGGCTGATTCGATAGATCAATGTTCGTATATTTCTGGACCTAAAATGCACATTTGAGGAAAACAAGGAAAATCTGATTGAGAAATGCTCGTGGCGACATCCATCAAAAGTAAATAATGTTAGAGATTATTGAAAATGGCATTGGTATCCACAAGGAAGCTTATCGGGACCTTTTATATTTCTTATTAACATCTATGACCTGCATAATATAAAAAAAATAGATATAAACTTATTTGCAAACGAAACGTTGCTTTCAATAACAGAAAAGATCTATAACCAAATAGTCAAAGATGTTAATTTAAAAGTGTCTGTTCTAATGAGTTGTCCAATAAGAGTGTCAAAACATTAAAATGAGGCGCAATAATGACTACAAGTGATAATCAAGTAATTTTTAATTTAAAATAAAGCATTATGTTTTACAAATAGTGTCGTTCAAATGTCCTCCTCGACTTCGTCTAATGGAATAACACATCGGTCACACAAGCCCCGGTCTGACAAATAAAACACAGTTGTTTTGCAGATTTCGACTTTATTCATCAATATATTCTCCTTGAAAATCCATACAATCATTTCAACGCTTTCTACCATTTCTACACATTTTTTATAGTACGAATTCTCTTTGCCTTCTAAATATCCTTCAGTTTCGACAATTACTTCTTCATTGGAGCGAAATTTCTTTCCCGAGGGCATTTTTTTGAGGTCTGAGAACAGAAAATAGTCGCTGGGGGCCAGATCTGGAGAATACGACGGTGATGAGGAAGCAATTCGAAGTTCAATTTCTGCAATTTGGATTTGCACATGGTGCATTATTTTAGTAAAACATTTATTTTTTGTTCATTTGGCGCCTTTTTGCGATCTCGTCCTTCAAACGCCAATAACGCTATATAATATTCGCTATTTAATGTTTTAACTTTCTCGAGATAATCGATGAACAATATCCCATGTGCATTCCAAAATACAGAGACCATAACCTTGCCTGCCGATGGTTGTGTTTTTGGTCGCTTTGAACGGCTTTGAACGGCCAAGTTCACCGATCGACTGCTGTCGACTCAGCTGACTACTGATTTAACTCCGGAGTATAGTGATGGATCCATGTTACATTCATTGTTACATACCGCATGAAAAGATCCTTTCGTTTCACTTACAGCTCCAAACATTGCTCAGAATCATCAATACGTTATTATTTTTGCTACACAGTGAGCAAATGCGGTATCCATTTCGATAGTAATTTACGCATTCCCAAATGTTCATGTAAAATGATGTAAACACTTCCTTTCAATATCTTCGTGATATCAGCTAGCTTCTGCAGTTTCATTTTACGACTATACGAAATAATTTGATGATTTTTTTCTGATGTCGTGTGATGTAAGCACCTCATTTGGACGTCCAGAGCGTTCAGCATCATCGGTGCTTGTATGGCCATGTTTGAATTCTATATACCAATCAATTATGGTTGATATTCCCGGGGCAGGGCCCGGATAATGCTTATCAAGCCATTGTTTTGTTTCAGTGATATTTTTCTTCATCAAAAAGCAATGCGTTGTTGATTAAATACACGGAATTATTTTTTTCTTTGTTTTGAAAATTACAAAAATAGCATCACTTAAAGCATAACAACTCAGAAACTAGTAGACAGATTATAAGAATTTTTCATAAGTGAGTCTATCTATATTTCAGACCAGGGACTTACCGGATGTTTTAAATTCTAAACACCCAATTTTCGAGTACTCTCTCACACTTATCACGTGGTATATTTTTAATGGTCGCCTAAGTATTTCGTTTAAGGTCAAGAATTATTCAGGATTTATTTCTGTAAACCAGAAATTTTACATAACCCCACAAAAAATAATTCCCGTGAGATCGCATGATCTTGGTGGTCAGTTGACATTACCATTTCACAAAATAACACGCCCTGCATACTTTCTTACAATAAATCGATGGTCTCGCGAGATATGTGACAAGTCGCATCATCTTGTTAAAAGAAAGCATTGTTTATCAGTTCAGGTCAAAGATATTCTGTTGGCATATTTCTATAGCGTTCACCATTAACAGTAAAATGATTTGCATCATCGGTTTCAAAAAAAAATAAGGTTTTTATCACTCTAGTCCAAAAATACTACCAAACAGTAATTTTCTGGGCATGAAGAGTTATGTTTGTTCACAAACTCATTAAGAAGAAGTGCTCTTGGTAGGAAAAATCTGGCGAACTGAAACGCATTTTGATGCGCTATTGAATCCTACATTTTTCCATTGTGAACTGAGATAATGTATTGAACGCAGCAGTCTATGAGTAACATTTACATTTAAGCAGTGTTACCGCAATGACGTTCAGAGTTCTGACACTGTTACTGGAAAACTATTTGTTTCATCTTACTAATATTATAAATGTGAAAGTATGTTTGTCCTTCAATCACGCTCCAACGGATGGAAGGATTCAAATGAAATTTAACATAATATCGAATATGTCGTAAAATAGGACATGATACCTTTTATAACGCTACGAATTATACCAGCGAATATATCACGAATTTCAAATTTAAGAAATGCTCTTGTTTTGGCGCACAGATAACTAATTTTGATAATAAATTTCAGAATTTGCAAGCATTGCTCTCATATTAAACGTTCCATGATGATTTGTCAGACTAGTCAGACACAGATTTACAGACGCGCAAACTCACAGTTGGTTTGACGGCGATCCCTATCAGAAGTTCAAACATTAAAAAAAAATTACCCTATATATGATAAAATGTGTCCGGTGGGGACAGGTGCTAAGATTAGATTTTTTTAAAGGGGGCGGAGTTTTAAAGGGGGCGGCTAGGGGGCGGAGTTCAAAATGCATACTCTTAGTCGAACCCAATGAGGACATTTGAACGACACTATTTTCAAAATATAATATAAATATTTATCTTATATACTGCAACTGATGGTTATTTGTAAGCATTTGAGTGCGCTCAGTTATAAAATTATTCTTAATTATATGGAGGTTTCTTATATTTATGGTAATATTGAGAATATTTATAGAACTTAAGTATAGCGTCTCAAAACTTTTCGAATTTTTCATATTGAGCTATTTATAATTTATTTTTTATATTGAGTCATTTTATAATTTTAATTCGTATATTCTTGCTGGAGCGTATTTTTCTTTTTAGAGAGTGTGCGAATAAATCTCCTAATAGATGAAAATTGTTAAAATTCTTCAAATATTAAGCATAATATTTTTAAAAGATATATTGAGTCCGATTTGGTTTGAATTATATAGAGCCTTCGTATAATTCCGCAAACCACATAACTAGTGATTTATTTAAACTTAGGAACTTTAATTTTTTATGTTGAATATATAAAGGTGGTAGCATTTAGCACACTAAAAATTCTCCTAAATAAATTATCGAGGTTCGAGATATTCTATTCATCGAGATGTATACGCTTCGTGAGCAACAAAAAAATATTAGAAAAGCACCTCTTAAACACATTTGATTATTTAAAAGAAATATTTTTCATTGTTTGCATTTCATCAACAATATTTTCCATAAAAATCTACAACATGCGCTTCTCTTTTTCTTTTTTCCTTCCATGGCATCTGCTCCGATGGAGATATTTTAATATTATTTTTTTACTTTGCATTCAACATAATGTAGGACTGATCAAGTGTTATGCTTCTTTTCGTTATTAGTGCTAAACTGTGTATATAATTTAAAGAAAAATATTATTTATACAAACTGAAAAAGCCAATAAACCTACGTAGTTTAAGAAAACTAATGAATTCGCGTTAATCATTACTAACTTGTGTTGATTATCAACATTTATTGGTCAGGTGTCTTTCGGAATTAAATGAAAACTCTATATAAAATTCATATTTCACTAGGATTTATCTTCCTGCTGACCGCCTTAGCGCGGTGTGTGTAGCAGTGATCCGATGGTACGGTAGTAAGGTGGTTAAAGCGACGCGGGTTCAAGTTCTCTTCACGATCACGGGCGTAGCCAAGTGGGGGGGGGGGGGGGGGGGGGTTGGGGTAGTTTGTGGGCCAAGTTTGTGGTAGTTTCTGGACAGCTACTATTGGGCTGCTATATAAGCGGCGCGTGACCGCGCTTACGGCAGTATTGTTCCATGCGAACTCGAAGCGAATATAAGTGAAAAGTGGTGAATGAATAGTGAAGAGAATTAAGTGTACCGTGTAAGTAAATAATTTTAGTGCAGTGTTATTCGGTGACCTTGTTAAGGTTGTTAATGAATCATTATTACTGTCGAAAAATGGAGGGGAAAAAAAGGAAGAGTGATAAACTTAAAGGTATGGACTACTGGAAAAAGTGCGGTAGTCAAGGGGTTTCTAATAAAGAAACAAATTTGGATTTAGCTATCAAAGCTTCAGCTTCCTTGCATGCTGATAAGAAGACTGTGATAACAAGCGGGCCCTCGACCTCGATCTCAATCACAATACCAAATGTCGAAATTGATGCCATGTCGCTGGTGCCCTGTTCGATACCTTCAACTGCCGAATCTACATCTAGTCTGCAACAGGCCAGCTTGCCTGTTACCTCATCTTTTACAACTGTAACTAAGTTGGATGTTGGTTTTTAAGAACGAATCAAGAAAAAATCATGGATGAATATTTTAAAGTCCAAATTTTAAAAACGCCATGGAACCCACCCAGAGATTATAAGTTTCCTATTTCCACAAAACGAAACTTGCGCTTTCAATTGAAATTGTTGGAGAGATTCCCCTGGTTGTCAAATTCGGAATATAAAAGTGGAGCACACTGCAGAGTTTGCGTGGTAATGCGACGTTCGCTTGATGAAGGTAAAGGCGGTCATCAAGGGATCGGCCAGTTGGTAACCGAACCTTTTTGTAAGTGGAAAAATGCTGTAGAAATATTTGAAGCTCATGCGAAATCGGAATACCACAAGCGAAATTCAAAACTGGCAGATAACTTTCTAAAAGTAATGTCTTCGCAGGCTTTTTCGGTCACTGAACAGCTGTCTTCTGAAAGAAAGAGACAACAAGAGGAGAATCGAAACAAACTAATCCCTATCGTAAAAGCAATACTTTTTTGCGGCAAACAAGGCATCTCCTTGAGAGGTAAAATCGATTCGGGGCGCATACAAATGACACCAGAATCACCAGAACCTGAACAACCACTACAGAATGATGGTAATTGCGCCCTGTTGCGGTTTGCGGCTGAGTCTGGAGATAAAGATCTGGCTGAGCATTGGAATACTTCACAGAACAATGCCCTGTACGCAAGCTCAGATCCAAAACGAAATAATTGACATTTGTGGTGAATTAATTCAACATAAAATAATTGAAGAAGTAAAGAAAGCCAAACTATTTGCGATTCTGGCTGACGAAACCACCGACATCGGACGTGTAGAACAAGTCTCGTTATGTCTTCGATATGTTGATTTTACAATAATAAACACCATATACTTAAAGAGATATTCCTTGAGTACATTCCAACGGTCGATGTTTCAGGATCCAGTCTCGCAAATCTTATTATTACAGCTCTGAAAAAGCATGGACTTGAATGTTCTCATATGGTTGGACAAGGTTACGATGGGGCTGCAGCTATGAGTGGGTATTTGCACGGTGCCCAAGCTTATGTTCGCCAAGAATGTCCTCTTGCTCTTTATGTATACTGTAGTGCACACTCTCTCAACCTTACTATTGCTGATTCATGTCCATTAGCAAATGTCCGAAAATGCATTGGGATTGTGCAGTCTGTTGGTTCCTACTTTCGACATTCTGCTCAACGCACTGCTTTGTTGAAAGAAAAAATTCAAGAGCTACTACCCATCGGTAACCAAAAAAGCTTGCTCTCAATGTGTGAAATACGGTGGGGCCACAAACATGAAGCTATTATAAGATTCCGGGAAATTTATTCAGCGATTGTGAATGCTCTCGAAGAACTCCAATTTAATCACAATAAGGAAACATCGCAACAAGCCGCCCAATTGCTAAGTACGCTTCGATCTTCGGATTTTGTGATGTGTTTAGTGATTCTTCAAAAAGTTATGAGCTATACATTGTCGCTATCAAAACAATTACAGACAATTGACATCGATCTTATCATCTTATCAAACATGTAGATGATGTTATTAATGTCTTACAACTCCTGAGAAACAACACTGACGTCGAATATCTTCATCTCTATGAAGACGCAAAGGTTTTACTGAAAGAAAATGGTGGTATACTGCGAATGCCATGCGTCGTCGGAAGACAATTAAATAGACCGAACATTCCTGCATTGGATGTATGCACGTATTACAAAATTAATTTGTTCATTCCATTTCTTGATCATACAATTCAACAATTGGTTGAAAGGTTTACCAAAACCAGTTCTGAAATTGAAGAAGCAATTTCCATGTACTCGTCACTGTTTCCCGAAAGCAACATATCAGTGGTTAAAGCAGAACTTGAACTATGGAAAACAGTGATGACAAGTATCTCGCCTACCCCGAAATCTAGTTTGGAATGCCTAGATATGTGCGATAAAAACCTTTATCCTAATATTTACACATTACTACAAATCTTGGCTACCATTCCTGTATTCACTGCTACCCCAGAAAGGTTTTTTTCGAGCCTAAGGAGACTAAAAAACTATTTACGAAACACTACAAGTGATAACAGACTTAATGGTTTGGCTCTCATGAACATTCACTATGGAACAGAAATTCATGCAGATGAAGTAGTGGATATATTTAAAAGAAAAAGCCGAAGATTTCTTCTTTAATGGTTTTAGATTTAGCGCAGAGGAACGAAATTAATTTAACCATTTCATTTAAGGTTAAAAACTTTATAAATATGTCGTAATTTTTCCGATGAAGATATAGATATTAAATTTCATGTAAGTATATTTTTGTTGTTTTATTTACTTCAAACTAACACCCCCCCCCCCCCCTCCCCAACTAAATCCTGGCTACGCCCGTGTTCACGATATAAATATTTGTACTTTGTTTAAATATTGTGTATGTTATAATGTTGTATAAAATTATACAATAAATTGCATTTCAGGTATTGGCAAGGCTGCATAAGGTCAGGTTTTTTATATTATCAATTTAATACAGAAGTTAAAGCCCGATTTGCTTAGCCACTTTTTTACAATTAATTTACAATGTTACACAATATAGAGCAATATGTAGATTTGATGACAGTAATAATACCGAAATGCAGTATATTACTCAGTAGTAATTATCTTTTTAGTACTAGGAATTAATATCTAATTAGAACAGGGGAACATGAAAACTGTAGAAACATAGAAGAAACTAGGTAGAACATAAGTAGTAAAACATAGTAGAAACTGTAGAACATGAATAATGTCGATTTCAGAAATCTCTCGATGCACATGTAAGAGCAGACACGAAATTACTAATTTAATTAAAGATCCTGAAGGGTATAGAACGAAAATGATTACCAGAAGACAATCTATAGTGACAGGCAGACCAAGACGTGCAATCTCACAGCACATTGACATCTCGTCAGATTGCGTATAAACAGGTAAGATTACAACAGTCCTTTAATCAGCTTCACATATTCAAAGGAAGAAAATGAAGACTACCCCACTCCACACAGATGCTCATAAAGAACATCGAAAGCAGTTTACTTGCGACCATGTTCGTTGGTACAAAAATTAGGAGAGCAAATAATGTTTTCTGACGAAAAGAAGATTATTGTGGACGGATCGGACGGCTGCTCTTACTACTTCCATGATTTGAGAATAAAAGACATTTTTTCACAAAGTGAAATCGTCATGGTTTGGTTTGGCAGGTATATCGGGTATGAAAAAAGACTGACATCGTTTTTATTTCTAGCGCAATGAATAGTCCGGACTACTTAAAACTCTAGACTGGGTGCGCTGGTTGACTTTGTCAACCACTCAGTCATTGTGGCGTCATTATTTCTGCAGGTCAAATCTTGTCCGGCTACCGACTTCAATACTTTATTTCCTAGTCCTAAATGTTCAGTCAGTAATGTATTCGCGACAATCCAACCAAAAAGTGCATATATATTTAAATAAAAACAGTTATAAACACACTGGTTAACAAAATCAACTACACTTGTGTTTGGAATTTTCATTTTTTATAATTAAATGTTTTATTATAAGGCTCCGTATCCAAATGATGAATAATTTTTTAATTTATTTCATGAGTTGTCAGATGAGGAAAGAGAAAATATCACATTAGAAAATAATATTGATTTTACTTTTTCTGGTTACCAAGAGGAAGTGATAAATTATTCAGATGAAGGACAGAATAGTGAGCAAGAAGATAAACCAGATCAAAAAGCACGATGCAAACATAGATTTTCTTGTTTGGAAAAGACGGGATGATGTGGTCCACTATCGATTTTTGTAAAACTACTTCGCGCACAAGCTAAAAAAAATAAAAAATATTCCCTGGGCCAAAAAGTGATGCAAAATATGCATCAAGTGATTGCTTCCTTCAGATTATCAAATTAACCCTGAAATGACAAAATACCAATGTACCAATTTTTATATTTTTCGTAAAACTGAGGACGTGCAGTAGGAACAACCGTTATACCAGGAATAAAGTAGACAAGCCGCAATGAAATAACGGCAGTGATAGGTTTGTTATTTTTATTAGGAACAAAAAGAGAACAAAATTTCAGGTGACGGGCTAATGGCAGCAAGAAGTTGCATGTCCTCGAAAAGGTTTTTGTTTGTTTTGAAGTATATACAATTTGATGATAAAAGTACACCAATTCAAAGGCAGAAAACTGATCGGTTAGCTGTTGTACGTTCTCTTCTAGACTCATTTAATAGAAATTGTAAAAACTATTACACTCCCACTGAGTTTGCTAAAAATGATGATAAGTTAGTTTCTTTTCGGGGCCTCTGTTCATTCCTCCAATACATTCTAGATATTATTGTTAGAAATGTTTTGTAGAAAATAACCTGCAGGGCCCTACAAAGTTTCAGATAAACTATAGAATATAGTACATCGTTTGAAATTTCACGATTGATAGTTGATACACGTCGTATGACCTTGTTTTCAGCCTTATAAATGATAAAATTACTACTCTAGATACTTTGCGAAAAAACAAATGAACTGAACAAAGGAACTGAAATTCCAACACAATGACTACCTAATAAACAATGCTCTGTGAATTCAACTGTATTTGGGTTTCAGGTTGGGATTATGATGTTAACGTACGTACCTAAAAAATAAGGGCGTTATTTTGCTATCTTCAATGCACAATTCTGCTTCTATTGATAATCTTAGGATAAAACCACATACAATACTTGATTATAATAAAACAAAAGGTGGAGTCGACACTTGCAACCAGATGGAGACAAAATATTATATATCAAGAAAGAGCAATAGGTGGGTCATCTGTCTTTTTACACACTGCTAAATGTAAGTGGAATAAGTTCATATGTGATACATATTTACAACAGCAAGGCGGAAAACAAAGTGCTGAGAAGGTAATATATCAAATAATGATCATATGCACTGGGGAGTAACATAGACTAGCCTCCCCGTGTGCACCCAGGGCAACGTGATAATACACGGTTAAATAGTCAACACTCTCGGCAACCAGACCATTTGTTGGACTTCCTGGCTATAGACATGCAGATTAAACAAAGCGATCAAATATTAGTAAAAGGCTGTCTCCATGGCCAAATAACTAAAAAACTCGGGCCTTCAGTCCGAGTTTGCCAGTTATATATAGAAGGAATCAGTAGAGCTAAAAGTGAATATTTTTTCAATTTTCTTTTGAATAATAACATTGACGTGGTTCTAATCCAAGAAACTCATGCTCCAAATGAGGAAGGTCTTCGTAAAAGAGGAAGGATCTATGGCTATGAGTTTATAGGTGTTACCTATCATAACGCATATGGTGTTGCTACTTACAGTTAACATTACAGTTAACTTTAGAGTTAACAATGAGCATGCGCATCTAATTTCAACAAATACAACAGATGAAATTCATAATGTCTCAATAAAGCTTGAAGAGATCTTTATCAATAACATCTACAAACCACCTAATGTATAATGGCCACCAACTCTCTTACCGATCACCGCTCATCCATCAATATGTGCTGGTGATTTTTAATAGCCACCATGAACAGTGAAAGTATGCACGGAACGACTGTGGTAATGCTATTGTTGACTGGGCTGAGTATAATAACCATAATCTAGCCACAACCTAGATGGAACTTTCGCAAGGCAAACTGGCAAGGCTTCTCCGACCACCTGGAAAAATATATTGGTTTCATTATGCCAGCTCATCGTAACTACTGTTATTTTGCCGAAGCTGTTTTTGCATCTACTAAGATGTCCCTCGTGGATACAGAAAAAAATATGTCCCAGGTGAAATGAGCATGCGAACAACTATATGAGAAATATAACAGAAATGGCGACAACAATATTGCAGATGAGCTTCTTCACAGTCGCAATGCTTTAAGGAAAGCGCGCTGGTCTGAGATGACGGAAAACATAAATTCCAAACATTCAAGTAAAAAGGCTTGGTCCATGCTATGTAAACTGGGTAGATCCTATGGTAAGTCTGCTCAGAAGCCTGGTGTTACAACAAATCATATAGAAGAAATGTCCAGATCATCCAGCGATCCAACTGCATACCTTCAGGATCAAGAAAGAATTAATAAATTTAAAAATTCAGTCTCCAAACGAATCGAATTTCTCCGTACCTTTCATTCTAGATGAATTGGTTGTTGAAGTTGCTCTAAACCAAATAAAAATTGGTAAAGCATCTGGGTTTGATAAGGTACACCCAGAATTTTTAGTTCACCTTGAGGAAAATGTCAAACATTGGTTGACTCATCTATTCTCCACCATATTGAGGGCGGGGACACTTCCCAATGAACCAAAGAAAACAAAAATTGTGACTATTCTGAAACCTGGCCAATCACCAGATCACCACCAACATTTTAGGACCATTTATAACAGAGAGAGAGATACTTTTTTTATTATAGAATTAGTGGATCTATTCTGAAACAAATTCCAGTTGAGCAAGCGAGATTCATACCTCATCGAAGTTTCTGCGACCAGGTACTAGCTTTGACAATTTTTTTAGAGGCCGGTTTCCAAGAGAAACTTAAGACATCTGTGGCTTTCGTCGTCGACCTAGCAGCAGCATACAATACCATCTGGAAGGAGGGGATGATGTGTAAATTCCTGAAGGTGATTGAGTGCCGAACAACTGCAGTTCTTATCGTGATAAGCAACAGATACTTCCAGGTTTGCTTGGGTGAAAGTAAAAGTACAACAAGGGTATTCAATAATGGTCTGTCACAGGGCTCAGTCCTGGTCTCTCTACTCTTTAGTCTTTATATTTATGACCTTCCAAACACGAGTTCAACGAAATTCTGCTACTCAGACGATATCGCTCTTGCTTGTAGAATGAAAGAACTTGGTCATACGGAGAGAACAGTCAGATAGCTCTTAGCTGCCCTTAACTCTTACTTTAAAGAATGGAGACTAAAGCCCAGTATCAGTAAGACTGAAGTATGTGCGTTTCATCTTAACAACAAGCAAGCTAAGACTGTACTCCAAATACAAGTTAACGGTAACATCCTCCGTCATAACCAGTACCCCAAATATCTAGGCATCACGCTTGATCGCACTCTATCGTATAAAAAAACATCTTTAAAATACATCTTCCAAGATAAAAACAAGAACCCATATCATTCAAAAACTGTGTGGTACAACCTGGGGGGCTTCAATGGATACTTTGTGTACATCATCCCTCGCGCTGGTTTTCTGAGCTGCAGAATACTGTGCTCTAGTGTCGCTGAACAGTTGTCATACCAACCTAATTGATGCACAGCTTAACAATACCATGCGCATAATCACTGGAACAATCAGACCAACTCCTACCTACCGGCTTCCCTTACTAAGTAATATCTACCCACCTTCGATTCGTAGAACCAAGACTCTGCTCGGAGAATACGGTCTTATACAAGAGAACCTGGAACTAGCCATTTATCACGATATACCTATTCTGCGACAAAATAGATTTCGATCAAGAAACCCGTTACTACTGTATGCCGAATAGCTTGTAAAATAAAACACCAAAATAAGAGATCTCTGGAACCAAAATTGCAGAAACATTGAAAATTACCAAGAGCGGGAATGGTTTGAGAGATTCAACTGTGATACTGCGACTATGGAGCTTAACAGAAAACTGTGGTTCAAATTAAATAGAATCCGCACTGGATGTGATCGATGTGCTGGCTCACTCAACAAATGAGGTATAGCGGAGTCTCCGAGTTGTGACTGTGGTGCACTGAAATAATCCATCAGATATATTAGTGGAGAGTGCCTCCTACAATCATATCAGCGATGAAATAGATTGGAAACCTAGATATTAATGTTTAGTTCGCCTGGGTGCTTTGTGTGCACCGTTTGTTTTATTTTCTTCTTTTTTACGCCTTTTCTTGTATACATTTATTGTAATATATGTTTATATGATGCATGTCATTCGAATAAATAAATAAAATCAAATGCACTAATGAAAGGATGGTTTACTGAACGCTCTAAAATAACAACATTACCAATAGGATATACGTTTATAACTAAAAACATTCAAGGATAAAGATGAATGTGAATCTGAGCAAAAAACAATGTGTGAGTAAAGCACGCTGCGTCCCTTGTGGTTGTTTGAAGGCTTAAACGTTGTTTTTAGTTAGCGAATATATCATGATTTGATTTTTAATACTTTTTTTAACAATAATTACAATAAACAAATATTTGATTAAATTGTTTGTTGTTTGATTAAGTACCATAAAATAGAATAAAAAGGTGGCGTTGTCAAAGTCAACCACGCGCCCGGATGTGTTCCTCATATCTGGCGCTCCCGGTTTAGGATTAAATATGATTTAAGTAGTCTGAGTTCCAGTGAATGACCCGAGCATATGACTCGGGTTATTAAGGAATATTTTCATTGGAAGAATATTCGCATTTTTGACTGGCCAGCAAGATCCGCAAATCTAAACAACGAAAATATTTGGACACAGTTAGACAGAGAAGTATACAGAGAAGTATACAGCAATTTGAAACTCAAAAGGAATTTAAAAAGACAATTGAAGAATGGACCAGACTGCCCCAAAATAACATCAAGCTCCCTTACGAAACTCCTCCCAGTCGAATGATTGCAGTTTTAGAGGAAGGTTTAGTTTACAGGTTATTAATTTGTAATTATAAATATTTTAAATAAACTCGGAAAAATGTCTATCTTTTTGGTTAACTGTCCTATCTTTTTGGCCCACATGTTCGTCGATATCAATTTACGACGTACATTTTTCTGTTACGTTTCTAAATACAAGAAGGCATGCATAATATGGAACAAATATTTTTAAAAATCGCAAAAAACGAGGGCGTCCTATCTTTTTATCCCGGGCCGGAATAAGATTAATTAGGTCGTAAGCAGTGTGCCTTTCTAGTTAACTAATAATTGGCTTTAGGACTAAATCTGTAGTGAGCTTGTTCCGAGGAGATTTTCGTTATTCTTATTATTGTCTCTAAACTCTTTATTTCTTTTATCATCGACTTTTTGATTGTGAGAGATATTTATGTTAGTCATATACTAAGGGTCACAAATTATTATCCGTAAATGCTTTGATTAAAACCTTTCGATTGTATCAATATTTGAATTTGAAGTCGATCCCTACAACTTGATTTCGGTTTGATAATTATTTTATACACAAGCACTTTGTTTTTCAAAGGACAATTTGGGACTATTACCGATTAACCAATATATTTCGTATAATTTTAGACCCAGTTCTGTCCAAGGACAAACCCAAGTACTTGGGGCCATCTTTTTGAGTTATATTCAGTTTAACTAGAGAGCAGTTAGCAAGTCATTTAAATAATGTTTTATTAATATAATCAATATCACACTTAGTAGCTATAAGCCATATAGCCATATTCCATATTCATAATTTTCAGACAATCTATTAATTACATATTGTATTAAATCTTCCAAAATATGTGGTAAAATAACTAATTTTACAAAAAAGAAATGGCTTGTCTTAGAAAACAAATAAAAAAGTATACTTGAAATTCAGGCGTACAATCCTTACAAGAAATTAACTTTTATATTAACTAATTGAGAACACAAATGTTGGTGCCCTTTCCAAAACTAATATGTTCACAGCAGCAAATATAAAATTTATTAAAACAATGTCTTTAAATTCAAAAAAAAATCAAAAAAACTCAAAATTGAGCAGTCAAAGGAATGTATTCCTAAAAAGGGCATCAACGTAGTAGAACATTTTTCAACACAGACGTCAATTAATTACTCATTTTTTTGAACGCGTTGAAAAATTAATTCAAGACGGTCCATATAAACGATTAAATATGAGCCATTTGTCAAAAATGGTTGATTATGATTATGCTTTACCAAAAATTCATAAACCAGGAAAATCAATGACACCAGCTATTGATTCTCCAACATACAACTTGGCAAAATGCTTGACAAAGGAATTTAAAAATCTACTAAACCAACTATCCTCCTGTTCTGTGATAAACTTAACAAAATTCATAGAAAAAGCCATAAACACACAGGAAGATGAGATTTACGTATCATTTGACGTAGTATCGTTGTTTCCGAGTGTCCCGAATTCCACTACCTGAGGGAGTTACTCGAATTAAATCGTTTCAATAACAAGATTGTTTCTGACTATATCTTCTTAGCCAGATTAAGTAAGAAGCAAAATTGTTTTCAACTAAATAACAGGTTTTACGAACAAAAAGAAGGAACGGCAATGGGCAATCATATGTCACCGTTCTTAGCCAACATAATCTTGAGTAAATTTAAAACCTAGGCTAAGGATGCATTGTGTTACTTTCCGAGGGTATGGTTAAGATATGTGGATGACGTTTTTACTATTTTGGATTTAAAAAATGAAAACTTAGAAGATTTTGTTAAGAACTTAAATGGTAAATTCCAAAATATAACATTCACGCATGAACTCTAAAATAAAATAGGTTAGATTTTGATATTTATTTATGTAGAAAACACACCACCACTTCGAGATACATTCCTAACGATTCGAATAATAACTTTCAAAATAAGATGACTAGTTTAAATTTTATAATAAAATAAATAGATTAATTAATTTTGCTTTAAACAAAGATAATTATAACAAAGAATTAAAATTAGAGAAGTGTTAGAAGTAAATGGTTATAATAAGAATATTGTGGATAAATTAATTAGAAAACAAAAGTTTGGATGGTTATTGAAAGAATAATCAAATTTTCAAAAGGATCACCACAAAAATAAATTCATGGTAATACCGTTTGATGCCCAATTGACACGAGAGCTAGACAAGATCTTGAAAAAAGTGAGCATTAAGATTGTTTACAAACCATATAATAAATTAAGAAAAATCCTGGATAATCAAAACAAAGTAGATCAACATGAAAAATCGGAAATTTGTGAAATTAGTTGTCAAGATTATGATTGAAAGTATATTGGAAAACTAAAAGATCCATATTAACCAGATATAAAGAATAGATTGTCCACATTAGATATAGGAGAGGTGAAAAATCTTGTGTTGCCCAACATGCACTCGAGCATGACCACAACATAAATATTAGTAATATAAGAATTGTTAAAAGTGTAAATAATAATAAGGCTTTGGATGCGTATAAAAAGATTCAAATAAAAAAATGTACGAAAACCATGAACCGGGATGAGGAACCTATTCCGTTCAGTCAACTTTTTCAATTGTTAATGTAAGATTCAGTTCACGGTTAATAGACCATAGTTTTGTTTTAGAATTAGACTAAATCAGCTCCTGATGATGTTATCATGGTTAGAGAAACGCACGCCGAGAAGTTTACAAAAATTGACTTCGTATTTAGTGGTAAATATCATCGTGTTTAGTTATTGTATTAAACCCTACTTCTTCCTGTGGTGCTACAACCCGTCAGCGAGCCTTGGCCGCCTTCAACTGGATCGATATCCATTCGCCCCTTGCCAATTTTTGATGTGTAGTATTTCTTCAGCATCTCTTCTTACGTTGCCCTGCCATCATGTCTTTGGTCTACCTGTTTTTGTGTTACCTCCTATTTGTCCCTCCATGGTTTTCCAGGTACTTGATTTTCCGACATTCTCGCTACGTATACGCCCATTTGAGTCTTTACATAATCTCTAATATCCAGATGTTGGTACAATTGCTTGCGTTGCATCAATTACCATTCACAGCATCAAAGATTGTTCTTCTTTCAAATACTACAAGCATTTGTTCTGTTTTCTTTTTGAGGATCCACGTATCGTAGCCATAAGTGACTACTGGCCGAATAAGTGCTTTATAGATCCACTTTAAACTAGCATCATAAATTCTATTATAAAAATTTTACAAACATTAAATATATCTCAAACTGATTACGGGAATAGAAGCAAAAAACCATGTTTAAGCATTTTTAAGCCAAATTTATAACAGCAATTAGGTTATCGAAGACGATCCACCACAATGTCAATTAACACCAATTTAAACTAAGGCCCAAAGAGTGCATGAAATAAAAAATCTAGAAAAATAAATGTTAAAAAAAGTGGTATATCGTAGCTAATTTAAAGTAGCCTAGAGTTTAACCATCCCCTCGGAATTGGCCTAATATGACTTCAAGGGACCGGATATCTCCAGAACTGAAACCGGTGATGAATGAAAAGTATTTGGAGATGATTGGTGATACAACCAGTAATGTGTTTTCTGTCAGTAATGTTCAGTAATTCTGTCCACGGTTTTGTAAGGAAATTGCGGGCCGGCTCCGCAGGTTCATATTGATTTAAGATTTAATTTGTTATTCGTATTAAATAGCCTGTTAAGCTAATCCACTCATCTGGCCATGTAGATAAAAAATTATAATATTGTGCGTCCTGTGTGGAATATAATTTAATCATACATAGTAAGTCAGTAGTCAATATTAGTCAGTACCAACCAATACCAAAAACATCCTCTGGTGCCATCAAATACTTTCCCATTTCTCCAGGCTACTTCCAAGTTTGGGTCTGGACCGAACCACCATATACCATCGTACAGAAACAGTGGGGCTCAAAAAAGGATCTATAGGAGGTTAGGAGCACAAAGAATATAAGGAACCCCCACAGAGTAAGCAGTGTGTTGGCGCATTTGGACCTTAAATTTATAATATTTGGTCATCGCTTTCTTATCATTTTTCATTTTATTACATCATAACGAGTCTATTTTATGTGCATATTTTATAATTATAATTGAATATCAATTTCAACACCAAAGAAGTATTTGTTATAGGACACTCAACTTGAAGTAAAACTTGGTAAAAATGGTTTTTTAATTGACAGAAATAATAAAAAAATCTGCGGTAAGTATTAAATATCGGTTCAACATTTTTTTATTTGAGGAACAACTTTAAAAACTTTCATATTCATGCGCACGCTGGAAAATCGCCCCTTGTTAACGGAAATACGAAAATTATAAAGTTTTGCTTTCAACTTCATTGTTGACTTTGATAGCAAAACGAAGGTAATAAGGGAGACTTTAAATAATTTAATTTTAACGAGAGTTCAGTTAGTTAGACTGTTTGTTGGTTAATTTTATGAACAGAAGTGTGTTAAGCGTTGGTAAAGTATAGCTAATGAAGAAATTGCATCGGAGTTATTCATCAAATATTAATTAACATTGATTATTAGATTACTAAAATACAGAGTTTTTCTTTTTTTTTTAATTTGGGTTAAACACAATCTACATAATTTTTAATTAAATAACAATAAACATTTTAAAGTTGAGTGGTTTTGAAAGTACTATCAGTCGAATATCCACCTCTTGCATAACGACCATTTTCATTATAAAGTTAAATAATTTGAACACAACTGGCAAACGTTCATTTTCTTAAAGGTTTATTTGGGAAAAAACGACAACTGTCAAATTTGTACCACATTGGCTATCAAGAAAAAGCTCCTTGATAAAAGAACTGCCTCTTATATAAATGGTAACAAAAATGCTTAAAAAGTTCAAGTTAAAATCTATTGTTCAAGGTACAAATACTATATAGGGTGAAAAGGAAATATCTTTCGTAAATTTAGCCAACGATCCTTTACATTATTTTGAAATTTCAGAAACAGGTCAGACTTTAATTTTTTTCTTAACGGTTGTCAAATTTTTTGTTTCGTTGTCCTCTTAAGGTATTATTTGAAAATAAAATGTAATATTTGTATAGCCATTTATTCCATGCGTTTTAGCATAAATTTCATTTGTGTTTTTTTACAAAAAAAGGAAAACCTGACATTAATGTAGTTTAATGTCGAAGGTATAATTTCTAGCACAAATTTATTACACCATAATACATTTTAAACGATTCACAATAATTATTACCTTTACATTAAGAAACACAAGATTAATTGTTTTATAAAATTAAGTGTGCAAAATGTCCACTATTTGAGTCTATGCCTGAGCCTGACATCGCTTTAACCCATTTTCCCGAACACGCTGAAAAATGTTTCATTTTCGGAAGTTATTTCTCTTATAGTAACAAGCTGAGATAAGCATTCTATATAAAGGATTTTACTATAAAATTACACCAAAAACAATTCCTAGACAACTAAAGAAATAATTGCAAATATTGAAATAGGCTTATATGTAGGTAAATATGTAGGTAAATATGTAGGTAAATATGTAGGTAAATATGTAGGTAAATATGTAGGTAAATATGTAGGTAAATATGTAGGTAAATATGTAGGTAAATATGTAGGTAAATATGTATCCTTGTATATACAAGGGAACTAAATAAATAAGTCGGACATTGCATAAATCCTAATTCAAAGTAACCCTAGCAAATGTAATCCATAAACAAATGCAAACTATCAAATGACTAAATGAAGCTATGAAAATAACCATACTGATAAATAAAAAGTTTTCATGAACACATAAGCATATAAAAGCAGAATCAAAGACCATCTTAACGAACCCAGCTATAACCAAGTTACTAGAAATCCCACAACATATCTGAAAAAAAAACAAAATCCAAAATCAAGGGCTCTCCAATCGACGACAACATTGAGAAGCAGCTCATTCCTAGGAAAAAATCAAGCAGATACCCAAAATTATTCGGCTACTACCAGCGATGATCAACACGTTGGTTTTTTAGTCTTTCCGATTGACCGACGACACCGCTAGAGTGAAGATTCAAAAAAAAATAGTAGAGCTAAAAGACATTACCGACACCCTAAAACAAAACGATTAATCAACAAAACTATCAACAATAGATGCCGAAAAAATTCGACGATAGAACTGTAACCGTCCTGCTCTATTCGAATGGTGTCACAGACCGCATTAGATGGCTAGCATAAGATAGTACTAAGAAAATACACTATATTAACCACATTCAAACTAAAACATACTAATGATAAAATCCCTTTAGAAAATCAGAGCATACCAAACCAAACCTATTTATTTTAGGGAATGCAGTTCGAACAACATTCATGGAAGCTCTAGCCGGATGAACAGTGGCCCCATTTTGTTGAAACCACACATATCACATGTTGATTCCTGGTTTCCGATGTTCCCCTTTGAAAAGGTTTTTAAACATGATTACACAGCAAGCTGTATTAACGGCTAATATGGCTGCAACTGGCATCCATCTTCTAATAAAAAATAATCCCAAAATTCCGCACGTGACAATACCACAATACCACCACACCATTGTTTTGGACTATATAGTGGGTTCTGGGTCAATCACAGCGATTTTCTAAAAGTCAAGATAGGGAATTGTGTTTATTAACTTCTCCATTCAAAATGAAAATGAATCCATTCAAATGATTCATCGCTTATTAGGGTCAAAACTTGAACAAATGTGAAGCGTTGTTGATAACCCCCTTCATTCAACTCTTAACAATCATTTATTCATACGGGTGAAAGCCCAAATTCTCATGCAAAACGCTTTACAGTGCTTTTATTTAACTGCAGTTCAGAAGAGTGATTCCTAGAAGTGCGAGTGGCACTTCACAGAATCGTCTCCCTCAACATGTCCACATTCCATGAAATGCACGCCGATCGGGAAGGATCTTTGTTTCTATTATTGGACCCTGTGTCTCCATTAATGTGTCACGTGTGATGAGACGCCTAATGCATCTTTCCGTTTTAATCACTAACTTACGACTTTTGACACAAACACTGTAAATTGAAAGATATTTACATCCCTTCATACTATATCTCCTCGAGTTTAGTGTTTAATGAAACCACCAAAAGTTCCAATAAATGAATTAAACCGCAGGTCCCCTTTCGCTCTTTTAGCCGAGTACTATCTCTTTCAGAAATAACCGTTCCCATGAACCATCTTGTATATTACTATGCTATACAGGGTGTAAGGGAAAATACCTTCGTTAATTTAACCAATGATTCTTTACATTTTTTCGAAGAAAAAGTTACCTTAAAATATGTATTCAAAATTTATTCAACCATTTTGCGCGGAAAACAAATCAGAGCTTTTCAGAACAGGTCAGAAATTTTCTTAACAATTGGCAACGCAAACAAATGCTATTTTGATTGTCGTGTTAATTTTGATCGAAAGAATTCACTTTTGATTTATAGGCCTCTAGGCCATAGGGTTTTATTTGAAAATAAAATTTAATATTTTGATAGCCGTTTATTCCGTACGTTTTAGTATAAATTTACTTTATTTTGTTACAAAAAAAAAAGAAAACTTACACATTAGTGACATTTAATGTCAAAGTTAAAATTACCAGCACTAATTTTTTACACTATAACACGTTTTAAACCATTCACGTCACATTAAGAAACACATAAATTTGTTAATTAATTGATGTATTAAATTAACTGTTCAAAGTGTCCACCACCACATGCTTGATGAAAGAAGCTTCGTCAGTTGATAAAATAGTGAACAACAAATTTAAATTCCTTTAATCTTGGTCAATAAACCATTCACAATATTTTTGCCTGTGTGATAAATCAGCGGGTAAGGGTGCTTTACTATTTTACCATTTGTAAATGATAAGGGTAGAGTAGTTGCTCTTTAGTGTTGCAACCAACTTGTTGCGCAATACTTCGAGTATTTCTGGTATTATAGAATCTTCTTCAACAAGCAAAATTTATCTTCGACTTCAGGACCGAAGCTGTGCTCTCTGCCGACCACATTCTTAAAATTTTCGAACCACATTACCCGAATCTACAAGTGTTTGAGAAACTTGAACAAATTTTTACCGAGTTGGAAGCGGTTTTCCTGGGTATCGTTGCCGGTAAATACCCGTTTCCCCTTGGGAATTTTGGAGAGCTTCTGCGTAAATACGAAGCGTATCGTGATATTCGCGTACAAAATATATTTTTGGTTTTAAATCGAACTTAAATGCACATACTGATCTACACGGAAAACATTGTTTGCGACGTTACCGCTGATATTGTCGATCGATATTGGCTGATGTATTTTTCAAAAATTGTTCTAACAATGTTCATTAGTTTAATTATTTGTTTATTCGTTAAATAGTGACCAATTAATATTTGATAAATATGCTTTTACAGGTATTTGCTTTAAATGTTAATTCTTATCATTGCTTTCCGATTGGTGATTTAGTAACTTCGTTTTTTTTTCTCGGAAACCCTTAGGTTTTTGACTCTTGTTGAAAGGAACGTTTTCCTTTAAAATGGCGTGAAAAATTGTTAGCTAAACTTACGAAAGTACTTTCCCTTACACCCTGTATAATTTTCTTCCTACTGTAAACATTCCAGCTGCCTTAAACAACACTTAACTAAGGTTTCAGTTCGTATCCATCCACAAATTAAACAACAAATTATTATAATAGCATTATTACCATCGTTTTACTATCAATGTCAACAATGAAGTAGAAGACAAACTTTATACCTTTCGTTTTTCCGTCATTAAAGAGCGGTTTTCCAGCGTGCGCTTGAATATGAAAGCTTTTCGGATTATTCCCTGAAATAATAAATGTTGAATCGATACTTACTTTAGTTAATTGAAAGAATATTCATTTCATTCGAATCTGAGTATTTTATAATAAGTGTTTTTTAGTGTAACGCATAATTGAATTTTTTTAATTATAATATCCATGTAATGTTTGGTAACTGTAACAACTAATTGTGAATTTGTTTAAGGCAGTCCCTTAATATGACCTTTTTGTAGTAATTATGAAATTCATTATTCTTACAGTTAAACCAATAATTAACCAATAACTAACTGTCAAGTTAGCGGCTGCTACATGTACAGGACAATAATAAATTTCAAATCAATGTGATGAATCTATTTCATGAACTTTAAGAGTAAATATTTGTTAAGAGAGATTTAAGAGAGATTACTAAATTAATTTTTTTCTAAATTGAAATGTGTTTTGCATTATGATTTTACAGAATTATATAAAAAGTCTGTAATCTTTATTTCAATTACAATTATACTCAATTCTTTTATTGGAACCTTTGGTGTGAAACACTAAACTTACCACTAAACACCAAATCACTTTTTTTGAACTACTCGATGCACGCTTCGCTAATCATGTTAGCATCATCAGGAGATGATTTAATCTCATGGTTAGCATATTTAGGGAAGCGTGCGTCGAGCACTTCAATAAAAGTGATTTGGTGTTTAGTGGTAAATCTCTTCAAGTTTACAATTATACTGTTTTAATGGAAATAACGTTCGTAAATTTAACCAACGAATTTTTACATCATTCGAAAGAAAATAAGAAAAAAGCTCCTTACAGCGAGGGTCAAAAACATAAGGTTTCCCACGAAAAAAATTATAAATTTATTAAATAGTCAATCGAAAAGCTATAATAAAAATTATGATTTTAAGCAAATATATGCAAAAGCATATTTGAAAAAAAACTGTGCATTCCGAAGAAAATATCGCCGCTGTTGATGAAGATCCAAATTTATCAATGTGAAAAATTTTGCGTAAAGATCTTTGTCTGATACCTTACAAGATTCAGCTTGTCCAAGATCTCAAGATGATCGTTTGCGTCGTACGTTCGGTAAATGGGCTCAAAATCAATGGCAACTCGACCCAGAATTTAACCTCAAAATATAGTTCAGCGACGAAGCTGATTTTTGGATACATGGTTACGTTACTAAACAAAATTACCCCATTTGGAGTGAAAAAAATCCGTAAATAATCCAACAATTACCGTTATATTCAGAAAAATGCACCGTTTGGTACGGAGTGTACGCCGGTGGCATTATTAGGCCACATTGTTTAAAAAAACTAATTAAAAAGCACATTAATGGGAATCGTTAAAGAGTTGATCGATGATTATTTAATTTTGATTTTGAATGATATTGATCTGGAGAAGATGTGGTTCCAACATGATGGTTCTCCATGTCATACAGCCAACCCAACGATCGATTTATTGAGGAAACAATTTGGTAAAAAAATTATTTCGAGGAACGGACCTTTTAATTGGCACCAATATCATGTGATTTAACGCCTTTAGATTATTTTCTTTGGAGTTATATTAAATCTTTAGTCTATGCCGATAAAACAGCAACTATTGAAGCTTTGGAAGTCAACATACTTCCTACAGTTGCGGTCATAAGACACCAATTTGCTTACATGATTAGAGGGTGCGTTAAGATGGTTAGCGAAACGTGCGTCGAGCAGTTCAAAAAAATTGATTTGGTGTTTAGTGTTTCACACCAATGGTTCCATTAGAAGCATTAATATATGTCTTGTTTTACAATCGAGTTAGGAAACTAGAATAAATTTTGGGCTCCACATTCTGTAAGTAAATCATGCGTTGAACATTTACAACAGTGGACAAATAGAAAGAGGAAGTGTGTATGGTAAAGTTTGGGATACTAAAAACACAGTAAGTGGCATAAATAGATATATCCTGATCTGGATTGAGCAAGGAGGCCTATACCTTGTTTCGAAAAAATACCCTTTTAATAATTCAACAGTCTGCCCTCCAGTGGCGGCTCATGAGTAAAGTGGGAGGGTGTCGAAGAAAATAGTGCTGCTGTTTTCCTTTTTTTTCCTTTTTACTTTTCGTGCTATTGAAACACTATTCCATGAGGTGAACCAGGAAAATGAGTTTAAAGAAAGAAACTGAATGGAAATAAAATATGGTGTTTTGCTCTGAATAATTGTTTACTGTGCTAAATGCTAGAGAGGCGGCGCCACACTACCCTCCCTCACGAGCCGCCACTGCTGTCCTCGCCCTCAGAATGAGCACTACCAATATCTGGGGAAACAAATGTAAAAATCTGGAGAAAGTAAGAGTGGATTTGAAGAAACTTCGGCAAGTCTGGGATGTTTCAATCAAGAAAATAGAAATATCTTCGGAATTGTTCGCTTCCAGATTAAATGAGTAGAAGATCTTATAAAAAATATCCCAAAAGAAAGTTTATTTTTGATATAGCGATATAAATAAAATTAACGTCCATCAAAAAAACCCTTATTGATCATTCAACTACACATCTTAGAAAATTACTTTTTAAAAATAATGTGATCCAAATGTTAACCACGGCACTCACGGCACTCATCTAAACGAACTACCAAATTCCTTAGGACGGCTCGGCACATAATCTCTGAAATGGTTGTTTTGTACTGAATATTTACTTTTAACTGCACCAAAGAACCCGCTTTATTGACGTAAGCTTTTGATTTTAGATGAGGAAAAGTCCATAGGGTTTAAATCAGGACCGCGTCGGAGCCAATTTATGTCACCTCTCCTGGAGATCAATTTGGAAAAATTTCATAAACTCGTGGCAAAGACGTGCTGGAAATGTGTAACGTTGCTCCATCCTGCTGAAACCATCTTCTTTGATTATAACGAGCAAAGTTTTGTTGTTCAGGTACCAAAAAATTGTACAACATTTCCACACAATTACGCGTCCCCTGCCGTCTTCAAAAAAGTATGAGTCGGTTTGATATTTCTCGCGCTGATATTGCAGGCCATACAGTGACTTTAGGCTAATGCAGGGTTTTTTGATGGTTGTATTTCATGATATGTGTTCCACGTGACTTGTGCTCCACGATGACTGCAAAACTTTCTCTGCGCTACAGGCGCCGAATTATTGTTTATGTAAAAATATCGCATATAGAACGCACAGTCCGCTCCCGAGAAATGTTCCATACCGACTAAATTCCTAATCGCAGGACTATATATTCACATGCGCCCACCGCCCCTCATAGTTGTTACGCACTGACCCAATAAAATAGAAACTTTTTTATGGGACACCTTGTATATCTAGTTAATATTAGGTTTTATCGTACTTGAGAATAGTATGTGCTCGTTTGTTTATAGCGGTATAAGTGGGCTCTTAATATAAATATCATAGCAAGCATACACATCAGGCGATTGGAGCGTTTTTATTAGTAGGTTTAAAATAGAAAATTTGAAATGTTGCCTCTTACACAACGGCAACAGATATGGCTAGCTTCACACATGAGATATTCATTGTAAAATTTCTGTCGATATAAAGATGAAAAACTTCCTCCTCGGTCAGTAAAACGAAATATCCTTGTTTTAAATGTATTTGGTACAGCAAAGGAAAAGAAAAATCAACACTCAGTTACAAAAATTAACTGATTTATTATTCCCCCTTTCACGCCATGTCATTCTGTTCACTGCTTCTCTCATCTAGTAGATACCAGCTATTCGTTTTATGTCCTCCGTCCATCTGGTGTCAGGTGCGCCAGATCTGCTAGATCTTCGTCCTATTCTGGATCTTCATTCAAAAATATGCCTGGTTCCATATATATGTAGTTTGGTAGGTTTTGGCGTAATTTTGTTGTTAGACACCAAGACTACCAAGACAGGTAGATTACATTGGTTCTACAGCTTACATTTCAAGGTATTATATACTTGTCATCTAAATACGTGGCCAATTCTCAATTATTCATCTGTATTTTGATAGATGTGTTTTTGTTGGACATTATCCTCGTTTTCTTTATGTTTACATCCATTCCCACCAGTCTTGAGTAGTAATTTTGGTCGTTGGTCATATGTTGGAACTATTAGATGTTGTTGCTAATAAGAACGATGTCATCCGCAAATCTGGAGTGTTTAAGGAATTTTCCATCAATATGAATCCCTTTATTAGACCAATCCATTAACTAGAATAAATCTTAGAGAGCGACGATAAAAAGGTTTGGTAGATTGTGTCTGCTTGCCTTACATGAACTCTGCGGAATGAGATTTGACTTGTTTGGTCTCAGAATATGTATCCTTGCCAAAGTATAGATATTGTTAATTCACTGTATATATCGAGTCTCTACGCCAATTTTGAATATAATCTACGCAATAATTTTGAAACTGCTTTTGTTTCAATGGAGTCGAATGTTTGTATATGGTTTGTAAATATCTAGTGATATATTTTGAATTTGTTCAAATGAATCAGACAACTACAGTCATCATCATAAATGCACGTAAGTTAAAAAATATAATAATTTGTCGCATTATCGACTTATTCAAGAAATTGCGCAAATATCTCGAAAATTCATTCTGATAAATTAATGTTGACAGCATTTTAGTTTTCTATCCCTCAAAACAAACTAAAAACACTTAAGAAATAGAAGTCATCAATTTGTATTTTGGACAATGATGTCCAAAATATATAAAACATAAAATACATTCAGATTATTACAACAATGCTTGAATACAAAGTTTTTGCAAATAAATTATGAAACTTTTCAATATAGAAGAGTTTGACAATTAATTGCTACTTGCTGCAAAAATGATTTTTAATACAAAATACCATAACGATCATAATCAAAATTATTAAAAGTATTCAAATTAAGTAAATCATCCACATCTGATCAGAATGGAAAGTGAAGATAGCTTTTATATCTAAATAGATTTTCTATAAAAATACACCTTGTAGTTCCTATTTTTCCCCAAATTGCATTAAATTACCCTTTTTTGAACAGATTCTATGGCTGTTATTGTTGACGTCATCTTTCTGGAACTTTTAAATCAATTCACGTCCCACTTCCTAATGGTCCGGAATAAGACGGAAACCATTTATAAACCAGCAAGTGGTGGACACTTGAGTAATATCATTTTCTAAACATAAATAGCTATTACGCTATTTTCGAATTATTGCACATTGTGTCAACCAAATTACGGGAATTATTAATTTAAAAACCCACGCAAAAGGATTGAAAAAGGATTGTTATAAGTTTATACCAATGTACCTAATTATCACGTAGAATTTTGGCGCCATCAGATTAGTCAACCTCAATTGATCAAGTTTAATTCAAATTTTCTGTTGCCCAACAAAATTTCTTGATCTAGAGATATCGTAGGCCAGTCGAATGTCGCTATATCTTGCTCTTCTAAAACTGCACTCTTTGGCAATAAGATGTGGCCAAGCTTACAGTACAGCCTAACTTCATCTAATGATTACTAAGGGAGACCTGCTTCTCAAGCATTTAGCCCCACATACCATAATTCCTGGAGTGATAGCTGTATGCAGCTCTATTCTATTAATGTTTTTTTAACCCCGAAAACTCTGTCTGACTCTTCTGGGTCTAGCACGTTAATCTAAACAAAATAAAAATCGTGACTAAAGCAAATATAATTTCATTCCAAGCCTCATTCAGTTCTAGTTAGACATCATTTAAAACGATGCGTTTTTGGTGCATTGTAAGAAGGACATGCAATAAATACGATAAATATGAATTAATATACCAAGAGCAGTCATCACTGAATTGATGCTGCTGCAGATGTCTTTGAAATGACGTGGAGTACAAACTCATGGCATTTTAGCACTACTAACAAAACCACTAGAACCACACTTAGCTTAGTAAAATATAAAAAATACTAAAACTAAATGTTTTTGTAACGTTAAGAATACCACTATTTGTATTGTATCGTGACTTGAGGAGTTCATCTCAGTCAAAAAGTGGAATTAACTCGTGAGAATTTTCATGTGATGATTTATTTCGAATTTCGACGTGGATTATCTCAACCACGGTGCATCGATCCACTCACTTCGACTTTTGGTGATAAAGCACCATCTAAAACCACTGTATATAACTAATTTAGTGAATTCAATCCTAACCGGCGTTCATTCACGGATGAATTTAAAGAAGGTCGTTGAAAATCGGTTGTTGTGCCAAAAAATATCGATACTGTGTGCGAACTGATAAAGAAACATTGTTATGTGACATACCGTGACATTGAGGCATGCCTAGGCATAAAATATTTGTACGCATTGGATTCTGCATAATTTGACAATCGCTCAGAAAAAGGCTCGTGTCAATTGGTGTAAAGAAATGCTCAAAAAATAGAATCGTGTATTGTGCCGTATATAACATCCACACAGATGACGAATCGTGGATCAATGCGTACAGCAGTCGACTATATGGATATATCGTGGATATGGATATGGTCGACTATAAAATGAGCCAAACCCAACAAAAGTTGTTCGCGCAAGACGCACTTCGAAGCAAATGGTTTGTTTGAAGCTGTTTTTCTGGAATCAATGGGCATATGGTACAATACCAGTAGAGAATATTTGAACGATCAATTCTTAATGGTACACAACCATTTGTTTGCCAGGAGTGCCAGATATAAGAAAAAACAACCAGCGACGCAGGATCATTCTGCACCATGACAACGCGAGCTCTCACTCTTCAGACCGAACAACTCAATATTTGACCGGTCAAAACATCGAATTGATGGATCATCCGCCGTACAGTTCTGACTGGACACCCAATGGCTTATTTTTGTCGTGTTCGTGAAGAATAAACTACACAGTCAACGATTTTCGACGCCAGAAGAAGCTGTTGATGCGTTCAAGATGCATGTTTTGGACCTACCTCAATCGGAATGAAAAATGTTATGAAAATTGGTTTAAACGTATGAAGTGTATCGATTATATATATATATATATATATATATATATATATATATATATATATATATATATATATATATGGCATTTGCTGATGATCTAGCAATTTTAGCTCAAGATGTATTAACGGCACAGAAACAGATTGAAATCCTAAAAGAAACAGCAGAAAATGTAGGACTCCAAATTTCCTTTGAAAAGACACAATACATGACCTGCAACAGACTAAGAACGCCATTTCTAAAAACAAAATATGGTAACATCAGACGAGTCTCTCAATTCAAATATTTGGGTGAAATAATCATGGAAAATGGGTTGGAAAAAGCGGCCAATAAGGGTAGATGTCAAAAAATGGAAACGGCATTGAGACTTACACAAAATATTTACAACAAAAAATGCCTATCTAAAAACACAAAACTGAGACATTACAACACAGTTATTAAGCCAGAATGTGTATATGCTGCGGAAACGCTCATTTTGAATAGAAAGAGGGACATCAAGGACATTGAAAAGAAGAAAAGAAAAATCATAAGAAAAATCCTAAGGCCCAAACAAATAAATAGCACAACATACCGACTTCGAGTAAACCAAGAAATCAAACAATACACAGATATACATAGCTTACTTACTTACTATACATACTTAAGTTTTACGGACACGTAAAACGGATGAATCCGAGTAGGTTAACTAGACAAATAATCGAATTTTATGAAAATAGGAGTAAAGCTAAAGTAGAAATAATTAAATGGATTGCTGCAATTAAAGAGGACCTAAGATCAGCAAATATTACACAAAGTGAAATTCAGGATAGAGGCTGTTTCAGACACAAGGTTAACGTTTGGAAGGTTGGCCAGAGAGAAAAATGTAGGAAGACTGGAACAACTTGGTCTGACGAAAGGAAAAAAGCTCATAGCGAAAGAATGAAATTAGTATGGGCACAAAGGAAGGCTAACAACAAAAAACGCCTCTAATTGTACTTCGCGTGGTCCACCAGGGCCCATCTATCTATATATATATATATATATATATATATATATATATATATATATATATATATATATATATATATATATATTATTCACGTATGGGCCCTGGTGGACCACGCGAAGTACAATTAGAGGCGTATATATATATATATATATATATATATATATATATATATATATATATATATATATATATATATATATATATATATATATATATACGCCTATATATATACCTATATATATATATATATATATATATATATATATATATATATATATATATATATATATATATATATATATAAGGAAGATACCAAATACCAAATGAAGACGGTCATTATCGTTCATAAATTAAACTACCGTTAATATTTATAGCACGAAAATATTTATACAATATTTCAATTTTTTCACAATTTTTTAAGCACTATGTAAGCGAAACTACTTGATGTATATTTGATCTATTTTTATATTGGAATCTTTGGTGTAAAACACTAAACTCGAAGAGATTTACAATTTACTAAACACCAAATTGGTTTTTTAGTAAGTTTTTCGACACACGTTTTGCTAATCATGTTAGCATCACTTCTCACATATCTAATGAGGGCAATATGTTCTTTATATCTGGTTAATATGGATTTTTTTGTCTGTACAACATACATTTGATCACAATCTTCATTACCAATTTGATAAAACCCGGATATGTTATATTGCTCTACTTTATAACCAAGGATTTCTGTTAACTTATTATATGATTTGTAGACTCCTTTGATGTCAACTTTTTCAAAATCTTGTATAGCCCTCGTGATAATTTAGTATCAAATGATTTTATCATGAATTTGATTTTACAATGTTTTCTAATTATTTTATATACAATGTTCTTATTGTTAGTATTCAATTCGGTCACCTCCCTAGTCAATGTTAACTCTTTTTATAACTATTTTGATTTAAGAAAAAATTAATAATCTATTTACTATAAAATTTAAAATAGCCATTTTGTTATAGAAGCTATGATTTGAATCGTTATGAATGTATCTTGATCTTATAAGTTCATTTAAGTTCTTAACAAATTCTTCTAAATTTTTATTTTTTGTATCCAAAATTGCAAAAACATTATCCACATGTCTTAGTCGCATCCTCAAAAAGCAATTAAATTCATCTTGGGCCTTGATTTCAAATTTGCTCCTGCATAAATTGGATAAAAACAGTGACAGAGTATTATTATTGTTATTAATTCTTATTGTTGCTCATAAAATCTATTATTAAGCTGAAAACATTTTTTTTCGTGCATAAAATGATTAGAAATATCTGTCTGAAACAATCTTGTTATTGAAACCGTTTAACTCAAATATCTCCGTCAGGTACTTCAAGGTATGTGAAATCGGTACACTCGAAAATAATCAATTGCTGATAATTTCTTTATATCAGCAAACATAAATAAACACACACCTTATTTAGCATATGTACCTAACAGTAACAAAACAAAGGTAATATACAAAAAAAATAAAAGTAAGAAAAATTCTAAGAAATCGTAACAAAAAGAAATACAATTAAAAGGCAAGAATGAACACTATTCAAATGATAAAACGCTCTATTACTTCAAACAATAATTTAACAGTTTATTAAATACATTTACATTAGGAGCGGAACCTCACATTAGGAGCAGAACCTTCCAAAAACAATGTCTTCTGGAGACCAGCAGTTCTCTCAATTACTACATCGTAATTGTTCTTAGAACGGACATCGTAAGAATGCATGTTTGCTCTTTGCACCAAAAAAGTTTTGAAATAATGAGGCAACAAATTATGTTTGATTTTATATATCAATGGAATGTTAGCCCCTTCAATGGCCGCGCGACAGAAAACCAGTCAAATGGCCAGAACATTACCTCTTAATACCATTACCAACATTACCAATACCAATACCATTACTATATATCTATTACAGTTCAATAGTATCCGCATAGCCTTATTCTGCTGTACTTGAAGTCTACCAATAATCTCCTTAGTACATGATATCAGCACAGACAATACGTAAAGTAAAATACAATAAGTAAAATGGGGTAAACCTATAGTATAGTATTCAAGCCTCTTCGTCCAGGGTGATAAATGTGACGATATACGACTAAAGAACCCAATTTTTTTCCAAATCTTTCTACATCGATAACTGATGGAAATAATAATATATATTATTATAAATAAAGGAAAAAAAAGTATTTAATTTTATTTACAATTTTAATATCACAATTGTTTATCTTTATTTTTAACACTAACTCAATAAACTTTTACAGTTTGCCTATCACCATGCACCTTGTTTTCAGTTCGTTTAGTTTAAGTTTATTTTTACATAGCCATCTAAATAGTATGCCAGTTCACAATTCATTGTTTCAAGCTTTTCAGGCAAATTATATCCAGACACAGATATAAGAGTATCATCCGCAAAAAGACTAATAAAGCACTTATCCAATATTGTAGAAATATTGTTGACATGTATCAAAAACAGCAACGGGCCCAAAACACTACCCTGAGGAACTCCCCAAGCATATTCCCTCTTTGCCGACACTTTTCCCTCAACCCTCGTTTTATGATGTCTGTCTGTTAAGTAACTCTTGATCCATTTCAAGGCTTTTAATCTTACATCATAACTTAATAATTTTTTACGCAGTATATAATAATAGTTTCGAATGCTCGCTTTAAATCTATAAACACACTGAGCACAGTTTTCTCGTTCTTTCTATCGTTTCTCCATGTTGCGTATGCATACTGAATAGCCGTCTCACAAGAATGTTTTGTCCTAAATCCTTATTGAGTAGAAAATAACTCATTGGTTTCAAAATAAGTTCACAACTCTGCACATAGAACAGTCTCGATGATTTTATCAGCAACGGGTAATAAATTAATTGGTCTAAAGTCACTTGGTACACTAGATTTTGATATTTTCGGAATGAGTACAATAATGCTGGTTTACAGTACAATAAAGGAGAATCGATGACACAAAAAATCCTTCATTAACCTTATCGTAATTTGCCCCTTACCATTGCTTAGTAATTTTTTTATTGTTCTCCATATCTTCCTCCCATCCCCCTTACAAGCATCGATATCATTATTAAGGTACTTTTTCCTCTCAAGTCGCATTATGGATCATTTTATGTGAAAGAAAACTTTCTATACGCTCTGTCCCTCTCACCTTGAGCATTTTTTAGCGCTTTACCTACCCAAAGAAACTTTCTAGGTTTTACTAATTTTAAGAAAGCATCATCAATAGCATCATACAAATTTTGCATAAAATCAACATATAATTTATTAACATTAACGGAATTGTAGTCCAAATCTTTCCCTATCAACTCTGTAATTATCCTCGAGACTGCCTGCTCATTCAGATTGAGAGCATACGTGAGTCGAAGGGTTTCACATACAATGCCCTGAAGTTTAAATTCGGTACCAATAATCTCGTGATCACTTATCATCGGAAAATCTGTAACAAGCTCCACAGCTCCAAAATCATTGGTAATTATGTGATCAATCAGTGTTTGTGAGACACCAGTATTGTGGTTTTCCCCAGTAACAATCTGTGTAAAACCTGCTCCCCTGATAATGTATTTCGACCTCCTAGACTCACTGCCGTTCTTCAATAAATCAATACTTATATCACCCCGAAGAAAGGTTTTATTTTTTGAAATATATTGTCCTTTAGGTTGTCTTCTAAATAGTTTCCAGTCCATTCCAGTTCCATACCAGTCACCTACAGAGGCGTTAGGCGATCGATAGCAGGCCGCAACTAAGAAAAACAGCTTATTTACCTATGTCTTAACTGTTTCGACCCAATAACTTATGAGAACTGTCTCGACAGAAACCACCTAATATTTCAAGCTAGATTTAATATAAATAATAGCACCCCCTGTATAACGACTATCTGGAGAACAGACAACAGCCATATATCCAGTTATATTAATATCATTCTCTTCCATATCTCGTGTTACATGTGTTTCAGTAACACACAAGACCCATGGGTTTATCTCTTCTACAAAGTGTCTCAGCTGCAACATGTGAGTCGTCATCCCCTGTATATTAATGTGCAAAATATCTATATTGTTAGTGGAAGCACTGAAGCGATTAAGTAGTTGCTATGCATACTTAGTTCTACTTTTCATTGTTTTAACTGCTCGTTAATAACATTCACAATTTTTATCAAGCATTGCGTGATCATATTTAATATGTGGTATCTTCAGAACATCATGTGCAAATTTACAATTAGTACACTCCCTTGTATTTGAATTACATTCTGAACTTTTATGATGTTTGTTACATAAAGGACAAACATCTTGTTGACTACACTTTGCCGCTTTATGTCCATACCTCCAACACTTGTAACCTTTTGGAATATATTTTCAAACTATTTTGATATTCATATCTGTATTTTTAAGAAAACTCTGATTTTTATGAGCTCTAAAAAGTCTTTATTAGTTTCAATATATTTATCTTGAAAAAAAATGTTCGGGATAGTATTAAATATCAATCCATTTCATAATAATCCAATAAACTTTAATATTCAAGGGCACACTGGAAAGCCGTTATTTAGTAGCGGAAAACGAAAATCATAATACTTGCCTTCCACTTTATTGTTGACTTAATACTGAAATGAAGTTAATAATAGGAAATTTATAAAATTATTTTTTAACGAGAAGACAGTTACTAACTGTATTCGTTTTTATCATTTAATATTACAATTTAATGAATATATTTGTGTACGCAATAACATTATAATGCAATTAAAAAATTTCAAAATTACACTTATATACAATACAAAAAAAAATGATAATGAGTTATACTGAAGGAAATACCCTTTTGTTTACATTTTTTGATGCCTTAAAATAGACCCCTTTTTATTTGGACAGATTAAATACCGCTATTTTATTAGTTTTAAGTACATTTTGATAGTTTACTTTCTTGTTAAAGCAATAATTCTGTTAATTTAGACATTCGTTTTATTAATTCTGTAATCTCAATTAAAATAAAGTTTTTTTTTTGATTGAAACAGTATTTTAAAACGTAACTGACGCAGTCGGAACGGATTTCCATAAGGTCCTTTTTGATGAAGCTGTGACGAAGTGCATCGTGCTACCCCGCACTGAAGCTACCAAAAGAGTCGTTAGTTGAACTCTGAAGAACAACAATGCTTAAAGAGACTCTTAAGTAAATTTCCTGTAATTCTCCATCTACCTGGAAAAAAATTAACCTTTACCAACAGAGTTAAACATGAAATCGTTACCACAGATGAAATACCAGTCCATACTCGTTCATACAGATATCCCTACATACACAAACGGGAAGTACAGAAACAAATGGAGCAAATGCTAAATGATGAAATCATCCAAACATCTTCCAGCCTATGGTCATCACCAGTCTGAATTGCCCCAAAAAAATGGACACATCTGGTAAATCCAAATGGAGAGTCGCTGTCGACTACCGCAAAGTCAACGAGTTCATTGATGACAGGTATCCAATACCCAATATAATGGAAATTCTCGACAAATTAGGACGCTGTCAATACTTCATCACATTAGATCTTGCATCTGGTTTTCATTAGATCGAAATGGATGAGGAAACTATTCCTAAAACATAATTAACGGTGGAAAATGGACATTATAAGTTCAGATGTATGTCGTTTGGCTCTAAAAACGCTTCTTCAACGTTCCAACGCGTAGTGGACAGCGTATTAAAGGACTTCCAAAATAAAATCTGTCTAGTCTACATAGATGATATCGTCGTTTTTTCCACATCACTTCAAGAACATTTAAATAATTTAAAACTGGTTTTCGAAAAATTTAAAGAAAACAATATGAAAATTCAGATTGATAAATCAAAATTTATCTGCAAAACCGTGGAGTTTTTGCGCCATGTCGTAACACCCGAAGGAGTTAAACCAAACCCAAGAAAAATAGTAGCTATTTCAAAATTTCCAGCACCAAAGATCGCGAAGGAAATAAAATCCTTCTTGGGACTGATAAGTCATTAAAGCCACTCACCCAATATTTAAACAAAAATATGAAAATAACACACGATAGAGAATTTATGAACAGCTTCTGTAATTGCAGAAAAATATTAATCAACGAACCCGTACTTCAATATCCAGACTTCGAAAAACCATTCATCCTAACAACCGACGCATATAATTACGCTATTGGCGCAATTTTATCGCAGGAGCCAATTGGCCAAGACCGTCCAATCGCTTATACATCCAGAACATTAAACCCTGCAGAATGCAATTACTCAACAATAGAAAAGGAGCTGGTCGCTATAGTTTGGGCAATCAAATATTTCCGCCCTTATTTCTTCGGAAGGAAATTAAAAATAATAACAGACTATAAACCGCTTCAGTGGTTGTTTTCCCTAAAAGAGATCCTAAAATAAAAAAGATCCCAATTCGCGTCTAATACGTTGACGCTTAAGAAATGCGGATGTTCTCTCTAGAACTTAACCACATCCAAGACGAAATAGTTACACAAAAAGAGGATGAAGATGACATAACGTCACTTCTAAATAACTTATATATATATATATATATATATATATATATATATATATATATATATATATATATATATATATATATATATATCAAACTATGAAATAGATAAAATACTGAGAAACTTACTACCAAAAGAGAACTCTAAAATCAAAATCTTACAGAACATCCAAATTAAACCACCAGATCACACATGTGATTACTCAACACTCGAGCCAAGAAAACCCCATACTAGGAGCAAATTACACTGAATAACAATTAAACTCTTTCAAAAAACAAATACTATTTAAAACTTATCCCGTAAACCAATTAAAAACTATCAGTGAACAGATCTTTACTAAACAAAGACTGATCGTAAACCTACTAAATAACCTACAAGAAAATGTTGTATTGATGTTTATTAAAGAATATTACCCCAGAAAACGTATTGTCTATATTTCCACGACGATTGTCATGAAACCTATATTCTAAACATTTTCCGACAAAACTTCCAGAATAGTGCATTTAATCTTCTGATAACAAGGACCTTTGTACAGGATATCACAGACCCCGAAGATCAAAAGCTTAAATTAAAATACTATCATGAAATAAAAACTAGCCATAGAGGCATCAATGAAAATCTAAAGGCAATTAAAGAAAGATTTTACTGGCCTAATATCGACTTTGATGTGAGAAATTATATAAACACCAGCCATATTTACCAAACATCAAAATATGAAAGGCACCCAAACAAAATAGTCCTAAAACCAACACCCATTGGATATAAACCCTTCGATCATGTATGCATGGACGTATATAAAACTCATGGACAAAATATCCTGACAATTATTGAAAGTTTTTCAAAGATGGCGCAAGCTTATCCTATCTTAACAATAACTGCCATACAAATTGCAGACAAATTAATTGTTTACCTTAATCATTTTGGAATGCCAAGAAAGGTTACCACGAACAACGAAGCAGCATTTAGAAGCGAAACCGTTCAAAACTTCTGTCTAACTCATGGTATTGAACTCCATTTTACAACTCGTCTAAACCCTAGCAGCAATAGTCCCATCGAAAGATTTCACTCGACCACCGGAGAAACTATCTTAACCCTTAAAAACAACAAAAATAACGAAGATATAATCAACTTCATGAATTACGCAATTCTGAGTTACAATAACTCATACCATAGCTCGACAAAATATACACCCTTTCAAATTGTTCAAGGAAAGCCAGACTATTGCAACCCGTTAGAATTAAATGAAGAACAAAGGCTCACCGAATACATGTCCTCTCAAGCAAAAAACATAAAGATGATCAAAGAACAACTTTCTCCCCAACTTCTACAGAACCAACAAACTAAGCTGACGAAAATTAATCAAAATCGCCAAGAACCTAAACTTTATCGAACGGACAAACTTATCTACAGAAAAACGAAAATTGCGCGATTAAATAAAGACAAAAAGTATGAGAGACTACCAACTAACCAATTCTAACGATGATACGAAAATATTATCAGAAAATCGAGTTTATCATAAAAACTTATTAAAACCTCAACGATTCACATCCGAATCCAATTTAGAAAACTCCTGAAGAACGTTCATTCACTTTAATTCCATTCCTAAAACAAAATCATCCTGTCACCCCGTATTGCTAAATGAAAATCAATGTAGAATTAGAGTTCGTAGGAACAGCTTCAAGATTACAAACCAACCCTATGGACGACTTCATAGAAGACCCCGCAACGCAGGACCATTCCCGGAAAATATCAACCCTTCGGTTGAATTATTGTGTCGGTGTATTATCGGTGAAATATTTTCCGATCTTAAGAAGGAAGGAGTTATATTGAAGGAAATACCTTTTTGTTTACACTTTTTAAAACCTTAAAATAGATCTCTTTTTATTTAGACAGATATTGTTAAAGCAGTAGTTTTGTTAATTTAGTCATTAGTTTTATTAATAGTGTAATCTCAATTAAAATAAAGTTATATTTTTTTGAGTGAAGCAGTCTTTTAAAATGTAACTAATGGGTAGGTCCACCGCGGTTAATAAAATACTTTGTAAGTCTACGTGGCACGAACCGAATTATTGTAGATTAACTATACCCAATTATTATAAATAATCTATTGGGTTGTTATAAGTTTCCGCCGGAGTTTTATTGAAAAAAGCAACAATTATAACAACAAATTAATCAATAATATATTCTCCATCATTGTTTACGTCCTGCTCCCACCTTTAGACCAATGTATTGATGTCGTTTCATCAGAAACCGGCCCTGGACTTGAAGTAGCTGTTGAGCCAGTGTTTGACCCTCGATTCGAAAGGCGAAGGTTACACCCCTCATTTCGTTGGATAGCGACCGGAAGAGATGATAATTGGTTAGCGCAAGATGCAGAAGAACCTCCCATTCTAGATCATTCAGAGCCTCCTTGACGATGTTTACAGTAAGGTCGTGCATTGGCGAGAAGCAAAATAACTTGACATTCAAGTTGATCGAATCATTTCAGCTGAATAACGTCATTTATACGATGCAGCTAGACGAGGGAGCATTCCTTGTCGCCCGCCTTGTTCTTATCTAGCATTTTCCAGTACACGATACTCTCCCAGATCTTGGTCTTTTTGGGATGGAGATCTTCCATAACTCTCGCCTTTGGCGGATCTCCTGTGGCACCCACTCCTTTCTTTGCTGCATATTGACATAGATACACCAGTTCTCATCTCTCATAGCGAGTATATACAAGATTCGTTGCTTGTAGCCGCGTGACGCTCTGTGTCAAGCGATATTTTGAACAGTTTTAATGTGCCGATTTTCCTCGTTATTATCGGTTAGTTTGTATAACACCCAAGCTCCGAATTTTTGAGTAAATCCCACAGATTGACCGATTGTCGCAAGCCTGAGGCCATTTTCTCAGTCACTTTTCAGTATGTTTGATGACTGTCCTCTTTCAAAAGCTCTTTAAGATGGTCTTCAGCGGTGGGGCGTGTCGTCCAGGTCGAAGTTGTCATTTTTGAACTTGGTAAACCAATCTCCAGCAATTCGATCAGCTCTAGCGTCCTTTCCATATACGGCACAAATGTCTCGAACTAGTTCTACAGCTTTTTGACCACGAAGAAAGGCGAAGAAAGCAAAATGTCGAAAATTAAGTCTTTTTTGCCACGAATTTCCATTTCAAAAGCCTGCAAGTTAATTAAAATTACGTTTTTCAGAAATGTGATGTAATAGTTTTGTAGAATACGAAAAGCGTTTTCGAATGCATATATACAAAATGGAGGAAAAACAAAAGAATTAAAAAACGGTGGGAACTTATGGAACAACCCATTATTTCATCGGGGTTTTCAGGGATTAGCAAGGCAATAGGAAACAACGACAACAGCAGAGTATTATACTTCTTTATTTGCAAAATTTCACCGAGATTTGATTATAAAAAAACATACTCATGTGACAAAAAAGTGCTGCTTCGTCGCAACAGTTCACCGGCCCATTCGTTCGCGATTACAAAAGTGAAATTACTGCGCTACGAATTCATGCCCTCCAGTCCACTTCTCTAAATATGTAGAAATTGTTGGTAGGAAAAGAATTACATCAAATGAAGAGGTCGTTGAAACAGAGCACTATTTTAAGGTTTATATTAAGATTTCGACAGTGGTTCTTTTTGGAAGGCATAAAAAGTTGGAAAGCCGTCGAGCGATGTGTATCGACCTAATAGAAGATTATGTTAAAAAATAAATCGATTTTCGATTTTAAAAAACAATATTTCGTGTAAAAAGTATCTGATTTACTCTAGTAAGTAACTAATAAATAGTAAATCTCCTACTCTCGTATACTGTCGTATGTATTTATTTAATATTAATGCCTAGAGAGAATATCATTATTATCATTAAAATGTTTATTTTTTGAATAATCATATTAGAAACGGTTTAAATCAACAGGTATTCCGCATTTACAGATACTTTTACAGTATCCCACGTAAATTTTATTATTTACAACATGCAAATTATGGCTTTACCTTAACGCAAAAAAACGTTACACCAAAATATACTCACCATCGAATGTTCAGCTTCGAATTAAACTACTATTCTTTTAATTAACTGAGGTATAAAAAATATTAGGTTCCTGTTATCTATCGACCCAATATTTTTTCATTTCGGAAAAGTATTCAAGGAAGCTTTTATATTCAAGCGCGCACTGAAAAACTTTTGTTTGATATCTGAATAAAATGTGTCTTCTACCTCACTGTTGATTTTGATTGTGAAACGAATCGAATAAGGACATTACAAGATTAATTTTTAACAAAAGGGGAGTTACTTAGGCTTTTTATCGCTTAAGTTTACGGATGAGAGTAAATCTAAGTTTTAATTAAATATTGGTGAAGTGAACACTTGTTTTAAAGTTCAAGCCTAAGTACTGAGAAAAATGTTAAATGGTTATGCTGAAGCAGTATTAGGAAACACCAGGTTATAGATGTGATAGATCAATGTAAATTACCTGCTATAAATACAAAACAACCCGATAGGTACTGATTATTGACTTTAAACAGGATAAAAAGAAGTGAACTGTACAAAATGATGAGTAGTTTGAGAATACCAAGTAAATTATTAAGAATGACCAATTTTCCTATTGGCACCTTGGGTGTGAAACACTAAACTCAAAGAGATTTACCACTAAACACCAAATCACTTTTTTAAAGTTCTCGACGCACGTTTCGCTAACCATGTTAGCATCATCAGGAGATAAGTTATTAGCTGAGATTAAATCACAGTATACAACACACAAATATTATATATATATTATGAATGATAATAATTATATTGTTACAAACAAATTTCTTTGAAGAATCCAAGCAATTACATCTAAGATATACTTAATATAGCTGAAGTGGGTACATTTTTTTTGGAATATTTTTATAAATTTCAAATACATTCATAGATAATACAGGTCTACGATGATTTTTTTGCATAAGTTTAGCTGAAACATGGATTTTGATCTATTGCTTCCCAATATAAATTCCATTTTTCCACACACATTTTTTATTCATTTATTAGGGTGGCCACAAATAAATTATTTCAAAAATCCCTGATATTGCCCGGTTTTCCAGTAAAGTTTGTCATACTTTTCCCTGATTTAGAAATGTTATTCGAATCATAAGATATTTAAAGTTTTGATTATATTTTAATTTTTAATAATTAAATCTGGTATAAAACTTGCAAAAATTTAAAAGACATGTCCAACTATGTTTATCTGAATAATTTACTTTTCATTTTATTCATTTTTTAGTACATTATACACTAGTTTAGTATGAACTAAAACAAATTAAACTTTTCATCTTTGGTAGATAACATTATTGAAGATTTTTGAATTAATCATAGATTTTCATTGATGGTAATTTTTTTTTTTAATTTTTCTATAAGTTTGCTTTTCAAATCTTCTGATTCAGTTATTGTAGTTTCATTTTTTCAACGTTCACTTTCTTCTGACAATTTTGAAGGCGAGTTCCGGTAAGAATTAATCAAGATCTTGGAACATCAAGAGCTGCAACATCTCTACTCGTTTCACTTAGGATAGAGTCATATATTAATCGTTGAGCAATTAAAGTTTCGTTTGTCTGAAAAACCTCTCTCAACGTTACTGTTGCCATGAGATAAAATCATCACTATATTTGATAGCTTTGGTCAACAACATGGCTTTACGAACATGGCTTTACGAATACAAATCGCTTTACGAATGTTATATTTGCGAGTGGGAGAAGAGAGGAAAGGATTTTTGATTTTTACATTGGACAAAATTAGATTGGCCGCTTTGAAAAACATTGCAAATTAGAAAAAAGAATATTATTAACCCGAATTTGAGAGATGGAAACTTTTAATTATCTCTTTTCATGATTTCCCAATTTATCCGATGCGAAATTAAAGACGGAAGAATTATTCACAGAACCTGACATCTGGAAACTTATAAAGAACGAACGTTTTTAAAGTATCATGAGAAGACAAGTTTAGAAAAAAAACCTGGAATTCTTTTAAAAATGTAATTCCCAAATCTTTGGGCAATGTTAAAGATCCTAACTGCAAAAAATTAGTCAAAGAAATGTTGAACAATTATAAAAAGTTTTGTTGTAGCATGAGTTTGAAAGTTTATTTTTTAAATACTCACATTGACCATTTTCCAAAAAATCTTGAAGACTACAGTGAAAAACGAGGTGAATGGTTTCATTAAGATATTAAAGAGATGCAAAGAAGATATCAATGCTATTGGGATACCAGTATGATGTCAGACTATTGTTGGATGATCCATAGAGAAACCGATGAAGTTCACCGACAGAAACCAACAAAACAAAGCTTTTCTCCGAAAAATAGCCATATCGTTGATTCTATTTACTTCTTATTTGGTTTTTAGTACTAATTAAATAATTAAAACTTTAAATATAGATAGTTTTATTCGATTTAAACGGTAATTTAAAGTTATTTTCCTTTAAATTACAAAATTATCTCAATCTGCTAATTGTGACGTGGTGGATATCATGAAAAAAATGTTTTATATTACATTTAGCACTATTATTACGATTATTAACAATTCAGCAAAAAAACTATCAGAAGTTTAATTTCGCAGACTTGTATAAAGTGAGAAGTAGTTGCTTGTAAGAAAATATAAAAGACCAAGAAAAAAAACGAATTGGCAAAAAATATGTATGTGAAAAAATGGGAAATGCTATCGCATACTCCAAATTTCCCCTACAATATTCTACTCGGCTATAATTTATATTAAATAAGCAATAAGAATATATCTAAAAGAAAGTGATAAAAGAGGTCAAAAAGTTTTCTCTTTGTTTCTAAGGACACACATTTTTTTAAAACAGCATTTTTGCCACTCTATATCATTAAAAAATATTTACTCTATGTAATCAAAAATGTTTTCTTAATAAAACTATTTCCCAGTACCATTTGCTTCCTAATTTTTCGCCCTTTATCTAATTAATTTTTTTTTGTTTTTGAAAAATCAGGACCATTTCACAACACTCATTTTATAAAGAAATATAATTTTTTTTACAGCCGGCAAGATCACTATTCGCAAACTGGAAAACAATTTTATGGAATATGTCTTCTCCCTTCTCTTTGATTTATTAAAGCAGTGCTTTTAATTGTAAAAGGCAACCAATTAGAGAGATTTCGAAGGATTAATTTTTAATTAGACTTGAATTAGTATGATTGTTAATCGTTAAATTTACAGAGAAAAAGAAAATTGAGGCGTATTTAAATATAAAATAAAAGAATATATACAGAGCCTTCATTTAATCCTGAATCCCACGTGACTTATAAATGGGGACAACCAACATAACAAGTTGGTAATGATTAACACGAAATCACAAACGACAACATACATTTATTGTTTTTCTTTCAGTTTTTCAAATAATCTTTTTCTTTGAATTATATACACAGTTTAGCACTAACCAACGAAAATAAATATAACATTTGGTTAGTCCTACATTATTTTGAACTTAAAGTAAAAGCATGTTAAAATATATCTATTGAAGTAGATGTCATCGAAGGAAAAAAAGAAGAAAAGCGGATGTCGTAGATTTTTTCTGGAAAATATGATTGATGAAATGCAAACAACGAAAATTATTTTTTTTAATAATCAAATGTGTTTAAGAGGTGCTTTAAAAATATTGTTGTTGCTCAGAGGGCATCTCAATGACAGATCTAGGTAAATGCTAGTAATATTTTTGGAGATAAATGATACTACTTTTAAATAATTCAACACAAAAAAATGAAAGTCATCTCATCCTTATCAGTCCATGTACATCTACAGCAGGATGAAGGCCCCTTCAGCATGCTTCCAACTTTTATGGTCCTGGACTTTCCTTTACCACTCGGATTCAATATACTTAACGACGTCATGAGTCCATCGTATTTTTCGGTATCGTGGATATTTACGATCAAGCCGTATCCACTCCAGGATTACCCTGGTCTCTGACGTTCCATTGCCTCGATTCCACTTCTGAATCCCACTTGCTATGTTGTTTGTCCATCATTCAGTTTTCTAAATATTCTTTTAGATATTATCTTGGTAAAAACTTTGTACGTTACTGATAGGAGGCTTATTGGACAGTAGTTTAAATCTTTCTCTAAATGTTCGTCTTTCTCTGTTTCTCTAAATGTCGTTCTCTAAATGTTCCTATACTCCTACTTTTATGTAAAAGCGTCACTTCTGCATTTTTTGGCAGATATTTTGAGTATAATTTTGCCAGTGTTTTATGTAAATTCCGGCCACCAACTTCTAGCATTTCAATGTCATTACACTGTCCTTTCCTGAAGTCTTACCATTTTTCATCGATTCTATGGCCTTTGTCCCTTCCTTACTAGGATATTTAGCACTTGTTCTTCAGTAGGTATTATTAGTTTTGCAGAACCCAATCCATTCCTTATTATTCGTCGTTTTTTTTATTAAATCAATGGTCTAACTGGAGACTTATCTCTCTCTCTTTTTGTCTGTCTCTCCATAGAATCGGCTGAAGGCAGCCGAAGTTGAAGAAAGTAGCAGAACTGAAGTAAAAGGAAACAGAAAAAACAGGAAAGGCGTTGGGCTTTATCATGACTATAACTGACTACATCTTTCTATTCAACCACAAAGCAAAATTGTTGAGCTTCAATTGTAATGATTTACTCCTTCCACATTACTCACCAAACATCGCACCCTTGGACTACCCTATAGTATACGCCATTTAAAATTATTTAAATGAGAAATATTTTAAAGCAGAAGAGGAAAAAAACCACCTGTTGGCATTTTTTGTCGATAAAGATACACATTTTTGGCAAAAAGGCATTATGGCCCTACTACTACGTTAACAAGAAGTTGTAAATAATAATGGTAGTTACATAACAGACTAAATAAATATATACATAAAGAATTTGGGTTTCTCTTTTTCTCAAAAAAAAATCCTTACAAACTTTCCGGACAGCTCGAGAGAAAAGAATTTTACTTACACTATAAACTGATTTGTGATTTATTTTAAAATTAATTTTACACAAAGAAATGGCGTTAGATTTTACTCACTTTGAAAAAGTATATTAAAATCGGGACCCATAAGCTGTTTATTGCATTGTGAATAAATGTAAAAGACAAAAAAAGTCTAAGTATGCTCAAATAGGAACATATTCGTTTATTATTGCTGGTGGTTCAAAATATAAATTATTATAAAAAATTATCCATATTTTACATGTGACAACCTAAACGGTATTCGTTCGAAAACTTGAAATTAATACTTAAGCATTTTTCAATTTAGGTAATGGATGTAAAACTCCTAAACTATTTATCTTGTAGCTTTACGATAGAACAAGTAATATTTTATAAACCCAAATGAAATGTTTTCCTTTAGTATAGTTTTACAGAGTAGTTGATCTCAGTAATTATTTATTTGATGTTTAAGAACTATATTGTTTTAAAACATTTACCTGTTAGAAATAAAACTACGATATTTATTTTTTATATTGAAATATCAACAAATTCTTTAAATCTGATTATATCACACTCAAATAGCATCAATGCATCAATTTGTAATATACTACTATAATCAAAATGTAAGGCTACTTGTTTTAAAAATTCACGCTCACTCTTTACGTATCGATACAACCGTTGGTTTTTTAAGCTGGTATGACTGTTCTTGACATTTGGCAGAAGTTTTATATAATTTCACTTGTTAAGTTAAAAATTATAGCTTCTTGTTCAAAATTTGTCAGTGATCAAATTGATAAATTTATCGAACAAAGAATTTACATTAATTTTTGTTTAAAAAAAGGAAATTAATTTTACTGATGCATTAATAGTTTTAAGAAAGTTTTACAGAGATGAAGTTATCTCAAAAATAATCTAGCAAATGGTAAAAGAAATTTAGGTGAATACATTCAAAGCTCCTTCGCGGATTAAAAAATTGTAATCACTTCTTGTATTCGCGGCTAAAAATTTCTTCATTCGCTGATCCAAAATTAATGATACATTTTTTATTTTTAGAATAATATGTATTCATTTACGAGTTACCTTTCAAAACAAACAAGTATCAAAGTATTTTGATATTTGTTTGTTTAAACAAGTCTTAATGCCGCTTGATCGAAAGTTCTTTGACAAATAAATCGCTGCCGAGTTTCGCGTGACGCTATGACTTTTGACAAAAACCGCCTTCGTACGATCGGTGCCGATTCTTTTGTTTTATTTTTCAACTTGTCGACATCATCGCAATAATTTCGAGTAAATAGCACGTGTTTCTTCAGCTTTATTAAAACAAAGGAAAATTAGTTTCTACATAGAAAAAAGTCGCGTTGCCGCTTAAGGTAAAAATATAAATGCTTGACCGTTTACTCCTTGGCGAGTCGTTTGCATCCATCTTACGTTTTTAATGTCAAATAATCAACTGTAAGATCCATCAAGAAATCAGAATACAAAATAAAGAATTCTGCAGCTTCAGCCTCACTATCAACGAACATTCTTTGTGATCCAGCAATTGAAAAAAATGGCAACTGCATTATCATTATGTATTGAAGACTATAGCCAGAAAAGAGTGCTTCTAAGTCCCGTGAGAAAGCTAAAAGTCTTTACGCGCATTTTAAAGAACCTGATGATGAATATACGGTTAGGATTTTTCAAGTTCAACATGCGACAATCACTGCCTAACTCAAAATTGTTGGAGAATCTGCATCTGCAGACACTTCAGCAGCAGCAAGATATCCAGAAGAATTTTCAAAGTTAATTGCTGATGGTGGATACGAAACTGAGCAAGTGTTTAATGCAGACGAAACTGTCCAGTTTTGGAAAAGAATGCCAAATAAAAATATTATATGCAAAAGTTATAATATTATATGTGAAAAATGCGCCTCTGGTTTTAAGGTAACAAAAGATAGAGTAACACTGCTGCTCTGTTCTAAGGCATCAGTGTATTCTTTAGTTAAGCTACTTATGTTTTGCAGATCGCTAAACTCTCGTGCTTTAAAAAGTCAAAACAAGGACAACCTACCAGTGTTTTGGCGTTGATACAAGAAAGCGTGGGTTGCAGGTGTCATTTTCTGTAACTGGTTCCGGGATTGTTTTGTTCCTGAAGCTGATGATTTATTTAAAGAAAACTAATTTAGATTTCAAGGTAGTTTTAGTTTTGGACAATGTTCCAGGTCACCCTCGTGAGCTTGAAGCTATGCATCCAAATATAAAGGTGATATTTTTACCTCCTAACACGACGGCCTTACTATAACTTATGTACCAAGGAATAATCCAGGCCTTTTAAGCTCTATTACATTGGACAAACCTTGCAAAATCATATTGGACACCATGAAATGTGATGGACACCATGCAAAGTGCATTATTGACATAAAAAAACCATTGCAAAAGCTGAATGAAGCACATTGGAATCATGCTGGAAAAAGCTATAGCCTGGTCTTACTATCGGTAATGATAAAGAATCCATTCAAATTCAAACATTTACTGAAAACAGGATGAGATAGTTTCGCACTGAGAGAATTAAGTAACATTCAATAATTGCTTGAATCGCAAAATGAAGATTTGACTGAACCCGACTTGGAGGAAATACTTAATTCCTATACTATTGAAGCGGAAGCCTCAACAAAGACTAAAACGATGGCATTAAACTTAAAAAACTGAGTAAAAGTTTACCAATGGCAGATGAGCTTTGTGATTTCTTCATAAAAATTAATATGTCTATCGAAAGAAGTCTTATTTTAAAAAACCAATTGTCAACACAAATTCGTCATTGTCGAATATCAATTCGAATTGAAAGACCTTTTAAAAGTGGTAAAACAAGAAAAATTTACTAAATTCTCTAAACCATAGTCTAAGCCTGATAATGATTGAAGGGGCAAGTGGAAGAAGGGGTTAAGTGACATTTTCTGAAAAAGTCCTGTTTTGTCGTAGATGAAACAGTTATGTGCATATGTGACTTACCCCATCAGGATTTGGCTCTATTCTACAGATCTAAGCAAATGCTGACTGGTAGAAGGGACTATCTTGCATTAAATATCAAAAATCATTCATTCACTCTAATATTTGAATTTTTAATAGGGGGAGGAAAGGAGGGTTTTTTTTTGTTATGATAGAGAATTTTTTACCGGCTAAAACCCCACTAAGTTTCTTTGGTTTTCGAGTCTTAAACCTATAACCCTTGTGTAAAGATGTACCTTCATGAATCAATTGATTCCATTGGGTGCGGTATTCCGCACCCTTTCTTATAAGCATGTACATTACAGCCTGTACCGAAATTGTCATAATCACCAAGAGTTTTCCAAATTCCGCAAAAGGTGGTTTCCGTGGATTGTTAACTTAATCAATAAATGCACTAATATACATCTAAATCAGCTTTAAATTGTTTAAAGCAGTAATTCTTAAAAACAACTAATTTTTCAGATGTTAAAACTAATAGCCCTCTGCATTCTTTCTGCGAATATTTTGCAGTTTTAATAGATTCATAATAGGTCCAATAAGATTTAAATTAGGGCGATTTTAAGATATTATTTTAAAAAAGGCTTCACAGCAACGCACAATGCTGGTGATATTTGCAGATGTTGTATTAATCGACACCGCTCAGCTCTGATTTAAAAAGTTTCGGGAGGGAGACATGAGTCCTGAAGATAGGGGAAGGGCAGGTCGTCCACAATCTCCCAGTGCTGACTTTCACTAGCAGTTGTGGCTACAAATTCTAGAACAAATACTAGATAACTTTCAGATGGATTAAGAGTATTCCACACTACCGTTATCCTGCATTTGAGAGGCGTAAGATTGGTGTCAAAGGGTTGTAGAAGCATGCATCATGAACATGAACTATTCTCAAAAACTGTACAGATTCTCGATTTATCAAACGGATTGTTACCTGCCATGAAAAATGGGTTTAATTCAACATTCCTAATGACGTAAATGGGCTAGCATGTAGATACTACTTCGCGATCCCGGTGAAGGACAGATCTACTACAAGGACTTGACGAATCTTGCCCCTTGCGAGTCCATTGTTCCCCCTCCCGGGGGGAAATGTCCCAACCTAGCTTCTCACCTACTCTCCGATCTTCCTATACACATCCTACACTGACACAGAAGGAAGTGGAACCCCACTGTGTCTACAATGTCCCATGAGCATAATGTAATATGGCAAATAAAAAAGAGGCACAAGGCGATCTGACTGGCAATCGGCACCACCGGGTTTCCAAGTCCGGTGGTGTAAAATTGGCTACCGGCCATGCAACATTTCTCACTCAGGCTGACCATAGAAAATACCCAACTGTCTGTTACAACATACGTAACCTCGGTAAAGTTGACACCTGGAACGTCCAAGGCCTTCTACAATGTGTAAAACTCTAGATAGTTAAACACGCGATCTCCCCCTACGAAGTGGTTGGTCTGTCTGAAACCCATTTCACAGAAAATGGATATTTAACAACAACATGCTGCATAAACTGCGCCATTTTATTTGATCAAAAGCTTTTTGGTAGACTATAAAACACAACTAGCCAGGTTTATTGAATTCTCTAACTTTTCCGATTATTTGTGTCCTGTTCAGTATGTGTTCCCGTGTGCCTCGTCCGGCCATAAATCCCACTTATTCTTGGGGGATTTCAGGGTGAATTTTTGCTATCAACATTTCATGGATTATATGGAACCTACCCAGGCTACGAATGCGGATCTGACCACCTATTGATTGGGGAATTTCGACTCAAATTGAAAAAAGCAAATAATACTTTTAAACTTAATAATAGATGGCATCTACAACCTAAAACAGAATACAAAGCCCAATTATCACAGCGGTTGCAAGATATAAAGAAAGATGTCGCCCACATGAACGAACACCAACTATGTGTTCGCACAAACCCGAATTCCTAAGATCAGAAATCGCTCTAAATAAACTGAAACCAAAAAAATCCGCAGGGATAGATGGGATTGTAGCTGAGATAATAATGACTGACGATGAGAACATGATCAACCTGCTATACTCTGTAACAAGATTTGGATTGGTCTGGTGTATGGTCGACTGGCTGGACAACATCCATATTCGTCCCCATCTAAAAAAAAGTACCAAAAACGCAATATCAAACTATCGAACGATAAATCGAATTCCTCAGTTAAGCAAAGCAAAAACATTCACCCTGAAATCTCCCAAGAACAAGCGATATTTATGCCCGAATGGGGCATACGGGAACACATATTGAACATTACACAGACAATCGAAAACTTTAGAGAATTTAATAAACCTGGCTACTTGTGCTTTATAGACTACCAAAAAGCTTTTTATCAAATAAAATGGCCCAGTTTATGGAGTATAATGACAGAAATGGAGATACCACAGCACCTTACTCATCTTGTTGCTAATCGGTACAGATCAGCTGAAACACAAGTGAAAATACAAGACCATCTGAGCGATTGTTTTGGAGTGTAAAGAGAATTGCGACAAAAATGCATTCTCTCTCCTATACTATTCAACCTGTACGGAGAATGGATCACCCGAAAAGCAACTTACAATGTATCGGGGGAAAGAAAATATCGAATCTCCGATATGCGGATGATACAACATTGCTTAGAAACTCAGAGGAGGAAATCGTAAACTTGATGAAGAGGGTGGGCGCAATTAGCAAAGAGATGGGCTTAACAATAAACTTAGCAAAAACCAAGATAATGATAGTCAATAGGTGACTGGAAGGGGAGACCGGGCCAATCTCCATAGCTGGGATTGATGTGGTTAAGGGCTTTATATACCTAGGTACACAAATATCAAACACAGGTAGCTGCGAGCCTAAAATAAGAAAAAAAATGGGAAAAAACCGCCGTTGGCAAATTGACACGCACATGGAAAGGCCACGGAATAAGCAAAAACACCAAAATGAGGCTGGCGAGAACACTCATATTCTCTATCGTAACATATGCCGCCCAATCTTGGATTCTGAAAACAGCTTATAGAAGGCGTATTGATGCCTTCGAAATGTTCACATGGAGGCGTATGCTCAGGGTCCCGTGGAACGAGAAAGGCACTATTGAATATTGAAAGGCAATTAAAAAATCCATATTGAAGTATTTCGGCCACATCATGCGAAGAGGAATTGATTCCCTTCCCCAAAAGCTGGTTGTGCAGGAAAAGATAGAGGGCCTCGGCGTAGAACAGCCACACGTTATATCACTGCATACGAACGGCCGAGGAACGAGAAGAACGGCGAGACAAGTATGATCATATACATATTGCGCTGTCACGATGCTCGGAGTCGAGCAGTACGATTAAGAAGAATGACTTAAAATAGTGGGTTATGCCCGGCATAACTACTCTTCCTGTATTAAACGAGAAAGATTCGTCAGGCTGTGTGTTTGGTGGAATTTTGAAAGAATAATTTACTTTAAGTTGGTTTCCGATGATAGGGAGATAAATTCAAAACTCTACTTAGGTCAACTTGAGACACTACATGCTGTTCTAGTTGAAACATATCAAACTTGGGTCAATCATTAAAAAGTACTCCTGACTACCTCAAAAATTAATGAATTGGACTTCGAAATGTTCTTTCGTCCAGCATATAGCCCCGACTTCGTTCCGTCGAACCACTTGTTCAAAAAATTCAGGACTAAAGATGAAGTAAAAATTGGCTCCGTCGAGTTTTTCGCCTCCAAAGACTCATCGTGATACCGAAGAGGAATAGAGTTACTGGCTCAAAGATCAGTTAAGGTCATCGAAAATAACGGCCTAAATTACGAGGATTAACTTCCAAGCATCAATTTTTTTAACAGTGAACAACTAAATACTTTAAAAAAGCAAATATATACAATTGTTACACAAGACAATTGGTACGTTAGAGTTTTAAAATCTAAATCCCAATAACTCAACTTATAAGTTTTTTTTAAACAAGGACATTGTAATAAAATAAAAAATGTATTAAATTTTTTTTTTATAATTTGTTTGCTCATGAATTCTTTTATTTTTAACATAATTAAGTTAATGTGTGAAAGTTTATACTCCCATATAAAAAATATTCAAATATCCATAACATAAAATTGATCTGCTATGTTGTGAAACGTTGCGATAGCTTTTTATTGTGAAACCTTGTTTTTTTATGGCGAAAGACGGCAAACAAAGGCGAGATTTTGAAAAATTAATGAGAGCTGACTAAAGAGAACCATTTACCGTTTAACTTGCAGATTAAGTAGGGATTTAAAAGATGTTTAAGCATCTCAGGGGTGGCAAACTGCATACGAATTATTCATAATTGGCCAAGAAGGGAAGATTATGGAAGTGATTAGAAAGAAATTCCGAAGGCAAAGCTACCGTGTTTTTTAATTTTAGTTTACCGAATATCCGCTTTCAATGAAAAAGTGATTTTTAAAATGAATAATTAGTACAGAATTCAAAACTTTTTGATATTAAAATAAACATATGTTTTATAAATGTTTAATGAAAATGGGATGCACAAATTGGTTTTTCTTAGGGAAGAGAATGAATCAGATTTATAAAATGACTCCGCCGTTATTTAATCGCATAATGAACATATTAATTAAATATACAAGAAAGAAAACCAAGAAAGTTCAAATAAACATTGAGTATTAAAACCCTCACCACTGTTCAAGGTGTGTAAATATAGTTCCACACAAATTCCTTATATATGACCGGCATATCAGCATGCTTTTGATCCTTAATTTACTCATTCTGACTTTTTTGACCATGGTACGGTTGTAGTGTCCCATTCCTGGCTCTGGCGCTTCGTTTTTGGGTCGTATTCAAAAATCTAAGACTGGTTGCTACTAATGACAGGTTTCAGAAAATAAAGATCAATCCACTCCAAAAAGTCAATACATCATCCTACGAAAGGTTACATGCGACCATTTTCGGACAGATTTTTTTCATTCCTAATTCAATGGCAAACGCTATTGTCGGTTGTGTGAGTCAAATCCAACTTTTTACCGATCATTCTCATCATCAACCAACGAACAGAACGAACGGATTCTGTAGATATTTTTACTACGAGTTTAATCTTCAAAAGAATCTCGGCCTTCCGAGAATGTCTTAAACCATTTGAAAACCAGGGCCGTTGACCAAACACTGTTTCCATACGACTGTTGAAGTTTTGCAAAAGTTTCCGTCGCACTGTGCCCAAGTCTAAAATAAAACTTGATAGCACACCTTTACTCGAATTGATGTTATTCATTTTCAAAACGCACTAAAAAAATCAAGTCGATAAAAAGAATTGTTAGGAACCACCAAGTGACTCTAAAGAATTCAAACCCCTACCTCTCTTCTAAAATGGTACGCCACCAGCCTCATTAATTTATTTACACATAAACTCGTATAAGAATGAACCGTCAACCAGAAATCTATATGACTGAAGTCAGTTCCTTTCTAATGAGATATTGTTTATTTCATTGAAATTCGGTTTATTTGTCAACGTAACAACAATTTTCAATTTTTTATTTTCCAAAAAATTCTACTTATCGAACTCTGCTACATAATCTTCAGTTTCGGCGATGATCTCTTCATTTGATTTGAATGTCTTTTCAGGCAGCAATTTCTTCATATTCGAAGAGATAAAAAAGTTGGAGGGAGCGAAGTCTGAATAAAAGGATGGATTCGGCATCAATTTATAGCTCAAATTGACGCAACGGCTGAGAAATGGGCGAGTCTTTATCAATTCTTCATGAAATTTGGCCAATAATTTGGCCAATAATGCAGCAAATATTTACTATTGTGATTGATTTTGCCCATTTCTTAATATTCGATGATTTTTTGGGCATGTTCGTCGGTCAAAACTCACTATTTTGACATCTCTGTGAAGGTCAATGATTTCAATGTGGCGAATAACTTGACTACATCTAAACCCAGTAAACCACTTATGAACCATGAAATGTAAAGCAGAGTCCCCATAACACTTTTGCCACTTTTCTTCGGTTTAAGCGATGGTTTTTCTACGGAAAAAGTAGTACTTCACATAAAATTCTTACGTACGAAAGTACGTAAAATTTTTACGTACTTTCGAAGACCGTCGAAACAAAACTAAAGGTATTATCGGCTTGAAAAATTCATGGAACGTTACTAAAAATGAATTATAGAATTACAATTCAAATTCGGAATTAAATAATCATTGACCATCACTCTGTAACGATTCGTATTAATGGTAACGTGCTTTCAAGCTAAATTTTTAAAGAAAAACGGCCCATATTTCATTTGCAGATTATTTTCACTGCAAATTCGGCAATTTTGTTTATTAACGTAACTATTTAGCCAAAAGTGAGCTTCGCCGGTGAACACAATTTTGTAACAGTGACAATATCTTCTTTGAAACGCGTAGTTTTTTGTCTTGTTTTTGTTTTAATATCGAGCAGAGTAAAATGCACCCGGAATTTGTCGATAATTCGGCGAATACATCGCTCGATTGGGCAATTATATGTACTATTAAATTAAGTGTTTTATACGTTTGCTTCACAGCACAGTGATTTTGATTGTAAATTTCGACAATTGGCAAGTGGTGTTCTGATCTTAAACATTCCATGATAATTTGCCAGACTATACTGCATAATTAAGACACTAGAGGCGCGCAAACTTACAGTTCGTTTTACAGCGACCTCTATCGGAAGTTCAGATTTACTAAAAAATCAGCCAGATATATTTCATCTGTACTCCACATTGTTATACCTCCTGGTTTCGGTTCAACCGTCACCATAGCGTCAAGCAAGCGTCTCCTAAGACCGGTTTCTAACCTTACAGCGGTCATCAACTTGAACATATGATTCTGAAATACTTGATAGTCAATCTCTCGAAATTAATCTGCTAATATAGTGAACAGAATGGTAAACAATTTAACAACAAATGTTAGCTATATATTAATTATCCAAAAATAATGTAATTTCCAAATTTGTGTTTGTTTTGCGTGTTTATAAATAATTATTGTCACCTTCGATTGTTGAATTGTAAACTATAAAATCCCTATAATGAAATGGTCGTATTGGAACACTTAACAAAAAACGTTGGATCTAAAGAAAGTCCGTGCGTTCACTTATTCAGCTAATTTAAAATGTTTTTCACATGTACTTTATAAAGAAATTATTTCAGTGCCTTGTTGTAAAATCACATTTAATATTCAAAATAATCTTCATTATTTATTATTTATTTGCTATATCTGTTGAACAGTCTTCTTCTTTTTTTTTTCTGTGGTGTGACAGCCCGTAGTGGTCTTGACCTCCTTCAATCTTCGCAGCAAATCGGGTCAATATATTGAATCAATCCAATATGAGGCTATGTACAAGACATACAAACAAACTAGTGATCCTGGTAGAGAAGTATTCGATCTAGCAACACTACTGGGTTTTCCTTTCGAGGGGGCGACATGCCAATATCTGAAGCATCCTCAATCTAAGTTTGAACTCTCTAGAGTCACTTGGTGGACCATATCAACTCTTCTTTTTAACCGAATTTGTCTATTGCGGTCTGAAAATTAGTTACATCAATTTCCAGCAACGTTGCAATAGCAAGTTTTGTTTAGGACTTTGGTACATTTCGACGAAAACTTTTGCGAAACTTCAACAGACCCATAAAAACAATATTTTATCAAACACTCGGGTTTTCAGGGGATTTAAGGAATTCTCAGAAAGCTGAAACTCGATTGAAGATAACTCGCAGCAGAAGACCTTCAATTGCAAGAAATGATGAAAATATCCACATAATTCCGGATTTTGTGCATTCTGATCGTTGTTAGTTAATTGAAATTGTTAAATTTGACTAAGATAACCATTCTTTTGATGTTGACCAATTAATTGGGTATGAAGAAAATCTGCGAGAACATGTTTCCGACAAATTTGTTTTCAGCCATCTTATCCACCAGACTTGAGTCCTTGTGACTTTATTCTTTTCCCAAAATTGAAAACTCACCTCAAATAAACTATTCTAGTACACTGGAGAAACTTGAAAAGGCCGTATCCGACCAGCTGAAGATGATAATGTAGAATTGCACTTTCAATTGAATAAAAAAAATATAAAGTCAGTCTCGTTACTCTAGTTACACACCCCGCATCAGGTTTCGTAGCAGCAATTATTTCCCGAGGTGGGACTGGTGGGACTGACATGTGTATTATGAAGAAAACTAAGCGATTTTTTTTATACCTCTTTAACGTAATAATAATGCTTTATTAGCCCATTAGGATATTCCAATTACAGAGCTAATTACTAGTATCTAATGTAATCCATAACAAAATATAAACTCTAATATCTACAATATTAAACAAAATAACATATTATAATAAAAATAAAACAAAATTCAAGGAGAAAAGGAAGTAAACCAATAAATTAATTATGTTGAAAAAAATTGTCTATACTCAAAATAAAGTTACACAATAACGGTATTACCTTTATTAGAAATAATAAAAACAAACTCAATCACTGACTCATGAAGTAATCGCGCACACACGTCAATTAATGAAATACTATTCATTTCATTCATACTTTTAAATTTAATGGAAACATTGTCCAAAGCCAGATTCAAATAAAATGGCAACGTAAATCTAGACTCCACCCTCACTATCCGAAACTTCAACTGACCGAGCAAGCATGGATTATCAATTTGGCAACAATTTATATAACAATTTCACAGAATGATAACATCTTCATAACTCCAGTAATTCATTCAACAACAAAATTATTCATAATCAGCAACTGATGATGATCAAAAATCTTCCCGGGTAAACGCTACAAGATTTAAAGTAAAGAAACTTTAAAAATCGCTGTTACACATCCTCCAAATATTTCTTATAGTTTTTGTAATATGAGCTCCACACCACAGAACCATACTCCAGTTTAGATCTAATATAAGTATAGAACAAACTCTTTAGCACATCACAAATATCAAACGATCTACAATTACGTATTAGAAACCCAAGCGATTTAAAACCACTATTCACTATTTACACTGGGGAACAATTTGAAAAATAATTTCTGTTGAGTTCGATATTTAAGCTGTTTTATACGTAAATTAACATTCTACCTCCAAAACTTTATTTAGTTTTTTTCCATCACGTCAAGTTTTTTATGTACAGTTGTTGCGCATCCGACTAAGCTTGGCGAATCACAGAAGTCACTACTGATCTTCTGCCGGCGAACCTTCTTCGACCTAGGAGTGGGGACGTGAGTGACGTTGCGTCATCCAAAACTAGTTAGGTCAGTTACGCATGAGATGCTAAAGTACGCGGGTCTGTGTCGTTCTGATATAGTGAAGTCAAAGTATACATATACAACTACAGATTTTCGTTATGTCTGCCTCTGGTAGTTCTCGTCGTAAGTGCTTAAACAGCGCTGATTAATTTTGTTATATATGTGGCAGTTTAACCATCCCTATTCAACGGACCAATATTAGTACATTTGTCAGGCAAGCCTATTTTGCTTATTTTAAAGTGAAAATAGGTGACCAAGATAAATCATGGGCCCCTCATAAAGTGTGCAAGCAGTATGTAGAGAGTTTACGAAAGAGGGCGAAGAGAACACGTAATAAACGTTCGTTTGGTATACCAATGGTTTGGCGAGAGCCCAAAGATCACTTAAGTGATTGCTACTTTTGCATAGTGAAAACATCAGGATTCAACAAGAAAAACAAACATAGAATTGAGTACCCTAGTTTACTGTCAGCTATACGCCCTGTGCCTCATTCAGCTGAAATTCCAGTACCAGTTTTTCAAGAATTACCTTCTTTAGAAATACAAGAATGTGAATCAACTGAAGATCGAAGTGACTCCACCAACGAAGAATTCAAAGTTTCCAATGATTCTGTTCGTAAAGGATTCAATCAACATGAACTAAACGATTTAGCACGAGATTTAGGACTATCCAAAAAAGCATCGGAATTATGAACATCAAGACTGCACGAAAAAAATTTGCTTGACAAAGGAGCTAAAGTCACTTACTATCGATCCAGAGAAAGTGTATTTAGGCAGTACTTCAGAAATAATGACGGATTTGTATATTGCCAGAACGTAGAAGGTTTAATGAAAGAATTGGCCATTTCTAACTATAACGCAACGGAATGGCGATTGTTTATAGATAGCTCAAAGTTTAGCTTGAAGTGTGTTCTCCTACATAATGAAAATTTATACGGTTCAGTCCCAATAGGTCATTCAGTTTCTTTGCGTGAAGAATATGGCGACATAAAGAAAGTCATTGACTTGTTGCAATATAACATGCACCAATGGATCATCTGTGTTGACCTTAAAATGGTCTGTTTCCTTCTTGGCCAGCAATGCGAGTATACCAAGTATCCCTGTTTTTTTGTGCATACGGGACAGCAGAGCTCGTGAGAAGCATTGGGTGCAATCGAACTGGCGGCCAAGATCTGACCTAAGACCTGGTTATTCAAACATTTTAAATCAACCACATGTCGACGGAAAAAACATTGTATTTCCGCCTTTGCATATAAAACTAGGTCTCATGAAGCAATTTGTTAAGGCTTTGTCAATTGAAGGAGACTGCTTTAAATATATCATTTCGGCATTCCCTAGCCTGTCATATGAAAAGATTAAGGCTGGTATGTTTGATGGTCCACAGATTCGGCAACTCGTTAAAGATGAAAATTTCACTGAAACAATGACCGAACTTGAAAGGAATGCTTGGTTGGCTTTTAAAAATATTGTTAAAGACTTTCTTGGAAATACACGAGCCCCGAATTACATTACATCAACAACTCTTGGAGAGCTTTAAAAAGCTTGGTTGCAAAATGAGCATCAAACTGCATTTCTTACATAGTCATCTTGCTAACTTCCCAGAAAATCTTGGTGCTGTTAGTGATGAACAGGGCGAGCGATTCCACCAAGATCTAAAGGTTATGGAAGCGCGGTATCAAGGTAGATGGGATGTCAGTATGATGGCTGACTACAGTTGGAGCATCAAGCGAGAATCTCCACAAACTGAACACTCCAGGAAAAGCTATAAGAAGAAATTTTTCCATAATATCTTTTATTTATTTTTTGTATAAACACAATTTAACTTTTAATAATATGTTAACCTCTGTATGAATAAAATATTCTAATCTATTTGGTCAGATCTCACCTTATTTCCTTTCGTATGTACACTTTTAAGCTAAAATAAGGGGTATGCTGTATCTTAAGAACTTGACGTTATAGAGAAAAACTGTGAATATTTTTGAAGTCAGAGATGAAAAATTAGTCAAAAACAAGTCACAGATCCAAGTCAAAAAAAAATTGCTGTTCCCCAGTGTTATTATTGATTGATTTGTCCGTTACTTTGTGATAATTCATTTTTTAAAAAGGAATAGAACAATTTTTTACTTTGTTATCTATCACTTTTATTTTTAAACAAAACTTGTGTGACTATAGTTTCGTAAAACGATTTTACATTCTCAAGTTTTAAAGTAGTGTTTGAGAATGTAAAATCGTTTTAAAAAATAAAAGTGATAGATAACAAAGTAAAAAATTGTTTTATTCCTTTTTATTAGAAAATGTTTTGCTCGTTTACATTTCTAAATATTTAATTGAAGCCGATTCAACTGACACAAATTATTCACTTTTTCCAAATTTCCCTGAAGTCCCCCACAATCCTGGATGCTGTTTATAATTTTAAAAAGTTTCAAGTCATTTGCAAATATGAGACTTTCACAATCCAAAAGCCCACCAAGATCATTAATTTACATCGGAAACAACAGCGGACTAAGATTCGAACCCGGGGGTACCCCCATATTTGCATTATATATGAATGAGTGGTAGTTATTACAATTTACATAATATTGACGATTAGTGAGGTAAGATAGAAAAAATCTGCACAATTTGCCACCCATTCCAAATTGTTGAGCCTTACTCAAAAGTATAGTCGAAATCAATTCTATAAAATGCATTAGATATATCCATGTAAATTATATCGATATGCTGTCAAGCATTCAAGACATTAGCAACATACTGTGTGAACGTTACCAAGTTAGTTACCGTAGACCTGCTCTCTACAAAATCATGTTCTTTTAGTGAAAGCATACCCTTAATCGCGCGATATATACAATTATATAGCAAAATTTCAAACACTAGCAAAATATGACAACATTGCCACTGGTGTGTAATTTGTGATCAAATGCCTGGAACAGTAAATGTTGCGAGGACAAGTTATACATTTTTGTCAAAGATCTAGAGAATACAGACAAACAATCTCGAACCAAAAATGCTGGAACATTATCAAAGATCGATGTTAATTTTCAGATCAATTTTTTTATTGCATCCTTAACTATATATCCATATATATATATATATATATATATATATATATATATATATATATATATATATATATATATATATATATATATATATATATATATATATATATATCCATCCTTAATAACTATATGATCAGCAAAACAAGAATCACTCACCTTCTCCCTAAATGGCCTGTAACAGTATCATAAACCCTAGCGAAAAAACTCACAAAAGCATTAACAATAAAATTTGGAGTATCCAGAAAATTGTCATCATAAACCATCCTACCCGGTATTCTAGTTGAGTTTATTTTAGTACTAATATACGACCAAAACATTCCAGAATCAAAGGAAATCAGGTCAGAAATCTTCTGAACAGTTTCTGAATAATTACTAACATAAATATTAAATAATTAGTAATATTTCTTAATTATTTATACTTCAATAAATAAATATTCAAGAATGTTGTTTATATTTTATATAATATCGTGACTTTAATTTAATATTATTTATTATTTCGGTGGTATACCACTTAGGATATTTCCTCTTAAAATTATTGTAAAGTGAAACTTAAGAATCAAATATCTGGTATACTTTTGTTTATAAAATGTATCAATAATAACATCAATATTAGTACAATCGTCCAAAAACTGCAGGAGACATTCATACATATCCATATAATTGCAGTTTTTCAAGTTGTAGCTCTTTAAGTGTCTATTATTCGAAAAATGTGTTGTCTTAATTAACATATTATTAACTGTAATAAGCGATAGGTGATAGAGATCCTCACTAACCAACGGGGCATTATTGTGCAAAACCCAACAATTATCATTACAGAAAACCAAGTCAAGTAAGCGATTAAAACAATTATATATCATATTGCACTCAGTGAAAAAAAATATGATTGAAATATCATCAAGGTATATTTCCTAATGCTCATTTTACTACTATTTATAAAATATCTACGTCTATCTACGTCTCACCCTAATCCATACATGAAAATTTTAGTCAGTATTATAATGTGGCATACAAGGAAATCACATGGTTCCGCTTCCGTTATAAAGCCTTTAACGCTTCAAAGAGCACCAAGCAATCTGTTTAGGATTCAATGACAGATCTTAGTTAAAATCAGACAATTTTTTTTTAACTTCCCATATTTTCCTAATTGATTTTTTATCATTGGTTTTGCTACTAATAATATATTAAAATCGTTGCTTTCAAAATCAATTGGTTTTCTCGAAAAGGTTCTTAAAAAACTTTTTTACAGTTTAATAGCAGTACAACATCGAAGTTTGTATTGTAACTTGATCATCGAAAAAAATTGTGCTTAAACTATATGTGTTAAATAATCTAAGTATCCGTGACACATCCTATAAAAGATAATATGTATATAATATAATAATAATATTAATTCAACAATTGTAATTGTTTATATTTAAACCAAAATGGATATTTTTACTATATCCTCTATCCTGGGCAGTTTAAATATAGTTTTAAATATATCTTGTAGGAATTAAATGTTGCATTTCAAGAACTAACAATCTGTCTCGAAAAGGACTAAACCAAAATAGTCGTTCTAAAAACAGCTACCAAAAGAAAAGTTCAAGGCAATTTAATATGTCAAAGTAACAAAAAGCTCTAGAGAAGGAGGGCAATAAGTTTCGATAGAAAGCTAGGCTCGTTGCACTATGAAACGTATTTGGTTTAAAACTATACATTTATTATTTTTCTGATCAGATTAGAAAATAAAAAAGCTTTTTATTTATGTTAGTAAAGGTAATTTTTAAGAACTTTAAAAATTACAATATTTTGAATTCAGTATGCACTGAAACTTATGGATGCTATCAGAGTTAGTACAAGTTGAAGTGTTGTACATAAAATGTATTAATGTGTTATACTTAGGGAAAATAGAAATAATATAGATTTTTTATTCTACTATAAATGCCAAAATATTACTTCCACTCCTTAATAAAAAAAATTAAGATTGATATTAATAAAAAAAATCAGAAATGATATTGCATTTGGAAAATGGGAATTGCCAGAACACAAACATGTTTAGAGAAAGTTATCTTGTCATGCATATATCTGAAGGATGAAGAATTGGAAAAACTGCTGGAAGAAACTCCTTGTCGTGCATTGTTAGAGACTCGGATTAACACCGCAATCCATTTCTAAATATTTACACAAGCTACGGAAAATTCAAAAGAAGAGTCATTAGGTCCCCTAGGAACAGCTGAGAATAAGAGTAGACGATTTTATGTTGTGTCATGCTCTACAGTCTTAAGAAAAAGTTCTTCCTGCATAAAATTGTGATCTGTCAAAAAGTGGATCCTCTGCGATAATCCAAAAAGGATTATTCCTGGTGAACCATCAACCAGTATTCAAAACCAAATATCCTCAACTTGAGTATATGGTGAGATCAATTGAGCGCCATGCATTAAAGCGTTGCTCCAATCTGATCAAATAATCACTTCTGATCGTTATCAACATAAATTGATTGGCCTAATAGTGACGCTCTGGAGGAAAAAAGGCTGCATACTGGCAAGAGAAGAAGAAAACTCATCACTCAAGGTAGCGTAAGGCCATATACAGCATATACTCTGGAAACGAACATCAAATTGAGCTAGAAAATTATATCGCACCCAGGGTATTGTCCACCTGAAACATCGTCTAGTTGACAGCCGCTTCACAGCTTATTAAGAACTCGCGAAAAAAGCCTCAATGACTTGTTACCTGAAAGATGGCGGTACATAGATTTATATATATATATATATATATATATATATATATATATATATATATATATATATATATATAAATATATATATATATATATATATATATATATATATATATATATATATATATATATATATATATATTTATATATAATATATATATTATATATATAATATATATATATAATATAATATATATATATATATATATATATATATATATATATATATATATATATATATATATATATATATATATATATATATATATATATATATATATATATATATATATATATATATATATATATATATATATATATATATATATATATATATATATATATATAAATAAGTAACATATAAATTAAGTATCTCTAAAGTGCTCAAATTGCCCGCGTTCAGCATTTACACATTCCTGTAGTCTAGTTTCTATACTCAAATATACTTCTATTATGAATTGATTCATGTCATCACCAGTGCGTGGTTTTCTGAAAAATACTTTATATTTGATAACACCCCAAAAGAAAAAGTCTACCAAGAAAGTCACACACTGTAACAACATAGCGGGGAGGATCTTGCTGTAAATAGAAGTTTTCATTACCATGCTGAAGCATAGTATGGTATAGTATATTAATTAAATAATAAAGAACACTATATATATATATATATATATATATATATATATATATATATATATATATATATATATATATATATATATATATATATATATATTGAGTTTATCTGTGTTTTAGAAAAAAGAATCCACTAATTTCAATGCATATGACTAAATAGTTACAAAAAAAAGATTACCATGTAACTTATTGCATTCCTTCCCATAAAAAAAAACATCAATCAAAATAAAATTAACTTACCGATTGGAATAAGTATTTGACGTTCTACAGATTGACAATTGACAGCAGGAAGTAACAGGTTGATCTCGTACAAAGACGGAAACTATTTGTTTCTCTCGAAAAATTTATTCTTGTCAAATGAAGGTAGAAATTTGGAATGCTCTGGAGAGATTTGGTATCTTGCGAATGGTACATTTTAAGAGATTCGAGATAATCTGAAAAATATAGAAGTTAGAAAAGTATAGAAACTCAAAGAGATAATTAATAATATGGTACAATTAATACTATAAATGACAATTAATACTATAAATGATACTGTTCTTTATTTTTGGATACATATTTCTTATTATTGTCTCATCGACTTTGTGTCACTCTCTCAGCTTAAAATTCTGGAAACCATAAATCGATTCCTTGGAGTTCTGCTCGGACCTGGGAATAAATTTCATTATAACCCACTATTCCGTTAGCATATAAAAAAATATGTATTCATTTAATTTTATTTAAATTATTATTATATATTATTTTTGGTTATATAAAGGAGGCAGTTTTGATATTGTAGCAATACAGTTAGATGTGATATTATGAAAAAAATTTAATTTTAATTAAAATATATTTTGTAGTTTGTAAAATGTAACTAAATAAATTTCTTAATAGTTTCCATCGTATTTTTTTTGGATAAGCTAAAATCAGTAAGTATAAGAAATCAAAATAGCTAAAACAAGTTTAATCTAAATTAGGTTAAGTAATGTTAAAATATGGCAAAATGTTTATTATTGAATAATAATATAAATAAAAGTTATATTAACCTATAAAAAATACTAGTTATAAAAACGTCAAGTCAACGACGACGAAATGGCGTCCAACGACGCAATTTTGGGACACTGGAGATCATTGAAAAGAGCGTAACCCACCAGCTGAATGTTATTCCAATATCTGAGTTCTTGCAATACTATGTAGAGTGGGCAAACCATTTTTAGTGGCGTATCGCTTTTCATGGCATCTGCTTTGAAGAAGACAAAGTAGAATTATTTTGTGGGGGGTAAGGATATTCGTACATTTCCCACAAAAATTCGTAAGTAAATTTTATACGGAATTAAGTAAATCTGATTCTATGTAAATGAAAATTCTGTCAGAAGGCACAATGTTCAATCTCACAGGTTAACTACAAGATTTTTAATTATTAAAGTTAAGTTTAAAGATTAAAAGTTATTTAACCAATTAGCCATTTAACAATTAACCTAAGATTTGTTAATGAATGGATTTTTTTATACACTAAAATTTCTTGAGCTTGGCTCCAGTGAATGTAAAAGTGCTGGGGTTTTAAAATTGCATTGATAATGTAAGTAAACTGTTATTTTTATTTGGTACTTCATAATTTCATTTCATTTAAGGAATAAGAAAATATTTGTTAGCCAAGTATGGGAGTCATCTGATACGAGGATCTCTTATTTAAACTTATCACCTTTGTTCCTTTTTTTTCGAGCCCTGACCTGAGTTTTTTATAACAAATTGTCTAAAAATTTGTCTATTATCTTAGAAAATTCTTAATGTTTGACAATTACCCAGTTTAGGAAATCATCAGATGCGATGATGTCTTTGCACGTATCAGTTTTGTTCCTTTTTTCAACTGTATGTAAACTAGAAGACAATTGGGTCTTAAAACCATTCGCAAAAAGTTAATTTTTCCCTTCTGTAGGAGCGAACCTTTCGTTATTTTTTAAGTGAAAAATTTGACCCCTTTTGTTATTTTTAAAGATTTGACCAGTTATTTTTAAAAATTTCGAAAATTATTAATTGAAAACAATTTACCCCATTTCTGCTTCTTGAGATTTTCTCTTGAAGAAGTACGTATTCTAATTTCCAAATCCAGAATGGTACTATAGTGATTGTTTAGGTTATAGAATAGGAATATTAAGACATTATTATTGAGCCAATATCAGTAGATCAAATATTATTCGTATAGGTGAAGCCCAACTATTTATTAATGTAGTTCAAAATCCATCCAGTGAAAAAAAGAGTATATAACCTCTTTGGCTTAATCGAACATTGCGGTAGCTCTAAAATTAGGTTAACCACATTTTCATTTTTGAAGAAGGCAACTTACATCTTAGATTAAAATAACATTTTTAAAATTATTCTGTCATGTATTTAATCTGTTTTCCATTGTTATAAAACAATTTCCATTTTCACAAAAAATGAGTATTTATATTTTTCATTAAAACAAAATACTTTTACGTATATGCTTTACCACGCATTTTCTTATTTCAGCCACAATATTAAAATGCCCGCTGTAATAAAAAGAGTCCCATTCGTGAAATGAAACAAAAACAATAATAATATATTGGTTATTCATCGCAATGACTTTTTCAAAATAATATCTTTATTTAGGTATAATAAGAACACGAGATATATTTTCGAAATATTTCCATAAAATGGAAGCTAAAATATCGTTTATCCTATTACACTGGGTGTGTAGACCTGACTTGTATATTTCTATTTTCGTACTGATTTATAATTTTAATCAGATATGCGGGAGGTTTTTGATAAATATTTCATAATACAATAATCCGCTTAACGCTGCTCCGCTTAATACTGTTTCAGTATTGAGCGGTAAGTATTGGGATTCCCGAAATCGAATGCGGTATTGGGATTCCCAGAAATTGAGTAGAATTTTGTTGCTTTGATACTTACATGCAATATCTCGGCGCGTATCATAGCAGTACAAACGCATGTTTGCTGCATCGCAGATAATTTATTATCGGTCGTCAACGTTATAGTGTGTATGAAGGTGTAAACATAATATTTCATTTTATTGCGATAAATACGGGTGATTGCAAAGAAAAAGAAAGTAAACTGACAAGAAAAAGCATTTGGCTGCAAACTAAAATGCAGGTGCTCAAATGATTAGGTGCAGGTTAACGGTAATCTGATATCGGCACAACATTAAATTTGTCAATTTCAATCATCAGCAACTAAAACCACATCAACTTCTACAACAAGAACCCGTTCTAGAAGCAATGCGTTTGAGGAAATGGGAAAATTACTTTGCATCTGGATTGACGATGAAGTTGAACGCAATATGCCATTATGTTAAGCAATTTTAATTGAAAAAGCAAGAACAATTGTTAACCAAATTCAGAATAGACAAAGCGACACGAGGGAACATTTCGTAGCTAGTCGAGGGTGGTTCCATCGATTTAAAAACAGAAACAATACTCATTACACACAAATTCCTGGAGAAGCGGCAAGTGGAGATACATAAGCAGCTGCTGAATTTCCAACAAAATTAAAAGCAATTATTGAACGAGGAAAGTATCCTCTTAAATTAGTTTTCAGTGTTGATGCAGCGGGCCTTTTCTGGAAGAGAATGTCAAAATGTAATTCTTTATCCAGTGAAGAAAAGCGAGCACCAGGATTTAAAGCTGCACAAGATCCTTTAACTGTGCTACTGGGTGGTAACGTTAATGGAGACTTTAAATTAAAACCACTACTTGTTTATCATTCCAAAACCCCAAGATCAATGAAAGGAATTTCAAAATCATCCTTACCAATAATTTTAAAGTCCAATAAAAAATCGTGGATTATTGGATTAAAAAAAAATAAAACCGAAAGCTTTATTTTTTATTGATAATGCTCAAAGCCATCCAACCCATTTGTCCGTCTTAATAACATGCATTCCAGTAGAAGTAATTTTCCTGCCGCCAAATACAACTACGTTAATCCAGTCATTGGATCAAGGCGTAAAATCAAATTTTAAAGCTTATTATCTACAATAGACATTCCGACAACTGATTGATAAAACCAATGATGAAGATTAGAAAACCATTAAAGTTTTTTGGAAAAACTACAATATTATCGATACAGCAGAGAACATCAATCTTTCCTTGAATGAGATGACCGAGACATGTTTGAAAGGAGTATGGAAAAATGTATGGCTGGAATGAATGAATGTATGATGTCGACGAAATTGACAAAAATTGTAAAGCTAATTAATGAAACAGGGTTGGATAATATAAATGCGCAAGATATTGAAGAATTATTGCAAGTTACTACTGGTCTTTCCGACATCGATCTTAAAGAATTAGTAGAACAAGTACACAAAGATGACGAAATTAGCTTTTCTGAAAATGAGTAGCAAAAGGAACTCTCAACAGATATTTTAAAATAAAAATTTAGCCACTCAAATGGAAATTATGGATCAGTTTATACAGAATGATTTAAATTTTGATAGAAGTTCAGAGGCATCAAAGGGCAAGACGACGTGTCATTGTTGCGATGTCTTGCTATCGACAATTGGTTACTGAACGAAATAGCAAAAGGCAAACGACGTTACATGACTTCTTCACTAAAAACAAAAGGTGTCAAATGAGGAAGAAGCTTCGTCATTGCATAAACTTCTTTACTCGAACTTTTTTGATTTTCATGAATGTTTTATGAATAAACAGAAACTAGCAATAAATAAGTAAATAATTAATGTAATAAAAAATTATTTAACACTGAAGTTTGCAAAATAAAACAAAAACGCTGAAAAAATATCTTATTCTCTGTTCTGTTTCACCTATCCCCGATATTTACGTACATTTACAAAATACACATTTACAAAATAATAGTCTTTCAGATTGTTTTTTTTTTAAGAATTAAATTAAAGAACAGTTATTCTGAAAATTATTTCTTTTTATGTGAAAAGCTAACATAACTTTTATAGATTTTTGTATTTATCCCTTATTGATACATATTATTGTCAATAAAAGTTTATGATTCATGATAATTGTAAGTCCATAGAAATTGTTTTCTTATTGATTGAATTTGATATATATTTATTGAAGTATGCCATTCTCATTTTAATTGACCTTTCCACATTTTAAAAATCTCACCGACAACAAATAAAGTGAAAATATGATACCAGATCAGATGAATTAAATTTAATAATTGAATCTTACTCAATCGACAATAAATTCTAGTAATTTACTAGAATTGTTAAGTCATCAATATCTCTTGTCCACTCATTAACTTTATTTTCTTTAACATTATATAATTACTGAATATATTCAACTGCCAATACTTTTATTTTCTACTCTATGCTATTTTAAATATGATGAGTTCACGAAAAATGTGGAACGCACAACATGAAATTGTGGAACCCAACGGTCGGGGGTGTGTAACTCCTGACTACTGTAGAGTCATTAGATGCAGTCCAAAGAATTAAAAAAACTCCATGTATAAGCCATCCGACGAGAAGTCGGCGAAAATATGGGTTGTTTGTTTGGGAAGAGGGACTCCCTATTCTCGGCGAGAGAGCATATGTCGGTACCCTGATGAGTCTAACCACCAACAGACGAAACATGTGCCCTCCAATGTAAGGGATGGGTGGGGCTTCCTCTCGGTCAAGCAACTAACCAATGCTCATTATAGCGAAGATGCAGGTTGTTGTGCATTCAACATGAGATTGTGGAAACAAAAGTGCAACGAAAGTGTTTAAATCACCCAGATGATTTTTGTTATGTGTATAGAGAATTAACTTTTATTTCTCAGTGTCGAAATTTCACACCATTAGTAACCAAACATTATTTGGGTTACTTTGGTTTTCCTGTGTGCTATAAAGTTAAATCCTGAATCCCACATATCTGCTGTGTAACAAGTGTGAGACTGCTGGTTTCAGCTAAAGGATCTAGATATATACCCTTTGGTGTGTTAATGGTTTTGACGGAACCAACAGATCACGTAAGTGTTATTTTTGTTTGACTTCTATAACCGGTATCACAACTAAGTCGAAACACCCCATAAAGCAGTAGTACTGAATGGCACGTGCCAACACTTTCATTAGAAATTCAGAAGTTCAAGACGATAACTGAGAGGCAGGGTGCGATCGAACTTATGAACCAAGTACTTCAAAAGAACCACACTTATTGACTCAAGGTGATCTAAATGATTTGGTACCGAATGATCTTGAAAAACCTGAAAATGTCTGTTAATCTGAAAATGTTTTGTTAATAGCGTAACAAACTTTTTGGAATAATTTATATATATATATATATATATATATATATATATATATATATATATATATATATATATATATATATATATATATTTATAAATATTTAATTAATTGACTTTTAATCTCATATAAACCTTTGGGGTGCATATGTCCTTGAAGATACATATCCTGGACTCACATTTGCATTTTTCCCTGAGAACTTCAGTGCTGTGAGTGATGAACACTGCGAGAAATTCCACCAGGATATTTCCCTTCCCTGAGATGTTAGCCGATTACTGCTGGGGATTGAAAAGGGACCTACTGGAAGCTAAATACTCGCCAAAATCATAAATATTGTGTATAATTGTATGAAGTGGATAATTGTATAAGTGTAAGTGTATGTTCGTACATTTTTTATGAAAATATATATTTGAATGTCACAAAAAAACCTGATATCTTAATTTTTCTTTGTTAATATATTCTTGTTAGATGGCCATACTACTATCTTTAAATTAGAATAAATTAGACAGACATGGCAATAAAACTTTGAATTTTGTAGACCAATGTAATTGGTTATTATTTAACGAATAAACTACAAATAAATTAATGAACATTGTTAAAAGAGTTTGTTAAATTAAGAATCACTCCATACTTTAGCCAAAATGGAAATGGCAATGTATTGACTAGTTAAGATGATCCGCACGAAAAAGGGTGTTGGCGACAAAAAAAATTTCACTGAGGGTATTGAAATGCTATTTAAAACCAAAAGTGTATTCTGAACGTAAATATCCCGATATGCTTCTTATTTGCGGAGAAGTAAGAAGAATGTATTTTTGTTGGTGCCGGCCAAATTAGAAATATGCAAATACTTTTTCAACGTGTTCAAAACTGGTTAAAGCGGTGCCAGGCTTGCATAACTCAAATGGTGCAGTAGTAATTTAAACTTTAACATTAAAGATATGTAAATTTTTGTTTTTTTTTTGTAACAACACAAGCAAAATTTATATTGACACGTATGGAATAAATATTTATAAAAATATCTTAAATTTAACTTAATCCTTCCTCTTACATTTCATGTAAGAGGAAGGAACAAAGTTTCTCCATAATTTACGGTGGCTAAGTTTACTGCTTCCTGCCATGTTTAACCTATTTATTGAATTGTTTCTATGATGCCCTTATTCCATTTCTAACGCGACCTTCCCCTTTTGCTCTTTCCCATCGCTGTAGCTTCCCAGACTTTCTTGGTTTGTCTGTCTTGATCCATTGTGTTTAGATGGCCGAACCATCTCAGGTTCTTTTCTTCTATTTTTTCTATAAATGCTGGTATTTCCAGGTTGTCTGTGACTATATTATTCTTCACCTTGTCTTTTTATTCCCTGTACCTTACGAAGGTATCTCATTTTTGCTGCTTGTACTCTACTCTTTTGTCGTTCATTCAGGACCCAATTTTCGCATCCATATGTTAGTATGGGGGTACATATCGTTTTATATATAGTTAATTTCGTTTTTTTGGATATTTATTTGTTGTTTAAGAAGCTTCTATTAAGTGACTGAAGCAAACTCCCTGCTTTGGCCAGTCTGTTGTTCAGTTCGTCGTTCTGGATTCCCCTATTATTAATAATAGTACCTAGATTATACTTTCCAGTGTGTTCAATTTTCATGTTATTTAAGATTATTTTTCTCTCCTTGCATTGTTCTTGGTTATTCATTAATATCATGATCTGTGTTTTATTTACATTGATGTGAAAACCAAATTTTTCCGCTGCTTAGATCCATATTCCTATATTAAATTTCAATTTTTCCTCAGATTCTGCCATGAGAACTATATTATCAGCAAATATACACATTTCTACATTAACTGTTTTCATCTTTGCCCATCCCACATACTCTTTCTTAAATCTATTTTTACATATTTTGATTATTTGGTCTATTGTGTTCAAGAGCTGTCATCCAGAACTTTTGTTTAAACATTTTGAAACATTTTCCTCGGAATTAAACTATTTTCTATTCTCTAAATTGATTATTTACTGACATTATCTCCTATGACGATGTAGGTTTCATATCCACATCAATTAATAGTGTGTAAGTTTTTACTTCACTTTGCAACAAATTTGCAAAAGTATGTTGCGAATGCTGCAGATCGAATACTGGTCACCGAAAGCAGTACATTTCTCTTCATCGCTGTGTAGTAATGTATTGTTAAGCAAAATAAGGATATCTTGATTCAACATTTAATCGTTAAGAAAATGAATAAAATTGAAAAAGAATTTTGATTACTTAATTATCAATTCTTCTATTGGAACCTTCGGTGTGAAACACTAAACTCGTAAAGATTTACCACAAAACACCAAATCACTTTTTCAAAACTTCTCAACGCACATTTCGCTAATAATGTTAGCATCATCAGGAGATGATTTAAACTCTCGATGATGCTAACATGGTTAGCGAAACGTGCGTCGACAAGTTTTCAAAAGTGATTTGGTGTTTAGTGGTCTCTTTTAGTTTAATTATGAATTAAACAATTTTATTGAATCTAAAATATATTAAACACGGATAAATAAAAAATCCATAAAGGCTATTTTCGGATTTGAAGATAAAAAATAAACAATTTTGTACAAAATGTAATAGTTTTTCTTTCATTTATTTCCTAAAAAAATAAAACGTTTATATAATAACTGTGTGTTTGATATAAATTTTCTTTTACAATAACATCAATATCTCTAGAAATTTTTACGTAAGCTTCCAGTATTTCTGCATGATCGAAATTATAAATCAGTATGAAAATGGAAATATATATCAGATCTACCATCCGAGTGAGGCTTTAAATTGCACACAATGTAATAGGAGAAACGTTATATTAGCTTCCATTTTATGGGAATATTTTGTAATATATCAGATGTTCTTTGTATCTCCAAATAAAGATATCATTTTGAAAAAGTTTTGTGGCGAATAAATAAACATACATTATTATGAGGGATAAAAATATAAATTTTGTGATATATTTTTTTAATTAAACATATTTTGCTTTACTATATATAAATATACTCATTAGTATATTAATTTCAACATACAGAAGGATAAGTTTGATTCTAATTTTTAATATATTTAAATGTGGTAGCCGATACTTGGTAGAAATTCATTTTAAATAAATAAACCAAGATAAATATTTTGTTTAGAAGACCGGCTTCGATCTGATCGTTTTCAAAGCACTGATGTCGAGAAAATAAAAGCCATAATAGCTGAAGCTAACTATTGGAGAATCAACCGTTTTTGACCATCTGAACAAAAATGGGTACGTTTGCCGCCACGCTGTGTGCATCCATTACGAAGCTAGTGACCGAAATCTGCTGGACCGAGTCTTTCTTCTCGTGAGATATTATGTTGAAACTAAAATTTTGAGGCTCCATTTATGAACCGGTTCTGATAACTATTGATGAAAAATGGAGCGAATACAACAACATGCGAGGAAAAAAAACATTAAGATGTCAAAAATACAACGGACTATATTTAAAATAACAATTTCTGGAAATTGATTTCAATAGGTGTTGAAAGTGTCCATCGTTTACCCCAATACATTTTCGAAGGCTCGTTGTTAAGTGACGCCTCACATTTGAGAAAATATTTTCTTCATTTCTAATAGCTTTGGCCGCTTGTTGAATTTTTAGTAAAAGTTCGTCTCCTCTGTTGATTTCATCATGGTAAACTAAAAATTTCATATGACCCCACAAATAAAAGTCTAACGGATTAATGTCTGGGCTGCAAGGTGGCCAAGGAAACTCACCACCGCGCCCAATCCATCGATGTGGAAAACGTTGTTTCAAATGATTTCGCACTGCAACTGTAAAATGGGGTGGCGTCCAATCTTGCATGAACCACATGCCGTGTCTTAAGTTTAGAGGTATAGCGTCCAAAAGGTCTAATAAATAATTTTCTAAACACTGGACATATTGATCTCCATTCAGTCTTTCCGGAAACTCAAATGGGCCGATTAAAAAATTGTCGATAATGCCGCACCAAATGTTAATTGAAAATTCGTGCTGGAAATGTTGCTCTCTTGGTAGGTATGGATATTCCAGGGCGTAATAATGATTATTTCACCAGTTAAAAATTCTGCGTCTGGTAAAAGTTAAAGTAAAGCCTAGTAAAAGTAAGCAATATGTTTTTCAGGAACATGGGGTCTTAATTTTTTTTTATGCAGTAGATTTTTACAAAATTCTGATTTAGCCGTCAAATCTTGTGGCAACATATTTTGAATAGGCGAAAAATGATAGGAAAACAATACGTTTTTAGGGGAACTCTTAAAACGGTAGATTTGCTAATTCCTGTAGATACCTCCAAACGCCTAGTGGTTACATCAGGATTTTCCGTCTTCGACAAGATGTGCAATGGAATATTCGAACACAAATACCTCGCTAACGGTGTGAGATATCGATATTGATTAAGGGTACCTTTTTTACGTGGGAATTATGACTTTTCTCTATTTTAAAGTCAACATATTTCCAGTTTTATAGGGTAAAAAAATATAAGCGAGTTAATACCTCACAAAGTTGGTAGCAAGCGCCCTCTAGAAACTAGCCTCAAGCTAGTACCAAATTTGGATTTGTCTTTGAATACCCAAGTATCCCGATTTTGAACATGATATCTTCAACCGTTTTTAAATTATCCCAATTTTTCGAAAATTTAGTTTCACTTTGTATCGTGTACACACCCTGTATCTTTTTAATAATTAACATTTGCCAACATACTTATTGACTAAATCCTCTTATTTTGATCTCTATCACCAGTTGCTCTATGGCGGTTAAGTTATGGGATATACGGATATTATGGATTGACTTATACGGAAATAACGTTAAAATATTTTGGAAGGTGACTCTATAGATTAAAACATAAAAGTTCCTATAAACATACCCCAAAAATTGCTTCTTAAAGGGGCTAGAACCCCTTAAAGGGGAACTCTGAAGATCGTTTTTTCGCAATATTTTTGAAACAATTTATGCTAGAGTTGTGAAATTCCGCATACTTCAATAAGTTGGCATGGAAAAACGTTTTTTATGGTAATAATTGAATATTTTAGTCAGAGGCGTCACCTTGGTAAATGCTGCCATAACTTTTTTGTTTGTAATATTTTTTTTTACTTTTTTACATCAAATTAAGATAGACCTCGTAAGGATATACCGTTTTCCAGAAAACTGAGTTTTTCTAAATAGATGCTCTATTAGATGGATATTGAAATGCATCTTAATAATTAAGTAGGCACACTTGTACGAAAATATTTATTTAACAGCCAACAATCACAAGACTAATTAATATTTAAGATTTAGCATTTATTCATAACAGATGTCGAAAATTACCTCCATTCATCTCAATGCACCTTCAAATTATTCAATTTGTTCAATTAGTTCAAATTCTTTTGTTCATAGTTCATCTTACCCTACCGAAAATACCAGGTTTATTTTTGATATAATCACAAGCAGTAAATACACGTTACTGCAATTCCTCTACAGTGATAATAGGGATGGCAAAGAAAGTAATCGAGAAAATTTAATTCTGGGGAACGTGGTGGCCAATGGCCATTGGCCCACCACGTCCTATCCATCGTCCTGGATATAACCGATCTAAACGCGCTTTTACATTTAAACAGAAATGAGGCGGAGCCCCATCGGGCATAAAAACATGGCATATCTGAATTGATATGGTGCATCTTCCTTTAGATCCAGCAAATGGTTTTCCAAGAAGTTCAAAATCGAAGACGAAAATATTTAATTATTAACACAACAAAAACGTTTTTTCATTTCAACTTCTTGAAGTATACCAAATTTCGCAACTTTAGCAGAAACCGTTTCGAAAATGTTGCGAAAAACCCATCTTCAGAGTTCTCCCTTTAAGAGGCTCTAGCTCCTTTAAGAAGCAATTTTTGGGATATGTTTATAATTTTTTTTATGTTTTAATCTCTAGAGTCATCTCCCAAAATATGTTACATCCGGACACCCTGTATATAATAGGTTATATTATCTGCGCTTTTTCGTCGATACAAACGATTCGATTTACAATTTTAAGCAAGACGAAAACAAACAAACAATTAATGCGTTTTCGTTTTCATATTCATTCAAATGTTATATCGATTCGTCTGTGAATGTTGAGTTATCATTTAATAGTCAATAACTCCAATTTAAAAGTTAATAATGCCCTGTCCTCCTACCAATTAAACCCTTCTCAAAGAGGGCGAATTACTGGTCTGCATGGATCTGGAATATTAATTGAAGAAGTATCAAGAGGCTTTACGCGTTAGGTAGCACAGACAGCTTAATTTAACAAACAGTTCTAAGATATGAGTACAGTAAAAGTAATACAATAAAATTCTTAAAACTATGTATGGGTATAAACAGCTTTAGTTTCTCAATAATTATGACTCTTAAAACGCTATATACACCAGTGAGCATAGATTTTTAAGTATATGTCCTTGTCTCCAATTTCTGTTATACAAAGTTGAAAATAGCTAAGAATCATTTACTTTTTTGATGATTGATTCAATTTATTGATCAAAACTAACTTGATAGGAGGTAAGAAGTGCTAATTATTCCAAGACAAGGCATTGCTCGTTTACTAGCGTCTTTTGTTTACCCGAAATTAAGAAGTTACTGGTTCAAACATCTCTTGCAACTTTCACTTAAAAACATTCATCAAACAAATAAGCATATATTATATAAATTTTGAAAAGGATGGAATTTGCACAGCAACAATAATAAAAAACTGATGAATATATATATATATATATATATATATATATATATATATATATATATATATATATATATATATATATATACATATTCCCTTTGTGGATCAGACCTTGACGTAGTAAAGGGGTTTGAATAGGGCAATGAAGTTTTGAGCTATGCTCCTGAGAGGGTCACCCCTGGCAGACAGGTCAAGGCAGAGATCTCAGACTAACATGATCCAAAATCTGCCAACCCGCATTAAACCAGCGTGGCAGATTATGGTCCATACCTTCAACAGGGTATTTCAATATGTTTCAATATGACAATACAACATCAAACACGGCCCTTATTCCCCAGAGGCCAACATTGGGCTCTGTAAAACACGAAGAAAGGGCGAAGAGTTAATCAAACTGGAACCAACTGGACACATACTCTACTCTCAAGGTACACAAAATGCCCGATACGGCGGAACTGGATTCCTCATCAATTGAAAGCTGAAGGACAGTGTAGTAAAATTTGAAAGTACATCTAACCGACTAACCCAGTGAGTCATTCAGCTGAATAAAAACTTTAGGCTTCAAATCATCCAGGCTTATGCACCAACTATAAGCCATAAGAATGAGGAAATTGAGGAATTTTATGATGATGTGACCCGGCTTTTATACAAAGAGACATGTAGGTACAAAATCCTGATGGGTGATTTTAATGCCAGAATTGGAACAACAAGAACTGACGAAAATGCAACTGGCTCATATGGAACTGGTGAGCGAGACAATACAGGTGACAGATTGGTTGATTTTGCTGAAGGATAAGAACTATATATTACGAATTCATTCTATAAGAAAAATGTCAGCTGAAAATGGGCATTGAAGAGTCCATTTGGACTCACAAGTGAAATTAATTACATCATGACCAACGATAAAACAATATTTTGCAATTGTACTGTCCTTAACAAGTTTAATGTTGGAAGTGACCACCGAATGGTACGAGCAAAAGTTAGGATTAGCTGTCGAAGAGAACGCGAAAGAATGGTAAGGTCAAAGAAGCGCAGATTGAATTATGAGAAAATGCTAGAAAGAGGAAGCGATTTTGAGATTGCTTTGTCAAACTGGTTTGCTGTGTTACAAGATCCAGAGGAGGTGCTTCAAATGGCTGCTTCAATAGCAGCAGAAGAATAATGTCTCAAACAGACAAAAATCTCCATTGAGACCCTTGATTTAATGAAGAAACAGCGGGCAATGAGAAATGCAGGTAATACTTTTGTCAGGGTCGAGTACACTGAGCTCTGCAAAACTATAAGAAAACGTATCAGAGAGAACACACGCCGATTCAACATGCAGCTAGTGCAAAAAACCCTGGAAGAAAACAAAGAAATTAGTAAGGCTAAACAGAAGCTGAGAAACAAAAGAACGCAAATATATGCCTTAAAGCGTGCGGATTGCGTGGTGAACAGAGCGCGTACGCAAATGTTAGAGGTTGTAAGAAAATGTTATTCCCAGTTATATGAAGATCAGAACCAATCAAAGACAACAATACCCACGGAAGAACAAATGCCAGATATCCTAGTGGAGGAAGTAATAAATGATATAGAATCGATGAAAAACGGCAATGTTTCAGGAAAGGGCAGTGTAACTGTCGAAATGCTAAAAGCTGGTGATCGGACGTTATATAAAATACTGGCAAAATTATACACAAAATGCCTCAAAGAACAAAAAGTACCTGACTTATAGAAAAATGCAGAAGTGATCCTTTTACATAAAAAAGGAGCACAGGAAGATTTAAAGATAAAACTACCATCCAATAAGCCTCATATCAGTAATGTACAAAGTTTTCACTAAAATAATTTCTAAAAGAATAATAAAAAAAAACTGAAGGACGCACAACCAAGAGAACAAGCAGGATTCAGAAGGGGATTCAGTACAATGAATCACATCCAGGTTATACAGCAGCCCATAGAAAGACACAACGAATACACCATGCCCCTGTGCTTGGCTTTTATCGACTACGAAAAAGCATTTGACTCCATCTCAAAGCATGGGATAATGCTTAGCCAAGGGGTAGATAAAGCATATGTAAACCTTTAGGATCGATATATGATGGAGCTACAGCCACAATTCACCTTGATGATCTTGAAGTGGAAATTAATGTAGCACGAGGTGTACGGCAGGGTGACGCAATATCGCCTATTCTTTTCTCGACTGGCCTTGAAGAAGTATTCCGTAAACTGGATTGCGAACAGAATGGTGTAAAGATCAATGGTGTAAACTTAAACCATCTTATATTTGAGGGTGATATCGTTCTCCTTGCACAAGACCCAGAGGAGCTGTAAAGACGCATACAAGAACTGCAAAGGGCTGGCGAACCATTTGACTTGAAAATAAACCTGAAAAGGAAGGGAATTGGAGATTGTGGACAGCTTTATATATCTTGGCAGAAGGTTTCAATGGAGAGAAATACCAATAATAATTAAATGTGGCTGGCAAGCCTTTGGCAGGCTCAACATAGTGCTTAAGAGCAGTCTGCCACTTTGCCTGAAAAAAGTCTTCGATCAGTGCGTTCTACTCGTTATGACATACGGAAGTGAAACCTGGACACTCACATCACAATTCAAAAACTTCGGGTAGCACAGAGGAGAATGGAAAGATGTATGATTGGCATCCCAAGATGAGACAGAAACTCCTGCGCATGGATCAGGGAACAAACAAAAGTCTGTGACATCATTGGAAGACTAAAGCAATTGAACTGAAGATGGGCAGCGAGGCAGCGATATATATATATATATATATATATATATATATATATATATATATATATATATATATATATATATATATATATATATATATATAATATATATATATATATATATATATATATATATATATATATATATATATATATATATATATATATATATATATATATATATACAAGGTGTCCAAAAATAATGTCGAAATATTTTTGGAGGTGACTCTAGGGTTAAACATTCTATAAACATACCCCAAAAATTGTTTCTTAAAAGGGGAACTCTGAAGATAGTTTTTTTTTCAGTATCTTCGAAATATTTTATACAAAAGTTGTGAAACTGGATATACATCAATAAGGTGGAATTTTGGTCAGGGGCGTCACATATAGGGGCGTCGCCTTCATAAATACTGCCATAACTTTTTTGTTGGTAATGTTTTTTTAATGTTTTACATCAAATTATTGAATCGCAAAGCTTTGTAGGTAAAAAAGGTCCTCTTATTTCATCTCGTTAGGATAGACCGTTTTCGAAATGCATCATAATAAATAAGTAGGTAGCAGTCACTGTTAATCTTTGTCTTTGATGTTTTGTAAAACTGGACTATTTACGCAATAAAGTCTCTTATGTACGGGAAGGCGAGTGGAAACGCGTGTGAAGCTAAAAGATTGATTGCAGAGGCTTTTCCCGGAAGAAGATTTCCTTGTACAGAAACATTTATAAAACAGCATAGAAGATTATGCGAAAATGGATCATCTTCATGCCTTCCAAACATGAATGTGGAAAAAGCCGGAGCACCAGCACTGTAGAAAATAAAGAACGAGTTTTAGAAAATGTAGCAGAAAACCCAGAAATAACTGTTAGACGAATTGCTGTTCAAGATGGCATTCCTAAAAGTATCGTATGGAAAATTGTTAGAGAGCAAACGCTCTATCCATATCATTTGCAGAAAGTTTAAGCCTTAAAGCCTGATGACCTGCCACAAAAAAGCCAGTTTTGCTAATGATTAAGGGAGTAATTAGGTTTAAATGAAAATTTTGTACAGCACATTAACTTTACAGACGAAACTATGTTCACATGCAATAGAATTTTTAATTCTCACAATTCTCATGTGTGGGCGGAAGAAAATCCACATACATTTTTCGAATCGGGCATCAGGACAAGTTTTCTATCAATATCTAAGTAGGGATACTAAGGATTTTTTTGATTGAACCGTTTGTACTTCTTGACCGTTTAAATGGACAACAGTATTTGAACTTCTTGGAAAACCATTTGCTAAACCTAATGGAAGATGTACTATATCAGTTCAGATATGGCATATTTTTTATGCACGATGAGGCTCCACCTCTTTTCTCTGTAAATGTAAGAGCGCATTTCCAGGTCGGTGGATAGGACGTGGTAGACCGTGCATGGGCCACCATGTTCTCCAGATTTAAATGCTCTCGATTACTTTCTGTTAGGATACTTAAAGACATTGGTCTATGCTATCCCAATTGGCACTGTAGAGGAATTACAACAACATGTATTTACTGCTTGTAATTATATAAAAAATAAACCTGGTATTTTCCGAAGGGTAAGATCTTCTATGAAGAAAAGAATTAGAGGGTGCATTGGGATGAATGGAGGTCATTTTCAACATCCTTAAGCATCCCTAAGCATCCTTAGCATCCATGCTAAATCCTTAATAGTAACTAGTCTTGTTATTGTTGGCTACTAAATAAATATTTTCGTACAAGGGTGCCTACTTAATTATTAAGATGCATTTCGATATTCATGTAATTGTGCATGGATTTAAAAATGTCAGTTTTCTGGAAAACGTTCTGTCCTAATGAGATAAAATAAGAGGACCGTTTTTACCTAAAAATCTTTGCGATTCATTAATTTGTTTTAAAAAATTAAAATATATTAGAAACAAAAAAGCCATGGCAGCATTTACCAAAGAGACGCCCCTGACTAAAATATTCAATTGTTAACACAACTTACCGAATTATTATTTAACAACCGAATTATACCGTTAATATTATTAACAACCGAATTATACCGAATTTCACAACTTTAGCATAAATCGTTTCGAAAATATTACGAAAAAACCATCTTCAGAGAAGCAAGTAAGAAGCATCTTCAAGAAACAATTTTGGGGTATATTTATAGGAACTTTTTTTCTGGCTTAATCCCCAGATAAACTCATCGCCCAAAATATGTCGGCGAAATATATATATATATATATATATATATATATATATATATATATATATATATATATATATATATATATATATATATATTGTGGGGCCCCTTTGTGGATCAGACCTTGACGTGGTAACGGGGTTTGAGTAGGGCAATGAAGCTTTGAGCTATACCGTCTGGAGTCTATGCTCCTGGGAGAGTCACCCCTGGCGGACAGGTCAAGGCAGAGGCCTCAGGCTAACATGATCCAAAATCTGCCAACCCGCATTGGACCAGCGTGGCAGATTACAGTCCATACCTTCAACATGGTATTTCAATATGTTGAAATGCCCTAGGCAGAGGGTGCTAAGAATCACCGGGTTAGATCAGGCTGCCATTAGACTTTTGACATTGCAACGTTAAATATACGGACTATGAAAGCAGAGGCCCGATTGCAAGAACTGTTAATCGAACTTGACAACATACATTGGGCTCTGTGAAACAAGAAGAAAGTGTGGAGAGTTAATCAAACTGGAACCAACTGGACACGCACTCTACACTCGGGGTACGGAAAGTGGCCGATGTGGCGGAATTGGATTCCTCATTAATCGAAAGCTGAAAGACAGTGTGGTAAAATTTGAAAGTACATCCGACCGACTAGCCCAATGCGTCAATCAGCTGAATAAAAAGTTTAGGCTTCACATCGTCCAAGCTTATGCACCAACTATAAGCCATAGGGATGAGGAAATTGAGGAATTTTTTGATGATGTGGCCCAGCTTTTATACAAGGAGAAATGTAGGTACAAAAGCCTGATAGGTGATTTTAATACCAGAATTGGAACAACAAGAACAGACGAAAATGCAACTGGCCCATATGGAACTGGTGAGCGAGACAATACAGGTGACAGATTGGTTGATTTAGCTGAAGGACAAGAACTATATATTATGAATTCATTCTATAAGAAAAATGTCAGCAGAAAATGGACATGGAAAAATCACTCTGGGCTCACAAGCGAAATTGACTACATCATGGCCAACGATAAAACAATATTTACCAATTGTACTGCTCTTAACAATTTTAATGTTGGAAGTGACCACCGAATGGTACGAGCAAGGGTTCGGATTGACTGTCGAAAAGAGCGGGAAGGAATGGAAAGATCAAAGAAGGGCAAGGTGGATTCTGGAAAACTGCTGGAGAGAAGAAGCGATTTTGTGATTGCTTTGTCAAACAGATTTGCTGCGTTACAAGATCCAGAGGAGGTGGAAATATCAGTTCAATATGAAGAAATCGTCAACAATATACTTCAAACGGCTGCTTCAATAGCACCAGAAGAAAAATGTCTCAAACATATAAAAATCTCCAGTGAGACCATTGATTTAATGAAGAAACGGCGAGCAATGAGAAATGCAGGTAGTCCTTTTGGCAGGGTCGAGTACACTGAGCTCTGCAAAACTATAAAAAAAAAACGTATCAGAGAGGACACGCGCCGATTCAACATGCAGCTAGGGCAAAAAACCCTGGAAGAAAACAAAGGAATTAACAAAGCTAAACAGAAGCTGAGAAACAAAAGAACGCAAATATATGCTTTAAAGCGTGAGGACGGCACAGTGTGTAGGGCGCGTACCCAAATGTTAGAGATTGTCAGAAAATTTTATTCCCAGTTATATGAAGATCAGAACCAATCAAAGACAACAATACCCACGGAAGAACAAATGCCAGATATCCTAGTGGAGGAAGTAACAAATGCTATAGAATCGATGAAAAACGGCAAGGCTCCAGGAAAAGACTGTGTAACTGTCGAAATGCTAAAAGCTGGTAGTCGGTCGTTACATAAAACACTGGCAAAATTATACTCAAAATGCCTCAAAGAACAAAAAGTACCTGACTTGTGGAAAAATGCAGAAGTGATCCTTTTACATAAAAAAGGAGCACAGGAAGATTTAAAGAACTACCGTCCAATAAGCCTCCTATCAGTAATGTACAAAGTTTTCACTAAGATAATTTCTAAAAGAATATTAAAAAAACTGAATGACGCACAACCAAGAGAACAAGCAGGATTTAGAAGTGGGTTCAGTGCAATGGATCACATCCAGGTTGTACAGCAAGTCATAAAAAGGCACAACGAATACACCATGCCACTGTGCTTGGCTTTTATCGACTACGAAAAAGCATTTCATTCCATGTCAAAGCATGCGATAATGGATTCACTGCTTAGCCAAGGTGTAGAGAGGCTATGTAAACTTATTAGAATCGATATATGATGGAGCTACAGCCACAATTCACCTTAATGATCTTGAAGTGGGAATTAATATAGAACGAGGTGTACGGCAGGGTGACGCAATATCGCCTATTCTTTTCTCGGCTGGCTTTGAAGAAGTATTCTGTAAACTGGATTGGGAACAAGATGGTGTAAAGATCAATGGTGCAAACTTAAACCATCTTAAATTTGCAGATGATATTATTCTCATTTCACAAGACCCAGAGGAGCTGCAAAGACGCATACAACAACTGCAAAGGGCTGGCGAACCATTTGGCTTGAAAATAAACCTGAAAAAGAATCAGGTTATGTTCAATAACTTTGCTCAGGAGAGAAGAATTTCAGTTTTAGGAAGGGATTTAGAGATTGTGGACAGCTTTAAATACCTTGGGCAGAGGATTTCAATGGAGGGGAATACCGCCCGGGAGGTGGAACGGCGTGTTAAATGTGGCTGGCAGGCATTTGGTAGGCTCAAAATAGTATTTAAGAGCAGACTCCCACTTTGGGAGTCGGGACGACAGATGGACCAAGGCAATCCTGGAGTGGATACCGCTTGATCGCAAACGTCCGCGAAGAAGACCGAAAGCACGATGGATTGATGACATTATTAAGTATATTGGACCCGAGTGCAGGTACATACATATATACATATATATATATATATATATATATATATATATATATATATATATATATATATATATATATATATATATATATATATATATATATATATATATATATATATATATATATATATATATATATATATATATATATATATATATATATATATATATATATATATATATATATATATATATATATATATATGTATATATATAAAGGGTGATTTCATATGATTTTTTTAATGTGTCCAAACTTCTAATAAGAGTCGCTGTCCGCAAATCTGCGTCTCAGTAGTCTGACAAATCATCATATACCATTTAACATCAGAACAACACTTGCAAATTGTCGAAATTTGTGAAAGTTTATTATCAAAATCAGTGTTCTGTGCGCCAAATCTATAGAGCATTTCATTTATTTAAACTTTGTGATTAGTTAATTCTCAATTTTAATGGCATTAATCTGGAGGAGATATGGTTCCAACAGGGCAGTTCTACAGATTCCTGCAGCCAACGCAACACATGCACATACACTCACAAATGTGGTTGGCAAGCATTTGCCATGCTCAACATAGTATTAAGAACTCCCACTTTGACTGAAAATAAAACTTTTTAATCCATGTGTTCTGCCTGCCGTAACATATGGAAGTAAAACTGGACATTATAACGCAGGCAGAAACCGTTACAAAGCACAAGCATTTCAAAGCGGGATAGAAAAACCTGCACTTTGCAAGTGAAATGGAAGTGGGCAAGCTATATAGTGAGGCGATGTGACAAGTAGACCAAAGCAATTCTGGGGTGAATACCGCGTAATGATAACGGTCCACGAAGAACGATGAAGACCAAAAACACGATGGAGAGATTACATCATCAAGTAGACTGGACTCAAAGGACACAGTAAAGCCCACGAAAACTGAAGAGAGATGGAATCTCATTCTCGACAAAATTTTAAAAAAATCGAGTCTTGCCTACCCCAAATGTGTTTAACCGCATGACACACCAGAAAAATATGGAAAAGATAGACGTAAATCAAAGAAGTTGTATGTTAGTAGGGTATTTATTATTAAATGTATGTTTGTAGAGAAAATCTGCAAGCACCAATCCGAGATGGTTCCATATAGTCGACTTAAGTCTATTAGAGAAAGAGGCAGTCCTGCTATTGCAGAAGAACCTCTCACACAGCCATAGTTTATTACTAATTCTATGGCTTCTGCTTGATAACACTTATGATTTATAGGAGCTTGGATCTCGAGATATTCAAAGTGGATTTTAAGTGAACTTGGATATTCACAGTAGGCGGGAAAAATAATCTTTTTAAATTTAAAGAAAACTTCTATACCCATCTATTGACACAGTGGTATAAGCGATTCCAGGACGGTCGTGATACTTTGGAAGACAACCCAAAACCAGCCCGGCCAAAAAACAAATGTCGGGACGACTTGGTGGAAAAAGTGCTTGAAATGATCGTCACGATGCGAATTCAAAAGTGAGATAGATAGCGGAGAAATTAAATACGACTAATCATGTCGATTCATGAAATTTAAAGTATTTAAACACACGGAAAGTATGTACTCGATTCATTCCTCACGCCTTAAATGAGGACCAAGAAATTGCTCGCATTGAACATAGTAATGACTAACTACCTCTACTAAAACAACCAGAAGTCACGAGCGAGCGAAAACAATGTTGATTTGTTTTTATAACTCTAAAGGTACTACTACTTCGGGAATTCGTTCCACAGGGTCAAAATGTCACTGGTGAATATTATCTGGCAATTATGGAGCATTTCTGGAAGATAGGCGTTCGAGTGAGGACCAAATATCGAGCGCCGAAAAATTGGTTTATGTTAAACGATAATACACCATCTCACAGGACCGTCGATGTTCGTGAATTTTTGGCGAAAAAACAAGTCTGTGTGATTCAACATCATCCATATTCGCCTAATTTATCTCCGTGTGACTATTTCCTGTTCGTGAAACTCAAACTGGCCATGAAAGGAATCTTTCATGGCAGTGTATTCCCTAATTTTAATTGTTTTTTTATTAAAAAAAATCCGTTATTTTTTCGGCATACTGTGTAATGGGTATTTCAAAATGAATTTCTTTTTGATAGCAAAATTGACGTATATTAAAACGTTGACTTGTATCAATATCCATGACAAATATCCATACCCGAACCAGGATTCAAAGACAGGACCATTGAATTGCCAGATGAGTGACTAGCCCACCTGACCACCCCGGCCAGTATAGTATATTTTTGTCAGTCAGTATATAATTATCAAGTTATAAGTGACCCAACTTTCGAATTCAATAAAAAAAAATAATTAAAGTAAACATTTCGTTTGAGTCAAAAGCTAAAAATCCTTGTTGGAAGAACCTATACGATACCCTTACATGGATATTTTAAGACAAAGGCAAATTACAAATAAAATCTGTTGATTTTAGTTTGTTCAGGACGTATCGAATGTCGAGAATTTCGACCAAGTCTCGGAAAACATCTTTTGATGTTGACAGGAAGTGGAAGGAAGTTTCCAAACTTTTCCAGGAACCGTTGGCTACAGTATTTATTTTCTATTTAAAATCCGTTACATTTTTTAAATCGCAGTCGGTTTAGTTATGGGGTAAATAAAAAACGTGTTATCATAATCAAAAAATTAAATTGATTTCCTTGAGTATTTAAACAATGTTTTTATTGATTTAAAAACGGTTTTAAGACAATGTATATTTGTGATTTGTTTATTTTTTACAATTTCATATAATGAATAAATTTATTTATTATTTTTAATTATTTTCACTTCAACTCCTAACCCCTCTGATTTATTGTATTGATGCAAAAATTCGTCCCATTTTTTGACAAGAAAAAATATATTTACTAAAAATTACATTTTATCAATATATGTGCCGTTCTGTTCGATGACCTTACTCCATCTCTACGGAAACTGCATTATCCCGCGCTCATGGAAATTCTGTGGTTTCTGGCTAAAGAACTAATGCAGGTGATGTTTCAAGTCTTCTCCAGAATGTAAAGTTTGACCATCTAAGCTATTTTAAAGTGATCTAAGTAAATGGTAGTCAGACAGCGCCATGTCGGGAGAGTACGATGGATGGACTAAAACGACCTAGTCAAATTGTAAAAATATGTGTCGGGTGGCCAAAAGCTCATGTGGTCTAGCATTGTTTCGAGGGAAGGAAATGTCCTTTCTGTTGTCTATTACAGACCGCTTCTGGTCGATTGCTCACGTTAATGCACTAATGGTCTAGTTTACATGTAATAACTCATAATAAACGATTTCCTTCCAGTCCTAGAAAATACATAGTATAATCTTCTTCAGGTTTAAACAGGCACTTGCGCTGGTTAAAGAGGCATTTCTAAGTTTACACTATGATCTCTTACGCTTAACCCTACACATATTCCATTTAGTTACACTTCAATGGGGAATCGCAAGCAGAAATTCGGTTTATCAAATTGGTCTTCATTAACTCATGCGGCACCCATACCTCGACTTGCTAACATTCTGTCTTGGCACTCTTGACAAGTTAATTCCAAGAATTTCTTCGATATCTCGAGTTGTTCTATGCGGATCACTTTTAATTAGCGCCAATATTTAGTTGCCATCAACTTCCACCGGTCGTTAGGAACATGGTTCATCGTTAAAATTATAATTCGTTTTACGAAATTTTCTTACGTACGTGGATGGAATCATCAACGGCAGCAGATGTCTTCTTTTGCATCTGCAAAGCATTCTTGCCGTTTCCAAAATTAAAAAAAAACATAATATGTCAAAAACACTCCTTATTTTCTTCCATTTTTAATGTTTAACAAAAATTAAAGGAAAACAAATATTTTAATTTGTTAAACAGCCACAACACTCTACACGTGTGATACAGATAACACTTAACCTCCCTTTAGTGGCGTGTGTAATTTCTAGTACATTAGTGGCGTAGGACTGACAGACCGGAATTAATTTTTTAGGGCCCATAATGATGCATTTTTTTTAATTAATTAACAAACTCAAATTTATTTTAAGTGCTTTATTTCAGAAGGAAATAATATTATTAGAGGCATAAAATCCCAAAAACATAAAAATAAAACACCATTCTAATACATGAGAGCTATTTTAAAAACACATAAAACTATAATAATTTAAAATATTTTGCTAAATTAAATATTCAGATTTCTAAAACAACATTCACATATTACTTCAATATACTCTAGACATAAAAACTTTTTACACATTCTGCAACTAAATCGTTTTTGGGCGGGCTTGATCGAAACGACATACTTTTGATATTTCTCAAGGCTCTTGGAATATATTCCGATGTTGCTCGAATCCTAAATTTTTCAGATAGTAAACTGTTTCCTAGCTGCTGACGAAAATCTTTGCGAATCTTGCTTTTCTCTTCTCCATATTATTTGAGGTAATTATAAAGACGTTAAAGTATGCATTATAAACCTGTAAAAAATCACCATTGGCCAACATCTTGAAGGACTTGCGCAATTATATACACAGAAGATACAGAAGATAATTTATCAACCGTATCCACACCACCTTTTGTTTTGTTGTAGTGTATAATTATCTCAGGTTTCCCGGTTTCTTTATCTAACGCATCATCGAGTGCACTGTAGATAACAAAAGAAAAATCTTTCTGGTTTAGGTACTTAGGAAACTAAGGTGGAATTTTCTCGAAAAGTAAAAATGCTTGATCGCTCTGGCCGAATTTTTCCTTGAATCAATAATGGAGGTATTTGAGCTTTGTTTTTACGAAGAGTGCCTAATAGGCTTAATTTATAGTTGATCGTAAGTTCATCGGCTAATTTGAACTTGTGAACCAATTGTCTGTTGTCAAGTTACGTCCCGTTCCCGTTATAGGTGCACATATACGTCGTACTACTTCACAAGGACGGCTACTTACTTGAAATGGACCAGGATTCTTTCTTCCAATATATACTTTTAGATTAACTGTATAATACATTTTAACATCAACCAAAGCAAACATTTTCACTCCATATTTATTTGGTTTAGACGGTATGTACTACCGAAATCGACAATTTCCTCTAAATGCTAGGATTTTTTCGTCAACAGTTTTAAATGCCGATAATGAATAAAGATTCCTATAATTGGATACAAAATACTCAAATAATTCCCTGATCGCCTCGAGCTTATCAATTTTTTGTCTTTCCTTATGACTGTCCTTATCATCAAAACGAATATGACCTAGCAAAAAACTAAATTTAAAAAGCGGCTGGTTTTTCTAATAGCTGCGATATACAAAATCCAAGTAATGATTTTATCTCTAGGATATTAGTCGGCTTGCAATTTTGTTCTCGGGTGTAATTTTCTTTACTTTTTTCACTAAATTTGTTCGTATTTTCTATAATTATTTGTAGTCAATAAAAATAGTTCCCAAATAGCAAGTGGATTTTTGATAGCTCTGTAGTTGTTTTTTTTTTTACGCCAGGAAAATATTTGATAATATTGATAGAATTTGTTCTAATGTTGCTTTTCTGTGCCATCTTTTTCTAGAAGATACGCCTCTCAGACGCCGATATACGCCATACGTATATCGGAGCTGTGTCGCTTTCCACCTCCTGTTCGCTTTCACTATCTCTTTCTCTGGTTTAAGTCATTACTGAGAAAGAACAAAACATAAAAAAAGAACAAAAATCTTCAACAAAAATGTACTTGTATACACAAAGTCTTGCTAATCGTTTTAGTGGCGTCGGTGTCTGAGACTGTAAACGAAAAAAAAAAGTGCACTATTTGAGATATTCGCACTGTAACTCACGCGAAGTATCCTACATGCGTTTTATCGAAAGGTACATGGACGCACGCCGCTTCAGTTGGTCCCCCACCCTTTTTTTAACATTTTAGTCGGGTCAGTTCGTGAGAGCGCACGCCACTAACGAAAGGTTAAGCATCTAACGCCAAAAATGAGACGAATTTTTGCATCAATCCAATATTTATGTATATTATTATGGACAAAGAATATTATTTAATTTTCAGACAGAATTAATAAGTCTATTTCGATTGTTGTTTCTTATCGCCTCTGCGTATTTTCCAATTTTTTAGTGTTTCTATACTGTATTTCTCTCCCTTTTTCTTATACATACATTACTATCTCCCAAAATCAATAATATTTTTATTAGGTCCTCAGTAACATTCTCCATTTACTTCCAAAAGTCATTCATTTGAATATCTGAAATCTAATAATGATCTGTATCAAAAGTCACCAGTAAGTATTTTTGAACGGAGACTTCAATGCGAAAAAAGTAATAAACAATTCAGAGCAAATATTAATAGAAGTGTTTAAACAATACAATTTAAAGACATGAAATATCCACTTCGCAGAAAAAAAGCATAGATGCAGTTGGTAAACGAAAAATCTAGCTATAAGTATATAATCAGAAAGCGTGGGAGACTACGGTGTAAAAACAATTTGGTCGATTCAGGGACCGAGATTTGGACCTGGTAGACCAGCATCGCTCTGGTCGTCCTTCAAGTATTGACGTCGAGGAAATAAGGACCGTAATAGCTGAAGATCCACGTACCACGGTTCATTCGACAGCAAATAAGTTAAATATTAGATATAGGCAAATCGGGCATTTTTGACCATCTGATCACACTTTGACTTTCTTCCATGGACCCAAACATTCAACATCGACCACTATTATTCATTAGATCGGCTGAAGGCAGCAATCGAAGAGAAATGGCCAAAATTAGTAATCAAAAATTGTTAAGCTTCAATTGAAATTTTTTCCCCATCCAACTTACTCACTAGACATCGCATTACCATTTATTCAGCCCCCTTCAATATTGTTTGGATAGAAATCTAAAAAGAAATTAAACAATGCACAAACACGCAGACGAACTAAACATTAATATCTCTTAATAATATTTATGGCTTCCGCAGTTGGTTCATTGTAAAACATTTTTAAAATACTAGGATTTTAAATGGTACATTTGTAACTTTTTAACGTTTCAAACAATTAATATCGATCGATTTTGCTCGACTTGTTAGGCTTTCTCAAGAGTGAGAACGCCCAAACAAGGCTAAACAAATATAGATCCAAATCGATAATAAACGTTTGAAACGTTAAAAAGTTACAAGTGTATTATTTAAAATCCTAGTATTAATACCTCAGTTTCCAATCCATTCTGTCAATGCAGCGTCGTGCCTCATGACATCTTTTCAGCTGCCCTGATCCGATTATAGGGGGAACTATCCACTAATATGTTTGATGGATCGTTTCAGTACACCACAGTCACAAATAGGAGATTCCACAATACTCCATTTATAGACTGAGCCAGCATCCACCCCATCCAGTGCGGATTCTATTTAATTTGACCCACAGTTTTCTGTTAAGTTGAATGTCCGAGTATCGCAGTTGCATCTATCAAACTATTCCCGCCCTTATAGATTTTCAAAGTTTCTGCAATTTTGATTCCAAAGATCTATTACTTCGGTGTTACCTGTAATAAGCTGTTCAGCATAGAATAGTCTTGATCGAAACTTATTTTCTCGTAGGATAAGTAGATCGTAATGAATGAGCAGTTCTAGGTTTTCTTGTATAATGCGGTATTCTCCGACCAGGGCTTCAGTTCTACGAATTGGAGGTGGGTAGGTATTACTTAGTACAGGAAGCCAGTAGATAAGAGTTGGTCTGATTGTTTCAGTGATTATGCGCATAGTATAGTTAAGTTGCGCTCATTTAGATTGGTATGATAATTGTTCAGCTACATTGGAGCATAGTATTCTACAGTTGAGAAAACAGCACCAGCAGATTGTACCACACATTTTGGGATGATATTGTTTCATGTTTTATCTTGACAGATGTATTTTTAAGATGTTTTTTACGATAGAGTGCGATCCAGCGTGATCCCAAGATATTTGGGGGTACTTGTTATGACAGATAGTGTTACCGTTAAATTGTACCTGGAGTTCAGTCTCATACAGAATACTCACAAAGGACTTAGCTGTCCTCAATTAAATCTTACTTTAAAAATGGAAAGTAAAGCCAGTGTCAGTAAGACTGAAGTGTCTGCGTTCCATCTTAACAATAAGCAAGCTAAGACTGAACTTAGCTAATACTTCATTGCTGAATTTGAATCTTGAATTTGTTATACAGCAGCAAGGCAGTAATATGTTATCTCAAGGTTGAATCAAGCTGGTAAAATGAGTAGACTTCAAAATAGAATACATGTGTCTACCAAAAAAACACAACGAAAGACAACAAAAAAATATCCAAATTATCAATAACATCTTTGATACAGTCAATGATTTCAAATATCTGGGCACCACATAATCAACAATACTCAATCAACAATCATGGCATGGGCCAACAATCATGGCATGGATCAACAATAATGGCACGGGCCTATAAATAACGAAGCGCATACTCGCAGCTAATAGATTTATATATTGCTTTAAGAATGTAATGCCATTTAAAGCACTATTCAGGTAATGTAAAGTCCAACAAGACACCAGGAGGAATGTATAAATAGATTAAGGCGTACAATACTACGTAGAACATATTGTATGTTTAACCGTGAACTGACCACTAATAGACCAGGACATAACGTGGTATATAAAACACCTACGAAGAAATCTTTTGTACAAATCCCATATGGCAATCGTTCAAGTGGAAAACAAGGGTAACATGGCGAGATAATGTGTTCATGGATCGTAAAAAAATTGATGTATGAACTGGACGAAAATTATAGAGAATAGAGAAGAAGAGGAGACAGTTGTATGAAAGGCTAAGGCTCTCCTTGAGCCATAAAGCAGTGTGTGTGTGTGTGTGTGTATGTATTATGTGTAACAAGGCAATAAGGATTTAACTTTGTATTACTTGAAAGCTATTTCCTTTGGAAATACGAGAAAATATATGCTAATGTTGTTTAATAAAAATTTCTAAAATAATGAAAGTAAACTACTTCTTGACAAAAATATATTAATATTATACCATCTAGAGTTATTAGCTGTTGACATACACTAAACTTTTTAAATGTTCCAAGAAGAAGTCATATATGGAAACCAACTAGGGAATTAATTCTGACCTATTCGTCTAATCCAGAGATTCCCAACCTTTTCTGGACCACCGCCCCCTTTACAAGAAAAATAAATACTAACACCTCTTCTTCCATAATAGTTAATTATACTGAATATTAAAGTATTGTTACACATTATCTATACCTATTTTAATTATCTATCTGTCTACTAAGAATTGCACAGTAGAAATTAATTATTAATACCATCAAATATAGTAAAGGATTATTTATTAAAAAATCAAAAATAAACACGAAATCAATAAGAAATAAAAACAAATTATGAGATGGTTAAAGCTTGTGAAATTTTAACAATTTGTTAATATCGGGGTTCCAATTTCATTAACATCAGTTGCAACTCTCCATGTTCAGTGATGTCCAGTCTGTTCCTTTTCTTAGACAGTAAATTAGCTACTGCACTGAATCCTCGCTCAGTGAAATACGATGAAGGAAATGCAATAAAAAATTTCTGTACTATTGCCCACAATCCATGGTAGAGAACTAGTATTGATTTTTGAAGCCAGAACTCTTGGTATCAATTTCTGAATTTTTCTTTTAGTTCCTCGTTACAGGTGAGTTCTACGAGGTGCTCTTCTAAATTTGATAATTATGCTGTAAAATATCCTAGAATAGCTCCGTAAAATCACTATGAAGAACGCCCAAGGGTTGGCACTAAGTAAGTAAATCTTCCTGTTTTGCGGATACTGCTGATAATGTGGGAAAGAAGCTGTATTCACCTCTATCTAGATTTTGTATGAACAGAAAAAGTTTTACTATAAAAGAAACTATATTTTGCGTATTTTGTTTGAATTAAATTCAACTGGTCACCTTGCAATTGTAAATTAACTTCATTAAATATTTTAACCAGGTTTTCGCGCAGTTTTCTCTCGCAGTCTCTATTTTCAAGGAAATCCAGTACAGGGATTTCAGTACTGGATCAACATTTTCAAGTCAAACATTTTGGATTCAAAAAACGATTCAAACAAACACCTTTTGAGAGCCAACAAACTTCTGTGTTCAGTGTGCTTCATCATTTTCACTATAAAGTTGGCCAAATAATCTGTCGTTCAATAAATTGCTTCTTATTGACTGCTTTAATAACGTAATGGAGCGACGTAAGCCAGCGTTCTTCATTCATTCAGATTTTTTTCAACCGAATACTGACATGAGAATTTTTGATACTGCTTGTTTTAAATACGCTATAAAACCCTTATGACGCCCCGTCATTGCTGAAGCACCATCAGTAGCAGCTGACAAAATATTACAAATAGGAATTTCTTTCTCTTGAAATAAACTTATTCATGGTATTAAATATCGATTCTTTCTTTGTATCGATTTCCAAACTTTTAGCAAACAAAAACATTTTTTTTTCTTCTATTCTGAATCGAACGTATGATAAGAGTAGTCGTTATTTTCGTTATTTGGTAGAGTTGAATCGTCGAGATCAATAGAAAATTGCTAAAAAAGCCTTTAAGTAACCGCGTAATGATATTCCAACGTAAATTGCATAAATAAAACAAAGTTGTCTAATTTCCACTTATATTTTTCTCTAAACATAACGCGTTTGGCTACACTGTAACTTCTTCCGATAGTTGACAAAGAATGAAATTGTATTGTGACAAATAGTAGGTACTAAATAATTAAATAATTTTACATATTTTCTAGTAAATTCAATTTAATACTAGAATGTTTGGAAATAAAAACGTCTGTGTTGGTATCCTTCTTAACGACCAAATAGGCTTCAAGCATTCTCCGCTATTATATATATATATATATATATATATATATATATATATATATATATATATATATATATATATATATATATATATATATATATATATATATATAAAACAGTCTGAGTAAGGGTTCTGGGAATTCCCAGAAAAAATCATGTAAAATTACATAATTACTTAGTATCTTCTATTTGTCACAATACAGTTTCATTCTTTGTCAAGGCATCCGAAGAAGCTAGAGTGTAACGAAACGCGTTATGTTTTAGAAAAAAATATAAATGGAAATGAGACAACTTTGTTTTATTTAAATAATTTAGTATGAATTTCTATCAAGAAAATGCCGAAACCATCCTCATATTTCAACGTCTTTAGCCATTTTATCTATTCTTCTTTGAAAAGAATTATTACTCACAATAATTTTTTCCTGATGACCGTGTCTTATGATGAAGAATAATTTTTATTACCTCTTTGACTGCCGGCAAGTTTAATTTCTCGCCAACTGTGTGTGGTATTCCCACTTTTGCGATCAACAATGAAATATTATACGAAGCTCGTAGTCCAACATATTTTGGTTTAGAAGACGACGCAAAAATGTTTGATATAGTTGAGTGTTTTACATTTTTTTCCAGTCCTTGAAAATAGAATATATCTTTATTTTTTTATCAGAATGCATTTTATTCAAATGTTCTTGTAGCCTAGAAGGCTTCATGACTTTGACAAAATTTTGGCAAATTAAACACATAGATAATGATTGGTTCGTAGCAAAGTGGGTAAACCCATATTTTATATATTCAATATTGTACTGCCGGCACACATATTACTCAGAAATATGGATTATTGACGAATACAAATTGACATACAAAGATAATAAGACATTCCTAGAGCTATCCCTGCCTTTTATAAATGTAATTGATCGAAACATGCTTGATAGTGTTAATCGCGTCTTTAGTTACCAACTTGTAAAGACTTGTCACCGATAATACTAAACCGAATTAGGTATACATATACCTAATGCTAATTTAAAATTTTGAATATCTATTTATGCAATAACAATACGATACAAGTTTTAAATAGCTAGATAAAATATTTATTCATAAACATAGCAGGTATTTGCAAAGTATTTTATTAGATTAATTTCCTTAATAGGTAGATACGCCACGACCGCCTTCATTGGCTGTGTTAACGCCTCCTATTTGCCTCTGGACCCGCTACCACCCTCATGGAAGGCTCCAGAACCTACTGTAGGACGGTACCGATTTACTGGATTAATATATTACTGGAAGTTAATATATTTTTTGTTTAGTATAATTTAATTTTCTAATTAGTTTATGCTTTTAGTTTCACGTATAAAAAAAACGAACCGCTGGCGTTGTTGGTATTTCACGTATAAAGATCGAACTGCTGGCATTTTCCTTAATAATATTCCATACCAAACATTAACCTTTACTGAATATGATTTGCGAACATGGAAATTTACACGTGTATCTGTATGCAAATATCTAGAATTATGCCAGTTTATAGAACCGTTACATATAAATCTACCTCAGGTTCAGCTTCGCTCATATCAATTAATCAGTTCCACAGGTAACATTTTTTTTTGAAAAATATTAATCAGCTTCAATTTTGTTCCTCAAAATATACTGTAAATGACGATCAAAATTGTTTTCTAACAATTCCTCCACTAAAAATGCTTTGTTTTTATTTTAGACTGCTTCAATATTTTTTAAAACATTATGATCAGCAACAAGTTGCTTTGTATATATTTATTTATTATAACTAATAAATATTCAGTAAAACGTTTTATGCAATTGTATCTTTAATTGCAATCAAATACATAACAAGCTTCCAAATGTGTCATCTTAGGATCACCGATACCATTATTCAGAAAAATCTTCTGTCACACAATATTCAGACACACACACATATACGCTTACATATACAAACACACGCACACCTAAATATCTGTGATTGTTTCTAGGCAAGAGTGTAAAATCCGACAACAAATTGTACCTAGCCTTTAACTGGCGTGACTGAGGGGTACAGTCACGCCAGTTAAAGGCTAGGTAAGGCCGGATACCTTCTGAGAAGTGTTCTACGTCCGTCACTTGCCAGTAGGTAGGTTTCCTGATAGAATTATGGGCAAGCACATATCCAAGAGTTGATAACCTGAGGGGGGGTGCTAATCCTGGTTCGTCGGTAGCTGATGACCGTGGTTCGGAACCCACGTTAAACTGTAGGTCCAGTCGCTAAATAGCCTTAGACGCTGATGCTGCTCTAAACGTAAATCCTTTTCTTTCCTGTCCTTCCCCTTTAAAGAACCTTGCTCCCCACCACTACACGCCATTCTTGTCTGTTATATGTCATTAAACATCATCTTTGAATATTTATGATTTTTATATCTTCCTCGACGTCATAACACCATCCCATCCTAAGTCTTCTTCTTAATCATCTCCCCAGTGGTTTTTCGTCGAAAACATTTTTATATCCTCTTTCTTTCTCTATCCTCTACAGATGTCCCAGGTATGCCAAACGTTGATTTCTAATTGTGCCAACCATATCGTGTCTAATTTCTTGATTTCTCTTTATTTTCCACTTACCTTTTTCACTTATTGATCCAAAGATTATTTTCAAAATTTTCTTTTAAAACGTTCTTAATAGATTTTGGGATACTGTTGTAACTACTACCCAGATTTGTGATGCATAAGTTAGTGTTAGTCGGATTATTGTTCTGTATATTTTTAACTTTACATTGTATGGCAGATTACGTGACTTACGAGAGATGTGAGAGTGAGAAGTTACATTTGCTTCCTCCACACATTCTCGCTTCTATTTTGGCGGTTATATCATATGTGTTACTAAACAGTGCCGGAACTTTACAGTACCGGAACTTAGCAGTGCCGGTATATTTGCCTCCCACCCTCCCCCCTCCCCACACGCAAAAAATCAGCAAGGGCCCCACTCCATTAAAAAATACTACATTTTTCAAGAGTACTTATTCAATTATTTCGCCAATGAATATGTATAATACTATAGGTTTGACAACGCTTGAAGAGAAGTAAATAAAATTTCAATTTACATCAATATAAAAAAATATTTACAAAAAGAAAATAAGACACAAACTAGTAAAGACAAATTTTGCTCAAAATAAACTTTGCCATATACTTACTAAAAACTACTTGTTTTAATTTTATTTTTAAATGGATATTTTTTGGGTTGGATACAAATTTTCATTTGCATAGACCAATTCACAATATCATTTTCGCAGTAAAAGAAACTTAGTCGCCGGCTAGAATTTTTTATAGATTTAATGACGCTGAGAATTTCATTTCTCAAATCCAATTGTTCAGTTGTTGAAAATTGACAGGAACTTAATTTTTGTGCAGGTGTGTGATTGTAAACCACACGTTACCTTCTCTCGATTTCGTATCTATAATAATAAAACCTTGTTATTTTTTCATGATGTTGGATTTCATTTTCATGATTGTTGGAATATTGAACCGCAGTTATATTCACATTTCATTTATTTTAATGGCGATTATTGGGTGTTTTTTACCACTAAGAAAATTATATCTATGATTCAATGTTTTTTCCGTAAAACGGATAAATTGTTGCCTTAAAAAAATATTAAAAAAAATAAATTAAAAACAATCAACTTATTAGTTAGAAATAATGGATGCTCCTCTTTTTCATTAACAAGAAACGTTCAATCACTTTCCTCTTATCTAGTGATGATATAATTTATTGGTTAATTACAATCATGCCTAAGTCAGGGTACTTAGGTCACCTAGGCCAGACAACGCCAGCCCGGCGTTTCAAATTTTAGTCCAAGTTTAACTTATACCTGGTATATTATTGTATCGTAGAACCGGCCCTTAATCTGTCTTGACTGATCGAACATCTTAAAAAACTTTTCACTTTCTTCAAAACCAAAAAAGAGCTTTCTGCTGACGCTACCATAACGGGTAAGGTTAAAAATAAAATCAAAGGAGTTAAAACTTCTGGGTAACTAAATATTATCGTATCCAGCTTTGTATATAGAACATTGAAAACATCATTAGCTGAACTTAACTGTGCTATTTAAGATGTAGGTGAGATGTAGGCCCGTCCGAAGTGAAACCAGTTCTAAATGTAAAGTTGGAACAATATCAGCTGTATATTTAGTTTGCAGTCTTTCAGTCCTTGACACAATATCATCTTCTGATAAAGGAAGTAATTTTAGAGGAAATAAAACTGGAAAATTTTTTGTTAAATATTGAAAAGATGAAAAACGTTGAGTAATTTGACAATTTACAGTGTCCAAAAGAGGAAAAAACTACATTAACTTTGAACTTATGTTTAACCTCTTTTGGAAAACTGCTTATGTTTAGAATATTTTGGAGACCTGCTTGTTACTCTTTCAAGATCCATTTTTGTTCTTTGAAGGCATTTCGAAGCAAAATTCACATGCTGAACATTTTAGATAAAAGCACAGTTAAAAATCCAAAGTGGTAGCTATCCAGAAGTTTTGTAAGGTTCTTCGTATCTGATACCTCTTCCGTTTCAGGACCTTCGTAACATCAGGGTATCTTAACTTGATTGCTAAAATTGATTCATGACGAGATGCCCACCTTGTGGAATTAAGTTTTTTTAGTGTTATATCAGATTCACCAATTAAAAATGTCAATATTTTCCATCGGTTAATACTCTGGCTGAAAAATACATATATGCAACTGCAATACTCTTAAATAGTTGGCTACATCTCTAACGCCTCCAACCGCGCCATTGATTACTAAGTTAAGATTATGAGAGGAACAATGAATATATATCGCCAGCTCTTCAATGCCTTGCAATCTTTTTTCTACCTCGGAATATGCTCCTTTCATTATTGCAGCTCCGCTATACTCTTACCCTCAACACTTTTTCATATCTAAATCCCAATTTTCGAAACTGGTGACAATATTTGCAGAGAGGCCAGCAGAAGTTAAGTCTTACACATTAAAAAGTCCCATAAAAGATTCCTTAATTTCTAGTTTTTTCTTTTCCAAAAAGTCTTCTTTTTGACTTTTTTGATCATCTAGTACAGCTTCAAATAAATCGATGTATCGTACTACAAAACTCATCTGGTCTTTCTTAAACCGATCTTGTGTTGTGACAATTATAACTGAATGAATATGAAAATAATATGCTTTATGTATTTTCTGAATAAGTTCAGTTTTAATATGAGAAGATATACAACTGAAAATTTTATTTTGTATGTCATGACTTAAATACTTTGTTTGTCCTTTTGGCGCACTTAAAACTTGCGCTATGATAGGATCGTATTTGGCTGCACAGCTGCTAATAACTGGCTGCTAGTAGCTTGGCTAATAGCTGCTCTCTAAATGCAAGAGCGTTTTTTTACGAGCATCATAATTATGTCAATGAGCCTCTTCAATACGAGATTCCAAAATTTTAGCTCATTTTTTTTATGAATCTATAGTATAATTTAATCTTTTTATCTCTTCCCACTGATGAAAAGTTATATGGGCTAAAATATGCTATTCAGATTTGGCGTGTGTTGTTATTTTTTTATATAAACCTAGCAGTGTAGTTATTGAATATAAAATGTTACGTCCCCCCCCCCCCCCCCCCCGTTTCTTAGTCTCTCTCATTTGTAACTGTAATTTGTAATGTTATTGTCTTCATTCTCTCTCATTTGTAACATATATTTGATTTGTTTTACTTATTATTAGACCCGCTAACTCCACTTATTTTTCTAATTCTTTCAAAGCTTCTTCTTCCATACATGTTCTAGTCTTAGATATTTTCCAATGATAAAGCTTTGCGACACTCCAAGTCTTTTTTGACGATTTTTGTACTGGCTGTTTGGCTGTTGTTTTGTACTTCCGACTGGTACTTTTTAAAATCTTGACTAACTCTTCCGGCACACCTACTTCACACATTGCTCTTTTTAAGAAATCTTTTTTTGCGCTAGATGACATTTCATCGGAAAACCGAAGTGTTTCAATGTCATTTGATTGTGGTTTTACATTTTGTTAAAGTAGTATTGTCGGTTTTAGAATTACCGTTCAGAATTTAATAAACGAGTATTTAAAATACTTAACGAGTACTTAAAATTTCATGGTTTTAACATTGAGCATTATGAGAAATCACAGGTTTTATCGTATTTTACAAAAGATACCGTTCAAATTTCAACAAAAAATAAGAAAATGATAAAAAATTATATATAGAACATTTAAGACACTTAAAAGTACAGCTTTACAGCATGTGATAGTAGTTATTAGCGAATAAATAACAAAAATTATTTTTTTAGTTTTTCCAAGACTTCTGATATTTTACAAAAAGCTGTGAAATACAAGAACTATACTTTTTCACTGTACGTCAAACCAATACAAACAATTTTTTTAGGAAGCTAGTAAAGTGCATGGTTTACGGTTGATTTATATTTTAGTAAACTTGTACTTCATGCTTGTACTTCATAGCTTGTACTAACCTATTACAACTGTTACTTTGTCAGAAACATTAGTCACGTTATCGGAATTTTTACGTTTGTTTGAACGAAAATGTATTTTATCTGCTCATAATTGTTCATTCGTCTATCCTCGATTAATGGGTGCTAAAGAAAAATGTTTCTTAAAAGAACATTTTCATTTAATAATTCTTGGATGTTTTGATTAACTTGCTATATTAAAATATATTAAAAACTGGAAAAATAAAGAAAGGTGATGATAACAAATTAGAAAATAATGCTTAAGAATTGAACATAAATTGTGATAAAGCTGATGATGCTCTTCATGACGTCATGACGTCAGTCATGCTGAAACAGTTTTAAACAAATTGAACATTACCAATGACGATTTACTTGGTTCTTTTTTAGTTGGGAGGATGCTTGTAATAAAATATCATGTTTGCAGAGTAAAAAAATAAATTATTAATTAAATTTATTAAAAGACTATATATCAACAGGTATTTAAAAAAAAATGGTCGCTGCAAACGTGACTTACGAAATGACTGACGCATATAAAAAAACAAAGATAATGGTTTATTAAAATATTAAGGCAAAGATTAGAATGGTGTTGTTAAAGTTACCAAAGACAAAAAAATATAACAGAGAATTTTTAATTTGTTAGCAAAATAAAGAAAAAAAATATCCAAGAAATCGTTACAAGATTAATTACTTGCAAAATGAAATATTATCTGTATCATTATTAGTCATTTATATATATTAGACTTAACAAATTTGGCTGTGTTAATAAAATATCATGTTTTTTTTAATAAAGAACATTTATGAAACCTACATTCTTATATTTTATACGTTTTTAAATTTCGCGCACGTTGTAACCTCTTTTACGACGTTGCTACATCTAATGAACTACGATATAAAAAGTACATTTTTGATATTTATTCGCTAATTACTAGTATTACATGCTCTAAAGCTGTACGTTTAAGTGTCTTAAATGTTTATACATTATTTTTTATCATTTTCTCCTTTTTTTATTGACATCTGAACGGTACTTTCTGTAAAATATGATAAGACCTGTGATTTCTCCTAAGGCTCAATGTTAAAAGCATGAAATTTCAAATGTCAATATTTTTTACTGGTTCTCTGTAGCTTTTCAAAAATTTAAAGGGGTCATTATTTTACCATAATCTACTAATATGCTAATTTTCATTACATTCTGAACGGTAATTCTAAAACCGATAGTAGAAATATTAAAAAAGGCATTTTCCACATATTGTGCTTTTTTATTTACTAAAAGACAAAAATGCTTCACAGATGCCAAACGAAATATGTGCTTTATACGATGATGGTGTAATTGAAGATTCCACTTGACGTTAATAGTTTAGAAAATTTCGCAACAATAATGTACGTTCTGGTCCAAAACGTATATTATTGGCCAAGGCAACGAAATATTGCCGCTAATTGAAAGGGCATAGAACAACTCGAAAAATCGAAGGAATTCTTGGAGTCATGGACATTCTTGTCCGATGTATGGGTGCCGCATGAGTTATCGTAGAAACATTTGATTGAACGAATTTCTGTTTGTAATTCTTTATTGAAATGCAACGATATCAATCCATTTTTAAAAAGTCTAATTACAGGTGACAAAAAAAGGATCGTGTATAATAATGTTAAGCGTAAGAGATCATAGGGTAAGCGCGGAACTGTCACTTCAATCCAGTGGTTGGCAGCAGTGGTAAACTGGCTTTTGCAGTCAAAAGCTAGTTTACATCCGAAGAATGTTATGTTATGTATTTGGTGGTGCTGGAATAGAATCATTTATCATAAGCTGTTATCAGAAAACCAAAAAAAATCACCAGATTTAGTTCTTTAGTCAGAAATCTCGAAACTTCTATGAGCGCGGAATTATGAAGCTACTCCAGATTAGCAGAACAGAACGGTATTATTAAATATAATTTAAAAAAAAAATGTTTTTTTAATATCACTTTAAAAAAAGGGACGAACTTTCCATCAGCTTTATATCAGTGTAGCAGTGTATGTAATTTTTTTCTAAAATATGTTCCTCATACCATTAATTATCAATATTCTAGAGGTTCGACTTCAGTTAAATTCATCTTAATATAGTTTGAACTTTGACAATAATTCAAAACACTACTTATATTACTAAATAAACCAAACCTTATTTTACATATCTTTCAGAAAATTCACCGCGCACTCACCACATATTCTCAACAGGACAAAATCATACTTTATAAAGATAATGTTCCAACAACAATATCAAAAACAACTGCTGGCATTACTTATTATTATATTTAGACTCTATTTGTGTTGTTTATTGCTTTGAAAAATCTCAGTCACAAAATGAAATTAAGTGAGAATTTTTGTCCGATGATTTATTACGACTTTCGACGTGGATTATCTCAACAACAGTATATCGATCAATTCACGTCGACTTTTGGCGATGAAGCACCAACTAAAACCACGGTATATTACTGGTTTAGTGAATTTAATTGTGGTCCTCGTTCGCTCAGGGACGAATTTAAAAAAGTCGTCCAAAATCGGTTATTGTGCCAGAAAACATCGATACTGTGCGCGAATTGATAAAGCAAGAGCATCATATGACATACCATAAAATTGAGGCATCCCTGGGCATTAGTATGACAAGCATGCATGATATTTTACATGAACATTTTGTCGTGAAAAAGATTTGTGTGCGTTGGATTCCGCATAATTTGACAATCGCTCAAAAAAAGACTCGTGTCAATTGATGCAAAGAAATGCTGAAAAAATACAATCGTGATGCATCAAAAGCCGAGTATGACATCTACATTGCTGGCAAATCTTGGATATATGCGTATGAGCCCGAAAGTAAACAGCAGTCGACTGTATGGGTCTATCAAAACGAGCCAAACCCAACAAAAATTGTTCGCGCAAGAAGCACTTTGATTCAAATGGTCGCCTGTTTTTTTGGGAAAAATGGGCATGTGGCTACAGTGCTATTAGAGAATCGTAGAACGGTCAATTCTGAATGGTACACAATCATTTGTTTGCCAGAAGTATTTGAAGAAATTAGGAAAAACAGCAACGCAGTATCGTTCTTCACCATGACAACGTGAGCTCTCACACATCGGACAAAACAACTCAATATTTGACCGGTCAAAACATCGAATTGATAGGTCATCCGATGTACAGTCCTGATTTGGCACCGAATGATTTCGTTTTATTCCCGTCCGTGAAGAATAAACCACGTGGTCAACGATTTTCGAAGCCAGAAAAAGCAGTTGATGCGTTCAAAATTGATGTTTTAGAGATACCTCAATCGGAATGGAAAATGTATAATGAAAATTGGTTCAAACGTATGCAAAAGTGTATCGGGCATCGGAGAATATTTTGAACAACAATAAGACGATTTTCCATGATAAATATTTGTTTTTATTTATTATTCCGGATACTTAAATAGTAACCCTCGTAGATAATATAGTTTTAATAAGGGCGAACATTTAGCATAAAACCCATTTTTCTATTAATTCTGTTAGTTTTATAATTTCTAAATTCTTTAAGAAATTTTTTTGTGTAGAATTCAAAAATTTTCGTTAAAAGTACGATTTTCCTTAATTAAATGATTAACACAATAGACATTATTGTGTTACTTAATAGAACTTCTTTTATGTTAGTTGAGTCTAAGCAAAAAGGATCTTTCTGTTTGACCAACATAGAATTTCGGACAGGTGGAAAAACAAAATAATACAATAAACTTTTTAGATATAACAATTACTAGAAAAACTTGAGTTTAAAATTTTTCCTAAACCATCTGATACAGATATTGTAATACATACCAAATCATATCATCCTTATTCGCAAAAGTTGGCGGTATTTAATTTATTTATACATAGACTCTTAGATATCTTAATGCCATTAGATAATTAAATGAAATGACCGAAATAGCTCAAATATAAACGGAATATTTCATAAAAAATATTATTTTATTAATAAAAATATTATAAAACTATTAATTTAATATATCTCGTCACTAATATCAAAAATAGCGTGTATAAAACACTTATATACACTTACAAAACACAATATATATATATATATATATATATATATATATATATATATATATATATATATATATATATATATATATATATATATACTTTTCCTATTAGACTCAATGAAGATAAAAAGAGTTATATTAAGAAACACACAAAATTTTACAAAATGTAACCAAATAAAAAAACTAAAAAATGTGGGGTTTTCGATGTTCTCAATTTGCAAAATATAAAATTTAAAAAAAAAAGATATTAGTAAGATATTATTATATTTATGTTTAGTAATGTGGAATAAGCCGATATTAATTTTATCAATGGTTATTGTAATGAAAAAGCAAAGACCGCAGAGACCTATCAGAGACTATTTCCTAATAGAAGGTTACCCTCAAAACGAGTTTTTATTCGAACTCACAAGAGGTTTAGAAACTTTAACTCACAACGCTTTAGACTTAAATGGGACCAGCAAAATTAATTAAGGTGAAATGATTTAGAAACCAAAAACAACAATAATAGAATAGTTGGGCAAAAGAGCTACCCAACAACGGCGCGGTCAAGCTATTCAAGTTTCTAAAAATAAAGTTGTCCGAGTTTTATAAAAGAGTCACAGAAAACCCTTCCGGATGCAGTTAATCAAAAATCTTCAACCAGGTGATGCTGAAAGGCGAATGAATGTTTGTATCTAGTTTTTAAACCAAACCAAGCTATATTTATCCGCAGTGGATTAGTAAACTTCCAAATGTAAAAACCTGTGCTCATTAGAATCCTCACATAATCCGCCTATGGCTTTTCAAAAACAGTTCAGTGTTAACGTATGTTGTATTAACGGGACTCTTTGTGGACCTTACATTTTTTCACTATAATTAAAAGGAGCACCATTTAATAATTTTTTAAATGACAATTTTTTCGAATGTCTCGAAGATGTTTAGAAATGAATGCTGGTTCCAAATGTATGGTGCTCTAGCACATTATACTGCTGAAAATAGTATGTGGCTGAATAATAATTTTCCCGAACGATGGATCGGTCGGTTAGGGGCAGGACCATGTTCACCAGACCTGACGCCTCTCAATTTTTTCGTCTGGGGGTATTTAAAGTATAAAGTTTATGTAATCCCTGTAAATACTAAAGAGGAGTTGATCCATAGAATTGAAGACACGTTGGAAGATTTGCGGGCTAATCCAAATTTTATTCGTAACGCCACACAGCCTGTTGTGCGAGAGTATCAGGAATGTGTTGAATGAATGAACAATTGAACAACTGGTCGAACCATACTTGTAATTTGTAATTCTTAATTAAAAATGTGTCCAAAAAATCCACCAAATTTCATCATTTTATTGTAAACGGTTTCAGAAATATTTGTGAAAAACTGCCCCTGGGAGGGGGGGGGGGGGGGAGTTCCCTTAGGAGTCATTATTCGACTAAGATTAACTAAGATTTAGATGACAAAGTACCATTATTATTAGCCATAGAACATGCTGGTAAAATTGGGTCCATACAATTCGGAACACCCTGTATATTATATTTTCTTAAAAAATATTATTTAAACATCCTGAAAATATACGCATGTTACATTTAACTATTATTATAACCCTTATTATCGTCTCATAATTCCTGTGAGTTATTTTCGGCTGCAACACTTAACTAAAGCTTAAATTAACTTCTATCCGCAAAATTCAACGATAAGCAGATTTACTAACTACTCTCTAGTTGAAAATTAATCTTTAAGTCCCTCTCGTTTCTCTATTAAAGTCAACAATGACAGAGACAAGCTTTATAATTTTCGTTTTTCCATTACCAGACAGTGATTTTCCAGTGTGGTTTAGGACATGAAAACTTTTCGGATTATTCTTGAAAAAAAGTTCTTAGGTCGATATTTAATATCAATGGAATACTTTCTTATTATCCAAATTAATTGAAATATTTTTGTTTTATATAATACTTAATGTAAGTTTAGGGGGTAACATTTTATTCATTCAATTCTTTATCACAGTTAAAAAAACATGATTATCGTTTTCTGATAATTAATGCTTATGTTTCGACAATTAATATTAACTACACTATCATACATAAAAGAGATAATAGACAGGATAGGAAGAATTCTCAGACAGCACGACATCTTCACCACTTACAAGCCCTCAAAAATGATCAGAGAATTCTGAACAACCTCCAGGACTAAATATCCATGGGCGAAATAACATACGAAGACTTCGAAGACTGTCAAAATTCCTACACAGGGCATATCAATCGATGGATAGCCGTAAGACAAATTGGCTTTCAGCAACAGACTAACTAAGTTAGCACTGTTTCAATATTATCTCCAAACAGGACCCAAAATCAATGTCAATATCTGCAAACAAATAGCATGTACAAAATACACAAGGATCGTGCGAGAAGCAATTGAAAGTGAGAAGTCAGAAAATCTCAACAAAAGGGACCACGCATGAAACTTACCTACTGTATGGAAAACGCGGTTCTCCAAAAATACCTGAAGCACACATCAAAAATCAAAACCCACAGGGATGGAGCCAGCACAACAAACAGAAAAACGCCCCGCTACAATCTCTATTCAAATACAAAAGAGGCACTAATCTATCTGACACCAGTTATCGAGCCTGCGGCTTGAATACTGCAACTGAATACGAGAAAATGATGGGTGCCATTTTGTTGAAATTTATTAACCATAGAAACCGTTTACAAAAATATAAATATATGGCTTCCTGGTGAATTTTGAGATTTTTTTTGACTACCCGCTCAAAAGATAGAATTTCCAAAAAAATCGCGCTTTTCCGGTTTTTTACTCATAATTTCTTCAAAATGGTCCAAATTCAAACTTTTTTTGTTAATTTTTGTTTTTTATGTACTTCCAAAAAAAAACCAAAAAATCTTTAGTGTTCTTCTAATATGCGATTTTTAAGTTTTAAAATTAAAATCTCATGTTTTAAACTGTATGAACTCTTCAATTTTCTTGAAAATTTTTGGTGGTACACTTCTATCCATTCTACAAATTTTAATTCTACAAATCTACTATCCATTCTACAAATCTTGTTCCGGTAAGAATTTTACCGTTATGCTTGGTAAACGACCCGGTTTGAATGCCCAGTCATATAACTCTTGAAGTGTTGTTATTTGCTCATCAATTTGTCGCTGACGACTCACTCTAGCTGCAGTTCTTTTTACCGTGCCCCCGATAACATCACATAGTCCCTTACTATGAGCCACAACAAAATAATGCCATTCTGCAGCAAGTTGAAAGTTTCCTTCGTGATAGTAAGTGTAAGTTAAAAATGTTTGAACTGCTATGGAGCACCATAAGAGAAGTAAAAAAATGTAGATGTATTTGACAGGAATTCTTTGATTAAATTTGTAGTTATTCTCAGATACACGTGTATAGCAACTGTATCATGATTATTGCTATCAGAGATTATGACGAGATGTCATCCAGTTGAAGGGATAACATCCATAATGAAGGGAAGGGTTGTTGTGTGTTCCACATGAGATTGTGGAACCCAAAGGTTGGGTGTGTGATGACACTCAGCTACTGCTGTCTCATTGGATGCAGTCCAAGAAAATCTAACACTACATATGCACGCCATCCGACAGGAAGTCGGCGACAACATGGGTTGTTGGCTGTGGATAGGGTTTCCCTATTCTTGATGGTACGGTATATGTCGGCGCCGTGATGAGTCTGAACCTCGAGAGACGAAACATATGTCATCCAGTTGAAGGGATAGGTCCTCCTTCCCGGTCAAGCAACCAAAAAAAAAAAAACAAAAAAAAAAAATATATATATATATATATATATATATATATATATATATATATATATATATATATATATATATATACTATTCGGGAAGCACAGAGGGGAATGGAAAGGTGTATGCTTCGCATTACAAAGCGGAACAGAAAGGCCTGTACATGGATCAGAGAACAAACGACAGTGTGTGACATTATTGAAAACATGAAGGAAATGAAATGGAATGGAAATGAACGGGCGAGAAACACAAGCTACGTTTTACAAACTACCATAGAACAAAATCCTATAGCAACAACTTCCGTAGACGATCTCAAGGTTGAAATATTCATATTAAAATCTTCCTACACCATCATGTAAGACTATTTGGTTAGCCAAGACATTAGAATGCACTGGAGCCTACTTCCTTTGTGATAATAGCAATATATGCTGACAATCAACTACAAAAAGTGCAACACACTAAAAAAATATTATTTTGATTACAGATACAATATTTTTTATTAAACAATATATAATTTGCATTTTCAAGTTCAACTTAATACCATAGTTTATCTAACAATTATCATTTTCAACCGAATAAAATCTTTACTGTCCATTTGTTTACAAAATTAATCATAATCATAATATTACATAAATAAATTAAGTGTAATCAAAAACGTGTTATAATAATCAAAAAGCAATTTTATTCAATGTCGTGATTTATTTTCTTTTTCTCTTGGAAAATTTTACAGACGTCGAAGAGTAAAGGGAAAGAAATTAATATCGTTGAGTTCGGAATACAATCTTCATTAAGAATAAGCAATTTATAATAATCTATAATCAATAATTTGTCCTTTCTTGGTAAAACAATTAGTTTATTGATAATGAATTTTCAAGAATTTACACAGATAATTGATCATGTTATATCATTTGTTATAATAGATTACTAGACATTCAAAATCATATAAACTAAAAAGTATTTTCCGTATTATAAGGTATATCAGAGATAACTGGACTATAAATAACCGAAAACTAGAACTAGGTCATTATAAGGTATTATATGTCCACGCTTATTCAACTTTTAGTCGTCAAGATGCATGCATCTGTTGAAAGGTTAGACGTATGCGTTGTTGAACGAAACGCTTGCAAAGATGCAAGTGAAAAGTCGGAATGCACGAAGAGACACAGAGATAGCGCACCGACTCTCACCCATGTTGGGTATCTCGCGCTTTCGTTTTCAACTTCTTGATATAATTTGCAAGTTTTTGCAATAGTTTACAAAAAAAATTTATAGTAAAGTAGTTTAATTTTATTAAATTAAATTAATATATTAAATTACATATTTAAGAACATAAAATAAATATATAATTTTGAAAATAATAACGTTGTAAATTGAGTATGTAAGGAATATTTTTTTAGTATATATTTTCGTATAGCAAATTATAGTAATGATTCTAAATATTCTTTTGTCCATATAAATTTTCTGTATTTTTCCATTCTTTTTCGTGCTCTTATTATAAAGTTACACAGTTGATAGTAGACACTTACAAAATAAAATATTTTAACACTTTTAAAAAACCGTCTTTACTGAACCCGCCAGAAATGTCAAATGAAACTGACGCAAACATGTGGACAGGAAGACGATATGCCTCATACCCTGCGCTAGAATGCATGTGCTAACGCATGCAGAGTGGCAAGTTGAAAGGTACGTTGAAACGCTTATTAAACAGAAAAACAAGTGTGGACATATCAATAGAAAGAGTACTACGATAGATAGTAAAAACATAATAAAAAACAATATAAACATCTACAATTGCCTACAGTTTTCTTAATATAACCTATATTAGAGTTTATTAATTAATTTCAAAAAAATATTTAAATATTCAATATTAGTCTCCCATTCTTATAAGGTGAACCCAATAACAATGGATGGAGTGGATAAGTTCCACATTAGACAATTGATGCTTAATGAGCTATGAAAGCATTACAGTATCATTAATACCAATGATGCCAATTAATTCTATTTAACATGGTTTCTTAGATAGCAAAACATGTCAGCGTTGATTCAATTTTAATCTTTTCTATGGTATAAAATCTGGAATACCTGTTGAGTTTTATAGGGATCTATTGTTGGCTGAAATTGAAGCCAATCCCAAGCAAACCATCCAGGAATTAGCTACAAAACTTTAAACATTATTATCCGCAATACAGTGTATAAAACAACTCAAGAAAGTACAAATAAAAGGAATGTGGATACCATATCAACTTTCCGTTGAAATGCAGTGCAATGCAAAGTTAGGAAGAGTTAGGAAGTTAGGCTTGAACAATTTGTTACTGGATGTGAAAAGTGGATTCTATACAGCAATCCGCATAAGAAAAATCAATCGTTAACACCAGAATAACCACATTTGCCCTCTCAAAAGACAGGTCTTCACCTTAAGAAAGTGTTACTTTAAGTAAAGTATTACTGTAAGTGAGGTGGGCTTTATAGGAATTATCCACTATGAGTTTCTGAATCCTAATGAAACGATAAGTGGTGAATATTATTGTGCTTGGCTTGATAGACAAAACATGACTGATTCAAAAATGTCCAAGAATGGTTAATCGAAAAGGTGAAATTCTACAACTTGACATAAAAGACCTTATAGTGTTACAGTCACCCAAGAAAAAAGTAAAGAAACAGGTACTTCCTCACTCAATACATTATCAAAACTGCATTCGAAGAATATTTTACTTCAAAAGTATCCCCAGTTTACAAAAAGAGAATAGAGTGTTTGTGAAAAAGATGGGTTTGGATTAACGATGAAGAATACATTTTAGATTAAAACTCTATTAACTCTTAAATAAAAAAAAACGACATTACCTATGGCTAGATTTATTATAAGAAATCTATTTAACATTTTAAAAAATGAAAAATACAGCTATGTAGTTCAGACGTGTATAAAGAATGCAATCAACTCAGAAACCAAGAATGTTTACAATGATAGATATAAAGAAAAAAATAAGGTAGGAAAACCACAAGGAAGAACCACATAAAAAGACAAAATCCAAATATTCATAGATAAAAGAAGAGTGGGATAAGAATAAATGCAAGAGAAATGGATGAATAAAAAAGTCTGGGAGAAAAAAAATCTTATACTTAAACACAGTATCTGACGAATATATAAATATATTTTGTACAAACTCTAGTAGGATTAACGATATTTTCGCCCGGAATCGATTTACGCTCACCTGACGATTAGTAATGCTCCGAAACCGATCATGAATGTTGATTCTGCCCAATGGATTACACTAGCTACAGTATGATTGTGGTATATTTTGATATTTGATATTGATTCATGCTTATTTGATTATTCACAGTGTCTAATGAACATGAAAATATCTCGAAAGCGCGTTATACTTTTGCTGCAGAGGCAGAACTGTTTCGAAGATGACTGTTAATCGGCATTTATTTGATATGAGCCTGCGTACTTATGGTCCTTATTAAGTTATAGCGCACCACATTACGTGTTGTTTAGAACGGTGCCAAGCTAGCATTCAATACGACTTGAAATGGAAACCAGTTTGCTTTTGTGATAAGCCTATATTTTGTTTAGGTGGCCATAATGGTCGTCAAAAGTGGAATTTAACTTTCGGATTAAAACGGCATACAGTTATCACTTTAGGAATTATAGTATAGTTGTCTATACGCTTGTAAAGCTGATCAGGCCTAGTAACCATCAGATGAAGTTTAAGTGCAGCCTGTCTTTAGGCTGTACTTGCATGCTTGTCAAAATTTCATCTTACTGCTAAATAATGCCAAACAAAGCAGTTTTAGAATATGTTTATTAAAAGTCTCGACTAACCGACGAGATGTATCGCAAATAAAATTTGTATAGGATAACAGTGGTCGCACTCTTAACCGATTGCCCTAACTGACAGCAATTTTAAACGAACTTGAAGCATGTGCACCACACGCTAGAGATAACTTGTTTTAAGACGATATAGATAATCCAATTCAGCCCATGTCTCGCAGATTTAGAGAGTGTTATACTAACTATGGTGGACTTACTCATTTTTATTTTGTATCAAAACTTTGTAAAGTTTCTTGATTTTTTTATCATTACATAATAATGTTGTTCACAAAAATTACAAAATTAATTCTAAAATATATATTTTTCATAGAGCTACTTAAAGAACTTTTTCGGCAGACTTCGTTTTTAAAAACTTTATTTTGAAAATGTTTACAAAAATAGGTCTTTATCAAACTACAGCTTAACTAAGAATTAACAATATTGAATGTGAATACATCATTTATACTTTAAAATGTGTTTGCCCTGAATTTCCCACGGGACCATACGGTGGCGTGATGACTCTCAAGGTAATGCTGATGTTATGGTTCTCATCTGTGCGGTTTGGAGCCTAAGTTCATGCTGACGTGGTGGTTCTCATGAGAACGAAATACGTAACTCCTCCCTCCTTAAGATTCGAAAACAACAGTATGTTTTTCCGAATCCACTTTACTCTGGGGGTGGTTTTTCTTTGAAAAAAGGTTTGCCAAAAGGAATGCAACTTTTCCCTTTGCATTATCACTACAAGTATGGTTAGGACAATGCAAATACCTAAAACAATATAATTTGTGGTTTGTTGATGATTAGTGTTATCGAGGTTTATCGGCTTCAATTGATTTGCCATATTCTTCAGATGGTATATTTCGTCAATATTGATTTTGGTGATGTTCGGAGTAATCGAAGTGTTTGTTCCATTTAATTCTGACCATTTTATTTCAGGTAGAATGATTGGTTTTCCTCTTTGAATCTTTAAGTCATTCAGGAATTTATTTTCCTTAATCCGAATTTCATAATCTTCTGGGATTTTAATTAGTGAAGATTTCGATATTTCAAAATATTGATCGGTGTCGCATTTGGCAATCATTGTGTCTGGTTTGGTAGGTAGAATTAAAACTAGTTCTCTGGTAATCTGTTCTGTCACTGGTTCTTCAATATTAATTTTGATAGTTGGACAATTTCCAGTGTGATGTCCTGCTATTAGACTGTTCACACATTAGTCATCGGGTAGAAATTCTTTCATGCAGAAATATATCTTTTCGATAATTGGGCATGAATTAACGATAAATTGTCTACTCGTAGAGGTTGGTGCCAAATAGGGGTATTTTGCTATAAATATGGTTCGATTTTGGATAATTGGGTAGACGTGATAGAAGGTAAGGGTTTTAAGCCTCCGTATAGGTACATGTATGGCAAATATTACTTTGCTTTCTAAAAATTCTATAATCGATAATATGACAGTAAATTAATGAATGTTATAATTTCCGAATTGTTATAAATATTATTTAGATAGTTTAACATGTTTTTTAATTCCAAACTTGATAGTATGCTGTTATGCAGAGCGTTAACTTTGGCAAACATAATGGCGTCTTCCAAATTATCTAGAAACATTATTAAATTTTGACAATCTAAGTGTAGTAGTGTTGTAATTCCTTGAAAACTTAGGTAATCTTGTATGTTATTAATAATTTGTTGAACTGATGACTGTAATGTATATAAACTTATTTGCAGTGACTCTTGATTTTTACTTAGAGTTGCCACAGTTTCGTTATAATTATCGATTAGATTTTTTGATAATGAAATCTGTAATTTTAATTCGTCAACCATGGTTTTCTGATTGGACTCTAAAATTGCGATTGCTTCATCATATCGTTTACCATTATCTAAGTCGAGGGTTGCGAATAACCACTTATTAATTTTTCCAATTCCATCAAAGAAACCTCGTTTATTTCTAATGTGAGGGAGTAAATTTTCGATTTTGTTTGTTGCAATTTCTATTAAATATTCGGTTCTGAGGAGCAGGTTTTGCGCTAGTGCATGATAAGAGATATTGTTTGATGCATTTACTAGTAATAAACTTTCCTTGAGTTTAAGAAAATAAGCCTTAAGATTACTTAATTTATCGATTAAATGTCTTAAATCTACGTAATGTATAAATGTATATCTATTATAGATATATGTTATATATATATATATATATATTATATATATATATATATATATATATATATATATATATATATATATATATATATATATATATATATATATATATATATATATATGTATATTATATTATATTAAGTCTGGAATTTCCCAATTGGATAGGTAATATGGGGTTCTCCAGCGTGGTGATTTGGATATCAGATCCGTTTGTCAGGTGGATCTGCAGGACCAGGTATAACAGGATCGTTGCTGTTTCCTGCTTCATTCTGAAAAGATTTTCCTCCATTAGGTTTAGTTTCATTAATTATAGGTACCTTTTTGAATTTTGGCTTGTCCTTGCACCTATATTTTGTTTTTACGTAGGCGATCTTTTGACCTTGAAAATCAGGAGGTTCCTGTCTGGCTTAGTTGAATTTCAAGATTACACCTTGTTTAGTTTCCTCATTTATTCTCTTTACTTTTTCATATAGCTTGTTTGATGTTTCTTTATTTGATTGTACATAGCTGGATATAATAGCGTTATCATTTAGATCAAAAGGATTTATAATCTTTACGTGTCCTGTTGTTATTTCGAAGGGCGTAAGTTTGGTCATGCTTTAGATCGAATTATTATAATCCATTACAGCTCTTCTCATCAACTGCTGTATTGTCATGCCTTTGTTTTCTTCTTGTAAGCAACGATAACTTTCAATTATGGTTGAATAGAAACGTTCAACTGGTGAATTTGAATTGCTGTTTTTCGCTGTTGTATAGTTGTGTATAGATGTGTATAGCTGTGTATAGCAATTCAATTCTATACAATTTGCAGAAATCTTCGAGGTTTTTATTTTTGAATTATGTTCCTTGATCTGCGGTTATTTTTAATGGAAAGCCGTGATGTGTTACAAATGTATACACATTTTCTACTACTTCGATGCCTGTAATACTACGAAGTGGGTAAGCTTGTCCATATCTTGAGAAATAATCTAAAATTATTACAAAGGCGTCGTAATTTATTCTAAAAGTATCCACATGTATATGCTCGAAAGGTCTTGATGCTGTAGGTGTTAAGTTGAATTTAATTACCGGTGGATTTCGATCATATTTGTTTCTTTGCCATGTTTCGCAATTATTAATATAATTTGCAATATCATCTGACATTTTTGGCCAATAGAATCTCGTACTGAGTGCTGCCTTCATTTCATTCCTACCTCTGTGGCAAGTTTTGGTTGTATAGTATAGGGTAAGTTTTTCATGTTGCGCCTCTCTCGTTCGTATATCTTTCAAGAACGTTGAACATTGTAACATCTTGTAAGATGAGTTTTTAAAGAGATTTTGCATCGTGATTGCAAATAGACGTGCGATTTCTGGGTTATTAAAGTATATAGCGTATTATTTGTTTCGGTTTTACATATTCTTTCAGGAACGTGACTATGCTGGATATTGGATCTCTATTTGAAATAGTTAAGTAAAACCTGCTGTTTTCGAACACTCGTTCTTGTCTTATTTGAAATTTCGTTATATCTCCGCTAGTAACAATTATCTGATTTTTATACAAGTTCACGGTCCTTTCAGTTATTGGCATTCCGCAAATAGGGTCTTCAGCCGAAGAGTGTACCGTTTGAACTCCTGCATTATTATTCTCATGGATAGTAGGTGGTTTAATTCGGATGTCTGAAATAATATTTATTTTCGGTGGAATAACTTCATTAATTGTAATTTGATCTATATTTGGTAATTCGCTAGGTGTTAATAAAAATTCTTTTATTATATCATCAGCATCGCTTGCATTATTACAAACAGATTCGGTTTCTGCTGCATTAACTTCCGCTATATTCCTAGAAATGGTATCAGCTGCTTGATTGTTTTTCCCTTTTTTATATTTAATTTCGTACTCAAATTCTGCTAGTTTTAGTCGCCATCGTACTAGACGTGAATTTGGTTCCTTTAGTGACATTAACCATTGCAAAGGTTTGTGATCGGTTATATCACAAATTTTACACCATACAAATAGGGTTTGTAATATTTACAACTCCATACAATAACCAATAACTCTTTTTCTGTTGTTGAGTAATTTATTTCGGCGGGGTTTAGAGTTCTGGATGCATAACAGATTGGTTGACCATCTTGAGATAAAATTCCCGAAATTGCATAATTCGATGCATCCGTAGTAAGTTCGAAGAGTTTAGAGAAATCCGGATATGCTAAGACTGGCTCTGAAATTAGTAGATTCTTACAGGTGTTAAAACATTCTACGAATTCCAGTGTGTGCTCAACTTTATTTCCCTTCTTTAAACACAGAGTCATCGGTTTAGTTATTTCGGCAAAGTTCTTAATAAACCTGCGGTAATACCCTAACAAGCCTAAAAATGCTTTGATTTCCTTTTGTGTTTTTGGGATGGGGTATTTTTGTATTGCAACTATTTTCTTTTTATTAGGTCGAATTTCTTCAGACCTAGGAATTCAACTTCCTTTCGTAGAAATTCACACTTATCAATCTGTATTTTTAAATTTGTCTCTTGCAATTTCTTAAAGGTGAGTTTAAGGTTTTGAATATGTTCCGTTAGGCCTGTGCTTACTACTATTATATCGTCCATAAATACCATACAAATTTTGGTCTGAAGCTCCTTAAGACTTCGTCCATTACTCTCTGGAACGTAGATGGAGGATTTTTCAGACCAAATGGCATTCTTAAAAATTCGTAGTGTCCATTTTCAACTGTGAATGCCGTTTTTCTATTGAGTCTTTATCTACTTCAATCTGGTGAAAACCGGACGCTAGATCTAATGTTGAAAAGTACTATGCTCGTCCTAATTTGTCTAATATATCTGTTATCATTGGAATAGGATAGCGGTCCGAAATTGTCTTTTCGTTGATTTTTCTATAATTAACTACTACTCTCCATTTTTGTTTTTCCGACGCGTCCATTTTCTTAGGGACGATCCATATCGGTGACGACCATGGGCTAGATGATGGCCGTATTATTTCTTTTTCTAACATTTCGCTGATTTGTTTACACACTTCATTCTTGTGAATGTATGGATATATGTAAGTCTTTGTGTACACTGGTATATTATCTGTAGTCTTTATTTCATGTTTGATTTTCGATATAAATGATAGTTTGTCTCTTGGTTTTTGCCACAATGCCGTTATTGCTTTTTCTTCTTCTTCGTTCATATGCTCGGTGGGTATTAGTTGATTTAACTTTGCCTTTTTGCTTGGTATTTGTTGGGAATATTTTTGACTTATTTCTTCGAATGTCATACATTCGAATTCTTGCGGTTTAAATAATTGACAAGGAAATGGTTCAGTGAGAGTTAATGTTATATAGTTGTTTGTTGGGTTATGAATTTCGATTATAGCATAACCATCGTGAGCATAAGAGAGGATGGATGGAAAATTCAATTCATCAATTTTTTCACTTTTGGTGATGATTTTTTCTTCTCGAATATTAACGAGAATTTTCTTTAAAAGTTTCTCTTTTGGATTTATAGTGACAGAAAAATTTGTTTCGGAAGGTTTTCGGTATTTAAAAGAAATTTCGATTTATTGTCCAATTAGTTTTTTATTTAAAAGATCTATATTTCATATCAGATAAAAGATCTATATTTCAAGATCATAATTTAAATTCTGAGAATGCTGGAATTTTCGTCTGAAATTGCGTATTTTTACTACCTATTGCTGTTTTTGATGGTGTTATTCGCTCGATAGATACAGTTTGGATAACATTTTTCTGCGACAGTTGGTCTTAGAATTGATTTTGAGCTCCCGGTATCTATTAAGAGTTTAATGGTAAAGCGTTATTAGAGGAAATGTTTATTTCGGCTAGGGTTGACTTTCGCTCGGGGCCTGTTCCGTAAAATTTCCAATTTCTTTAAGATTTTCATTCTCTGAATATTCTTCGTTTTGTTGTTGTTCATCTTCACCATGGTTATTCAAATGATAATCATGGTAAGTTTCTTCGTTCGGTTCGTAGTAGTATTCTTGGTAGTCTTCAACCGGATATCCTTCACACTCGTTATTGAGAAGATCTTCAAAAGTAAAATTCGGTTTTTGATTGCGGTATGTGTTTTGGAATTGGTTAAATTGACTACGGATTGGTTGTCTGTTAAATCCGTTGCTGTTTCTTACGCTAATCGACATGGTTGTTGGTTTACTCATTTGACTAGGTGGAATATTTCTGGGTTTAAATAAAATTTTTAACGGTCCAAAAACTTCTCCGTTTGTGAGGAATTTTTGAGGTGGTAATTGTCTAGGCTGCACATTAATTGGTTGTGATGGCCACTGAAATGGTTTTGCCATTGTCGGATATTACTGTTGATTAAAATTTGGGTTTCGATTAAAATTATTTTGATTAAATGGATTTTGATTGAAAATTTGTTGGTTTCGGTGCAAATAGATTATTACTGTGCTTTTCAGTAACGTTTAAGTTCACATATAAATTTTCGAAATTTTCAAATTCAACGACATAAGCCATAGCGTCTTCTAATGTATCGAGTTTTTTAAATGCATGTTATTTTTCAAAGTACCCGTACAACCTGCTATAAATGTATTTAATGCCGTTTTCTCGTAGTAACTAATGTGACAAATTTTCTGTTGTTCATTCAAATTTAGATCGTTACTAATTCTTTGAGCAACATTACTTCGAAGTAGTTGAAGTCTAGTTCCGAAACTTATTAAGTGTTCACCTTTGAATGGTCTGGCTCGTGTTAATTCTTGGACTAATTTGTCCGTATTGCGTCTATCACAAAAACATTGTTGTAACGCGGCTTTCAGAGCGTCCCAATTTATCAGCTCTATTCTATTTCCAACCATTACTTCTGCTTTCCCGATTAATTTTTCCTGAATACAATCGAAAATGTGGGCATTTAATTCATCACTTTGTAGTTGTCTATATATATTTACGAGTTTATCGCATTTGGTAACAAATTTGTTTAAAGTGTTACTGTCATCATCAAAAAGTTTAATATTTTCTAATCTAGATTTGAATAAATCCCAATCAAAGAGGGTTTGTTTACTTTGTTTGTGCATTTTAATATCGTTATCGTTAAATGCTGAAGCTAATGCTGTTACTAAATCGTCAACTCCTGACATATATTATTTTATTCGATTTTTTTCTTTCTTTCTCTTTCTTAACCTAATTTCTAAACTTAGTGTGTTCAATACACTGGATTTTTGTGTGAAATACACTTCCCTAACTATTCCAACTGAGTACCTTAATCAGAGGGTCAGGAGGGTAAAAGGAATTGGCACTAACCTTTGTTGATCTGCTTCTTCCTTCCCGAATTCTCAGCTGTGCTGCTGTCTGCTTCTGGTTCCGTTGATTGCACTGCTGGATGGCTCCAACTGTTGTGTCTCTTGGTGTCGTCCTCAGTTGGCTCTTTCGTGAAACAGTTGTGCAATCCTACCGACTGCGCCACTTAAAGAACTTTTTCGGCAGACTTCGTTTTTAAAAACTTTATTTTGAAAATGGTTTACAAAAATAGGTCTTTATCAAACTACAGCTTAACTAAGAATTAACAATATTGAATGTGATTACATTATTTATACTTTAAAATGTGTTTGCCTTGCATTTCCCACGGGACCATCCGGTGGCGTGATGACTCTCAAGGTAATGCTGATGTTGTGGTTCTCATCTGTGCGGCTTGGAGCCGCACAGTTCATTCAAGTTCATGCTGCCGCGGTGGTTCTCATGAGAACGGAATACGTATCTAACTGCAACTTTTTTTGGGCTCTAATATAGGGTGATTTTTTAGTGCATCAGAACGCAATAAATTTAAATTCAAATAAAACAACAACCAAATTAAATGCCTTGAAACCATTTATTTATATAAAATAACATTCATTGGCCTTAATGTTTGAAAATAATTTCGGACAAACGTCCGCCGCTGACACGCTGAGGATTTTGTGAGTTCAATTTTCGACCACTTTTTCGAGCAATTGGGGTCTTAAATCTGTAATTGTTCGAGTTATGTTGACTTCCAAGGCGTCAATATTTTCTGGTTTATCGGCATATACCAAAGGTTTAACATAACCCCAAAGAAAATAATGTAAAAGCTGTAGCGTTTACAAATTATCGGCCGTTACAGGTAAAAGTGTTTTGCGCCAGTCTTACTTAAGAGCGTACTGGTATTCTCCGAGACGAAGAACGAGGGAGTCGAACATCTTACCTCGAGCTGGACAGACGTCTTCACTCCGACAAGACGGACAGATATGTAGTAATTCGACGCCGCTGGTAGTCCTGCGTAAGTAATCCTTCCATTAGAGTTATGGTGATTATCTGACCAAGCCCTGCTCAGGCTTATTCTTTTCTATTTTAGGACCCGGTCATTTTAGGGCCCGGTCATTATAGGACCCGGTCAATGTAGACTACAGACTTTTTAGAATCCCCGCGTTGTGGACCCAGAACTGCTCAGTAAACGACCATCTTGGTAACTGGACAGCGCAATGGCTGGATAATCGAATAGCATTACAAAATGATAAAGCCAGATATTATTTTATTATTTTCTTAGTATTTTCATGAATATTCAACATTAATTGCTGAATCACTATCTCACTACCACCATTTAATAACATTAGTTAATTCGATTTAATTTACTTTAATTTGATTTAATCTACTTAAATTTACTTTAATTCGATTCAATTTACTTTGATTTGATTTAATTTAATTTGGATTGGTAAAATGGTTTAAGTAAAGTTGGTTTAAGTTAAGCTAATTTAAATTATTTTGTAAGTTAGACAACAACTTTTATATGACAAGAATATCTATTAAGATCGAACCCTTCTCTTAACCTGCCTAGTTTAGTAGGGTAGTCGTGGACACCATCACTAGACTCCTTTTTTTATGTTATAACTGCTTAATTTTTTTATTTTATTATGTATGTTGTTCTCTGAAAGTGCTTGAGCTTGCTTGAGCTTGAGTGCTTGAGTGTGCTTGAGTGTGCTTGAGCTTATTGAATATCTAGTATTGTTATTTAGTATTTTTGACAGAAATAAATCTTTTCTTAATTTTAGGATTTATTTGTGAACCGAATTGTTCCCTCATTGATTTTGAGCTCGTTCACCGAACGTACGACGCAAAAGCTGGTCTTGCAGCTTGAATTCTTGAACTAACTGGATCTTGTAAGGCACCATACTACAATCTTTACGCAAAATTTTCCACGTAGTCGAATAACAAAGTCCAACTTCCTGAGAACGGCGACGAATTGATAAGTTTGGATATTATCAATACCACCAACTTGAACAATAACAGCGATATTTTCTTCGAAACGCACACTTTTTTATCTTGTTTTTGTTTTAATATTGATCAGCGTAAAAGGCGTTCGGAATTTGTCGATAATTCGGTGAATACATCGCTCAGTTGGGTGATTATGTGCACCATAAAATTCACCAAGTGCCCTATAAGTTTGGCGCTCAAAACATTAATTTTAATTCAAGCATTGCTCTAATGTTAAATGTTCTATGATGATTTGCCAGACTATGTTGAATAATTTTAACACCAGAGACGGGCAAACTTACAGTTTATTTGACACCGACCCCTTATGACCAGTTCGGGCATACTAAAAAAGCACCCGTTTAATGAGAATGAATGATTTGAAGAAAGGTCTCTTATAAAGTGCTGTAACAAAAAGTTCTACTGCAAACGTTTTTTTTATTTAAATGTTTATAAAAATATAAATTATTATAAAAAGGACATTATTCAAGATATTTCTTAGACAATAACTAAGATACAGAAATTACCCTTTAATACAAATACAAATTATTAAAAAATAAAACAATAGCAATAATAATATCCATTTTTTAAGGCTTGTTTTCTAAACAAGTTGTCGTTATCAAAAATTTCAGAACGAGGCCAAATTGTTACCGAAAGTTTGTGTCGTCGATAATTTCGTGGTAACGTCGCGTGATGAAAACGATTCACAAATAAACCGACCCATCGGAATTATGAATTATCCATATCCAAGACGTTTTGAATCATTTCACAAGGTGCAGTCGTTCTTTTTCATCAGTACAAAATAAACAAATAAATTATCAAATATATATATATATATATATATATATATATATATATATATATATATATATATATATATATATATATATATATATATATATATATATATGTATTTAATCAACAATTCTTTAATTATTAATTCAATTGGCAACATCGCATCGCCGTGTTGATTTCGTTCGAACAGTTCAGTTTTTTTATGTCACTGGCCTCTTACGCTATTATTTGAAAAAAAAATGGTATATTTATATAGCCATTTATTCCATACGTTTCAGCATAAATTTGGTTTGTTTTATTACGAAAAAAAACTAAAACTTACACATTGTTGTCATCTAATGTCAAAGTTGAAATTACTAGCACTAATTTTTCACACCATATCAAGTTTTAAACAATTCACGTCACATTAAGAAACATATAATTAATATTAATACCCAATTAATATTTGGCAAAAATTCTTTTACACATATTTGTTTAAAATGTTAATTCTTATCATTCTTTTTAATAGGTGATTTGACAAGTTTGCAATTTTTTTTCGCGGAAACTCTTATCTCCATGTATAACAAGATGAAGATGCCTGTTGTAAGGTGGTGTAAGACCCATCTTTCTGGGTGTAAGATCTAAAGGAAAACAATGATTTTTAACGGAATATAAGCATTTCGAGAATCTTTAAATTATCCAAAGATAGTCGCCTTAAGCGAATATAACTACTATTGATATTATTAACAATATTGATATTTATCCTCGAAACAATCCTACCTGGAGTTGAAACGAAAACGTCACGCATTTACTGGATATTCTCATATCGATCTCATGCAACAAGAACTTTAAAATGCCCTGCCAGATACTTGGATATTTCTAGAACAACCAAAACCTAGTACGCGGGGATAACTTTAATTCTCAAACCATATAATCCATGTTCTCATAACAACAGAAACAGCAATGTCCAAACACCTCAATATTTCACGAAAACTTAAACGTGCTTCTCTCATACCAATAGCTCGCTTATTTTCAAATTTGAAAATTGCCTGAAATATCGTAGTCTATGAACTAGAAGCATTGTAGCTCTTTTATCAGAATCATAAGAATACTACTACCGGATAAAGGCAACATTTTTAAAAGCCTTTATTTTGAAACATGTTTTGCAATCGCACCCAGAAATGAGTATGATAAGTAATTTAATTAAGTAATTTAATTCGGATATACAGTGCTTGCCAAAAGTCCCCCCCCCCCCTTTATCTTTTGAACGGTTATACTTAAACTAATAAAATTTGGAATGTAAAAATGACTGCATGTAAACTCCTTTTCTGGTGATAACTATTGATGAAATCAGCATAGATGGCGTCACAGTGCTATTGTGACCAATAATATTTAACGGGATTATATAGAAAGTAACACCTCATTTAAAAGGTATTTAAAATACCTATTCAACCATACTGATTTTGTTTGGGTTGAAGGTAGTTTTGATGCATAAAATAAATAAATACCAAAATTTCAGGTTAGCGTAAAATTAATACAAATTCACAAGTCCGCCCTTACAGTAAATGTTCAAAATGTACTCCACCTACTTCCTGACAGTAAAATATCCTATTGTAAACTCTTGTCGCACTCGTTCAAATGTTTCAGCGGAAATTGCTCTACACTCTTCAATAATACGTTGTCTTAAAACATCAATACTGCCAGGTGTTGTAGCATATACTTTAGATTTAAGGTACCCCCCACAGAAAAAAAATCCAAAGGTGTATGATCCGGTGACGGAACCGGCTATTTTTCCCGTCGTCCAGTTCATCCACCACGATATTCTTGATCCAATTAATGTCTTACTGCATCACAATAGTGTGGAGGAGCTCCGTTTCGAAGTTACCAAATTCATCTGGATTGTCTTCCAGAATTTCCAGAGTTAAAGGCTCAATCGCGTTCTCTAACATCTCTCGGTACGTCATCTGAAAGTTGATGCACCATTTTTTATTTATAGGAGTGAACACCCAGTGCACCGTCCTTCGACTGACTTCACAGGTAGATGCAACTTGGGATGTAGAACAGGTAGAGTTTACTACCATTTCTGCAATTATGTTAATTTCTTTGTCATTAGAAATGTTTGGTCTATCAGATCGTTTTGCATCTTTAACACTCCCTGTTGTTTCAAATTTATGAAGAAACTCCCTCAAATAAGTTCTTGATATAGAGCTATCGGGATACTTTTCATTAAAAAGGCACTCCGCAGCATGAAAATACTTTCCACATTCACCATGCATTAAGATAGGTGGTACGTTGCCTTCTAAAGTACGTTCCATTGCGTTTATTTAGAAACTCAAACGTTTCGTGTAAAAAGATTTCAAGTAAATATTCAAAAATTTAAATCATATAAAAGCAGAAAAAGTAAAATAAATTGGATAATTACAAAAACGTCAACATTTTTGACAATTGTTCAGAGGCGGACTTGCGAATCTGTATTAATTATACGCTAAACTGAAATTTTAGTAAATTTGAAGAGAGTTAACCATGTTAGCATCATCAGGAGATGATTTAATTAGATTTAGATTAAATCATCTCCTGATGATGCTAACATGATTAGCGAAACGTGCGTCGAGAAGTTCAAAAAAAGTGATTTGGTGTTTAATGGTAAATTTCTTCAAGTTTAATGTTACACACCAAAGGTTCCAATAGAAGAATTGAAATTCTAATATTTATTTATTTTATGCGTCAAAACTACCTTGAAAACAAACAAAATCAGTATGGTTGAATAGGTCTTTTAAATACCTTTCAAACGAGGTGCTACTTGACAATAGACTCCTATTGAAAATTATTGGCCACAATGGCACTGTGGCGCTTTCTATAATAATTGCATCATCAGCTATCACTAGAAAAGGAGTTTACGTCCAGTCATTTTCACATTCCAAATTTCATTAGTTTAAGTATAACCGTTCAAATGAAGAGGGGAGAGGAGGGTTATTTTTGGCTAGCACTGTATATAAACTGAATGTTGCACGATTTTTCTTGTTCATTATATTAAGAAAAATATTCTCCATTGCTTTATATTTATTTTTCCCATCTATATAATAAACGTTGAATCCCGCAGCAAAAACAAAATTTTAGTATTATTTAATAAATAAATTTTATTTTTAAATAATTAAATTTCCATAATTCCATATTCCATAATTCCATAATTCCATAATTCAATAATTAAATTTCCATATTTCAATAGTTGAAAACTCTTTAGATGTTCGTTAAGATTTGGTATACAGCAAAAAATATTAAGAAAAGTATGTACATTAAAGGTTTTCAATTAAGATGCTAAATAATCAGGTAATAATAATACATCAAAAGCCAAAAGCAATTTTGATTTATGAGCGCCAGAAACGATTGCCATGTAATAGTGGGATAAAACAGGAAAGCAGAAATGTACAAGAATAATACAAAACCAGATACTGAAATATTTTAAACATGTATTAGGATTTTGAATAAGTATTATAAAATTTATTTTTAATAAATTATCAATATATAAAGGAAGATCCACTTATTAATATTTAATAGATTATATTATATTAAAAAAAACTAAATAATATTCCAAATGTTCTGATAAATAATGGAAAGGAAAAATTTTCATTAATTATTAATTTGATAAAGCCATTATCTATTAATTAAATAACTTGCGAAATATTTATTTTTCCCTTGTTATTATCTTTAATAATAGTCTCTGACACTCAGTTCGCTCTACAGTACAGTTTTTTCTTTAAAAACAATATTTTATAATTACAGAAATAACATTATTTTATAATTATATAAATATAGATTTTTATATTAACAGTAGGTGATGTTTTTGAGTTATGTAATAAGCGTATCAGGACTTTAAAATGATGCACAATGATAACTAGAAGTGATAATCTGGTAATTTTGATTTAATTTTAAAGAATAAATAATGGCATTATGTTTTGAAAATAATATCGTTCAAATCCCCATCGGCTTTATCTGGTTGAATGCATTCTAGATACCGAATTTTCAACGACTCGTTCACACATATCGCGTATATTTTCAAAGATAATCTAAATGTTTCGTTTAAAGTAAAGAATTTTTTGGGGTTTATTTCTATAAACCAGAAATTTAACATAACACCACAAAAAGAACCCGAGGAAGTGAGATCATATGATCTTGATAGCCAGTGATGTTACCATTTCGCGAAATAAGGCATCCAGAAAACTTGCAATAAATCGATTGTTTGGCAAGATGTGTGACGAGTCTTGTTGTCTTGTTGAACGAAATCATTGGTTATATCCACATTTGTCAGTTCAGGCTAAATATATTCTGTTATCATAAGCGAATTAGCACAATACGAAGCCATTTAACCAAATATGAGTTTAATCACAGAAGATAATTGTATTGATAATTTTTCGCGAAATAATGAATCTATTTCAAGTTGCTCTAAAGTACAATCTGCAAAATTTCTTCGCAACAAATGGTCATTTGGTTTGAGTTCTTGGGTTGATTGAATGTTATACGCCTTGAAATGCAATTCTTTATGAAGAATATTCCATGTAGTGCCATAAGAAAGCCCAAGTTCCCGAGAACAACATGTAATTGATTATTCTGGATTTTCATCTATACTTTGGTTAACGTGTTGGATTCTCAGCATCACAAACACTACCATTTGATTCGAATTTTTGAAATAAATCACTAATAGTAAACTCTGCAGATCGATTATATTGATCATAAGTTTTACGTAAAACGCTAAACGTAGCCGAATAGATTCATTATTTTCTTACGTGAATAATAATACGTGAATAATAATAATAATAAGAATAAGGAGGCAGGGGCGGAGAGTTAGCTTGGTGAGTAGCGCCACCACCTACCCGCACTAAGAGTAGTAAACCTCTGGAGTAAAAAAATCCCCCAAACTCAAGGTAGAAATCCATCGTGCCGAGGATAGTAAATAGCTCCGGTAGTAAATAGCTTTCCCATGGTAATTCGGGGCTCTGCCTTGATTGACCGTTTTTTCCCTTGAACCCAAAACTGATGTTTATGCAGAAAGAAACAGATAAAAGAATTATAAAAGGCGATAGGATTTTGCGGACAAGAACCCTTCGAAACCGTCGGGACGATTTGTCCGGGGTTGGTGAGGCTGGAGCGAGTGGCGGCTCCCAACTCTATGGCACCACAAAAATGGCGACAAAAATGACAACATCTCAACCAACAGCATCCGTTGAAAGTGTTTCGCCAGTTAGTAATCCTTTACTATCTGTGACCACCCAGGCTGGAAGGAAACGAACACGCATGAAATGGACACTTGTTATATATACACATTTATCATGTGTGCATTCTACAAAATCACAAAATTAGAAACAGATCAAACATCATACCGAAATAAACTTCACAGGTTATTTACCTTGCAGTATGCAGATATTCTAGTTACAGTACAACGTATATCTGATCAAAGAAGGGTCATAATAAGAAATAAGCTCATTCCGGAAAACGTACTCGCACAGTTGCAACAAGAAGTTGCAGACGAATTACATTCCATAGACCCTCATATTAATGAAGATATTTAGAATACTGGAGCAATCACTGCCACCGACGCTTCACATAATATAATCAATAATATTACATCAGAACAAACATATATTTCAAATGATGCCCAATCCGATAGAAAAACTTTCGCTTTGAAACGTTCACTACAATATTAACGGAATACCTAGGAACTAAACCAACAACAAGGCCTTATATACCAAAACAAAGTTCCACCATTAGACTGGCAAAGATCGTTAATATTCTAAATGAAGAAATTCTTCCTGAAACGGGCAACATACTCAACTCATTCGAAGACCTGCCCACAGTTGTTTATTGCGCAGCTCAATCTGCAGCAGTTGTAAATGGAACCAAAATAATCAAACAACCATATGAAAAAATACAACCACAGCAGAACGCTAAACAGGGGTGGCAAAAAAGATTAGAAAGCAAGATTGAAAGTATACAGGCTATCTGCCCAGGGACAGACTTCTTGAATTCAGTCGAGACAATCCCAGCAAAAAATTGACAATAAAAGTTCCCGCCTAGATCGATATAAAAAAGGGACGAGGCGTAAGCAACAAAACTGTATTTTTAGAAAAGATGAGCGGAAATTTTATAGAAACGTAATAGATAGAAGTAATAACAAAAATTTTGTGGGGAGTTCTAGTACACCATCCAGCCAAGATATACAGACATTTTGGTCCTCGATTTGATCAAATAACGGCCAAAATAACAATCATGCCAGCTGGCTGCGTGATAAAAAAGCAAATACGAACGCAATTGAACAAATGCCCTATTCTGAAATTACTATAACTCAGCAGGGTTGAAGCCCCCACCCATCCCATACATTGGAGAGCATCCATTCGCAAGCCATCCGACGAGAAGTCGGCGAAAATATGGGTTGTTTAATTGTGGAGAGGGACTCCCTATTCTTGGCGAGAGAGCATATGTCGGTACCCTGATGAATCTAACCACCAACAGACGAAACATGTGCCCTCTAATGGTGTGCCCTCCTCCCGGTCAAGCAACTAACTAATGCTCATATGTAAGTTAATGGTCAAAAAAACTAATTAACACGACGAATAAACCTAACAATATAAACTTGACTTAGTGGGCATGTTACAGTATATGTGATGTAGTTTTTAGCAAAAACTCTAACAAACCTTCGATATACAAAATCAATACTTAGGTATTGAATTATGTACACGGCAAATCTGTGATAAAGCTAATGAATAAACTGTAAACAAAATCCAGAAAAGTATCATTTTTCGAAAAAAAAAAATCTGAAAAAAGATTGCTTCAAACCACATAACAAAAGCCTATCATTAGACTATTCAAACAATATATATTTGTTTGACCAAGACCATCATAAACCACTTATTCACTAAGAGAACTCATATATCCGAATTAAATTGGAAAAACTTGTTTCAGTGAGTGTTGAGCTACCTTAATAATATTCAAATAGAGAGAGCCGTCTAAACTTGTTTAATGCAATAATAGAAACACATTTTCGACGTACAAGGTACCAACATTAGTATCTAGAGTAGGGGTCTCCAAACTACGGCTCGCGGACCAAATCCGACCCGCCAGTGTCATCAATTCGACGAATTTAGCAAGCCTATGCTCGTTTAGGGCATACTCGGCAGTTTAGGGCATATAGGGCATACTCGGCAGTTTAGGGCATATAGGGCATACTCGGCGACTAGTTTAGAAATTATAGATAATGGCAGGAAAATTAAAATGGTTTTGGCCCTTGGAACTTACTGGAGTAATCAGTATGGCCCTAAAAATGCAAAATTTGGAGAGCCCTGCTATGGAGAGCCCTGCCTGGAGAGCCCCTATATATATATATATATATATATATATATATATATATATATATATATATATATATATATATATATATATATATATACATATATATATATATATATATATATATATATATATATATATATATATATATATATATATACAGATATAGCATATATATTATATATAGCAAATCATCAATAATAGGTGCACTCAATACTTAAAGTATAATGAAACGGTAGAAAATATAACCTTTTTTTAAATGTTTTTCTCTACATCACTTTTATGTGTTTTAGGAAAATAACTAAGAACATAATGTGAATCATTGTTGGGCTACTTCATAATTTCAAGAATGTAAACGAGCTGCGAAGCCTCATAAAAATATGTGTCGCGTGTAAGTAAAGATCCATTAACATTTCGCTTCGGAATTTTTAAATCCCCCCAACTTGCATATCCATCTGCTATTTGGTACCAAAACATCAAAAAGAACGACCCAGTTTTGAAATGGCTATTTAGAAAAAAAATAAAATGGATTTGCGTGCTTGCTGCGTAAAAGCAACAAGCAGCTACTCGCAAGAAACTCAAAGTCAGGATTGTTCTTCTTTTTCTTCCTCTTTTGGCATTAACCCTGTTCGGGTTTTTGTCTGTGTTTTAACTATTTTTGTTTCCATTCAGTTCTCTTTCTCTCTGCATTGCCTCCCATTCATTAGTTTTAAATCATCCTCCATATCATCTCAATCTCAGTCTACCCCACTTTCGATTTTCAGTAGGTCTCCACTGAAATATCTCACATATAATGATTACAACCCGTCTAAGATTCTTATAATTTTTTTATTTTGTGCGCCTGTTTAGCTTTATTGTTTATTTTCATAGAAACTACAGTTATCGGCGACTATAGGTAATTTGATTTCAGAGTATATATTATTTAAAGGCTTGTACGCATTCAAACTCTCAATTTTCTACTCGAATGCTATTCTATTATATCTTTGCTTTGACTTCAATATATTTTGTCATATTCTCATTGAATGGTATTGGAAGAAAATCATGCTTTCAGTGTGGCAATATTATATCATTATTCACTATTAAGAAGTATTTATGTCACACAGAACAATTAATTCAACTGCAATTAAGGGGTGTTTTTTTGCTATATAAATTATTTATACTTTTAAGAATATTTTAAGCATTTAACCATTTCAATATTCAAATTATTTCCGAAGTTATAGCAATTAAAAGTGTGCGCGGCAGAGAGTCGGCTCGAGTAGTCAAAGCCTTGATAAAGGCTATTGTTCTTTTAGTCAGTCCTTTATAACAATAATTCCTTAGGTGAATCTAAATAGTTCCTTAGGGGAAGTTTAAACGCTGTTATTTGGTCTATGACTCCAAAAGTGCATTACAGTGGGGCAAAAATTGTTGAAATTGCATCTTATATTGCAGCTAGTATATTCAATGATGATATACTAGTGTATTAAAAATGATGTAATTATTAAACCTTGTAATTGGGCCCTAGCGCGCTGCGATTTGACGAGAACTTGGATTCTCAACAAAAATCTATAGCCAACAGAAGAACCCAACAGAAGGCTAAAGAGGCCAAGAAATTGAAAAGAGCTGCTCAAAAGGAATCGGAGAACATCGCGGCAACAATGGAAGACCTCATGTATAGTCCAGGAATCGCAGATTGAAGGTAATTTTAAAAATATTTGGTTTTAAGACGCTGACGCCATACTATTTTTTTTGGGTTTTTTTCGAAACTACTTTTTTTCAAACAATATATCAAAATCTACTTAACCAATTTTGTTAAAATTTACACATATTCCTTATTATATTATCTAAGACAAAGTGTAGGATTTTTTTTATTGGGTGCCACGTTCATAAGTTATAAATTTTTTAAACTCAAGATTTCGATAAAAATAAAAGTTTTTTCAGAGTAATTGCTACATTTTTTTTATTTCCCTATGATTCATCTTAGCTGTATATTTCCCTATCACCTTTCTAAATAAGAAAAAAAATATATTTTTTTGACGATGTCTGATGCCTGATGATGACTGATATCCTTATCTATCTGGTAGTCTTATCTATCTAGCGCGCTTTCTGACAGGGTATAAAATGTTTCTTCTCTTCCACTATTTTCTTCTCTTCCACTATTTTCTTCTCTTGGTGTATGTATTTACAATATTGATAGATTTCGAAATTTTCCTCGCATTCTTATATAGTAGATTCTCGCACTCACTGGTTTAAAACGTATTACACTTGACTCAAATTTTCTTTCTATAATGAACCCACATCCAAATTCATACTTCCTCATGAGTCCTATTCACTGTAAAAAAAATGATACCTACCTTTTCTCCGAGATCCTGTGCCTAGTCGTCTCATCTCTTGTGCTGCTATATCCAAATTATATTTTCTTACATGTTGAATGATCTTATTAAGAGCTCCTGGCTGATATAAAGTTTCAATGTTTCCTGTACCAAATCTCATGTCCGTATTTCACTGCCAGGTCTATTTATATTGAATCAATCCAATCTGAGTTAAAGATTTCGTAGAATTTTTTTTTTGATCTGGAATTTCTATACCCACGCCCAACCCCTGAAAGTCCGGGGATTCTTCTGTAGGAGTTACTATACCTTAATCGGTCCCAGTTTTTAGGCGCCGATTTTTTGGCATCCTGCATTGACATCCGTACATTAAAATGATACTGCACATTTTAATGTACGGGTCTAGGGCGTACGAGGACGTAGAAGTAGGATTTGTTGCGGTATCCTTATTAGACTATGGACTTTGCTCAGGTATTTGTTGCAATCTAGATGTCGGGCACCTAGACTGTTTCCAAGACTGTTCTCAAAAACCTGTCTAATCTTCAATCGGCGATCGGTCAATACGAAATCATGGATTTTGTTAACCATTTATTCAGAAGTAATCTCAACAGGACATCCTAAAAGCGCAGCTTAACTCGTGCTAGCTCAACCATATCGAAACTCAGTCAACCACTTATTAACCATGAAATGTAAAGGAGAATTTCCATAACACTTCTTCTACTGCTTCTTTAATTGGTCGATGATTTTTCTATACAAAAGATGTGTTTAAGCAATTTTGTGTATTTAATCAACAAATATAATTCGCTTTTTTCCATAATAGCAAAAATATCGAACCAATGGTCTGCTTTCGAAGACTGTCAAAACATAACTAGAAAAAATGCTATTTTCAAGAAGTGCAATCATTTTTGGGATCGCACCGTCTTCTATCGTAAAGCTATCTGACTTTTCATTATATCCTAGTATAACAGCTCTATAGCCCCTGCAGAGTCATGATAGATTTGATTGGTTATCCTCCTCAATTCATCTTAATCGTTGTTTTTTCTGCCTAATAAACAGGATCTATTATATTTTAGTGATCCAATCGTGATTTTTTTTTATTTAACTAACATAATTTTTATTCTGTTTTATAAAGAGGAGCTATTCATGGCCGCTTGATAATTGATAATAATGTTAATATTTAAACAATATAAAATATTCACTTAATGAATTTCTACATTAAATATATTTTGAAGAGTGGGGGGAAAAAATGAACATTAATATCTTTAATCGAGAGAATGTATCTGATTTAGAATTAATTTTTTAAAGGAAAAAGAAGTGAGTCATCTTCTTTAGGGACTTGATTTCTTACACATCGATTTTTCCTTTTTTTTTCTTTTTGTTGACCCAGAAAATGTTTCAGGCTCTCCCAGAGGATGGAAAAGTGCATTAAATCTTAGGACATATGGCGAAGGACGATTCGAGAACTTTAAATTCGTTTCGCATATTTATTTTTTTGTTGCATATACTACAGGATGGCTTTAAATATAAATGGGTAATATAAAATCACAACTTACTTATTATCTTAAAGGGATATTTAAATCACTAACCCTTAATTTTTATTAAAAAAAATCCGTTTAATAACACAGAACTAGCAATACATTAAATTTTGGACACTTGAATATAAGAAAAAAGAAAAGAATATAATTAGACAAAAACAAACAATTAGACAAAAGTATTAGTTAAAATAAGTATAAATATAAATATATATCACAAAGTACACATAAGGTCAAAATATCGTTAAAAACACACACACATATACCACGCATATATACAAAGATCCAACCAGAGATGATGCATCCAGATGATTATACATCCACGTCGAGATTATCGAGCCATTTCAGTGCGGCCCGGCGTGGCATCATTGAGTTCCCGTAAGCCACCTGGGAGACTTCTCAAAGGGCAGGAGTTCACCAGATGTTTCGTTATTTGATATGGGTCGCCGAAGTCACATTCAGGGGAAGTTGCCATCTTCCATTTGTGGAGCATGTCATTGCATCTGTCATGTCCGGTTCTAAACTTGTTCAGACGATAACTTGCCATGTACTTCTCGGTAGGTTCAAACCCAGCATTTCCTTATTCCGCAAATTGGTAAGGTCGACATTCCTGGTAGGGTTGTTTTAAAGGAGAGGTATTCAAGTGAATACCTCGATGAAAAACCATCTAAAACCACTGTATCACTGGTTTGGTAAAATCAATCATGGTCGTCGTTAGCTGACGAACGATTTAAAAAACATCTTCCCAAATCGGTTGTTGTTCCAGAAGATTTTACATGAACATTTGGCCGTAAAAAAGATTTGTGCGCGTTGGATCCCGCATAATTTGACAATCGCTCAAAAAAGCGCTCGAGTTGATTGGTGCAAAAAATTCTCAAAAAATACAATCATGGTGCATCAAAAGCAGTGTATAATATCTGCACAGGTGATGAATCTTGGATCTATACAGCAATCGACTGTAAGGGTCTTTCAAAATGAGCCAAACCCAACAAAACTTGTTCGCGCAATGAGCACTTAGCAATAGGCCTGTGACTACAGTGCTATTAGAGAATCGTAGAACTGTCAATTCTGGATAGTACACAACCATTTGTTTGCCAGAAGTCTTTCAAGAAATAGGAAAAAATAATCAGCGACGCAGGATCATTCTTTACCATAAGAACGCGAGCTCGCAACCATCAGACCGAACAACTCAATATTAGCCGGTTAAAACGTCGAATCGATGGGTCATCCGCCGTACAGTCCTAATGACACCCAATGATTTCTGATTTCCGTGAAGAATAAACTATATAGTCAATGTTTTTCCACGACAAAAAAAGAGGTTGATGCGTTTAAAATGCATGTTTCGGAGATACCTCAATAGGAAAAGAAAAAGTGTTATGAAAATTGGTTCAAAGGTATGCAAAAGTGTATCGAACATCGCGAAGAATATTTTGAAAAAGATTAAAACCATTTTGAATGATAAATATTTGTTTTTATTTATTATTCCGTATACATAAATAGTAACCATAGTATGATAATTAACAATTTGGGAAGGTAATTCAGCAGCAGCAACAACATTTTCATCAAACAGATTGAGAACCCATCTTTTCTAGAAATAATCGTTACTATCTGGAAAACATTTCAGTAACTGAATTTTCAATTCGCGTAAATGCGTTTTCGTGCTCTCCAACAAGCGATCAATAACAAAATTTTCTAAATCCATATTTTCATAAGTTAAAGTGAATGCATCAAATTTGCTTTTTTCAAGACGAATAATCCAAATACCAAACTTCTTGATGAATGCATTAACTTTGTCTGTCATTAGTAAAATGTTTTTGTTACAGCCTTGAAAACGCGTATTCAAGTCATTCAAATGTGAAAATATATCACTCAAGTAAGCCAGCAGTAAAAAAGTTTACTTATCTTGTAAAAAATCTGCAAATAAGATATTTTTATCTGTAAAAAAGATTTTCAATTTATCTCTTAATTCAAAAAGCCTCGTTAAAACTTTTCTTCGCGACGACCACCTGACTTCAGCATGGAAAAGTAGTGAGTGGTATTTGGCATCTATTTATTCGCATAATGTGGAAAACAATCTAGTCTGATATGGCTGGCTTTAAATAAAATTAACAATTTTTACGGCTTCTGACAGAACATTTTATAAATTATCTGGCATTTTTTTATAGCAAGCGCATTTCTGCGAAGAAAGCAGTGCTTCCATTCCATATGTGGCATAATGTCTTTTAATTTTACCCACATCACACCACTGATCTTCCTCGTTATCGCTTTCGCGTCACCAGTACATACCGCAATACACTTATTAAAGTCTAAGTTTTCGTTTAGTGCTACATCAATAAAAACTTTAAGAATCTTTCGCCAGTTGCTTCACCAATTTGCAAAATAGAATATTTTTTTAACTGACCCCTCGCATTCGTATCGAACAAAACATAAAAATTGCGCCAAGTTCGACAAGTCTGTTGACTTATCGAACTGAATATGAACCTCAACTTTTTTGCTTTTTCCGGAATTATCATCTCATTGATCCTATTAATGACAGCGGTTAAAATAAGCTTTTCTGCAATTGTGTGGGGCGTAGACCCTCTGGCTACTCGTAATGCTACTAAGTAGGATGCTTGAAGTGCTGCGGTCTCATTACGGCTTGCAATTTGTTAATTTTTCAAGACGAGCAATTTACGCTCGTAAAATTCAAATTATATTTTTATAAAGACGAGTGTCTTGTTTCTAGATGCCGGACTAATTTTGAAGGCTTCATGCTTTCCGCGAACACAACTTAATAGCAAACGACATATTCCGGCTTGTCATCCAAGGCAATGAATCCATATTTTAAATATGTTTCATTGTACTTGATTGTACAATCTGAGTATAAGGTTGCAAAACAATGTTCTACACTTAGCCCCTTCTTATTGTTATCTCTTCTGATCCCTGAAACATCACCTGGTTTAAAGCCGTTTTACACCTCTTAAGGAAGTCGAAAAAAGCTTCAATATGTTGAAACCAAAAAAGTAGCCAAAAAAAATGAAAATTAAGTTGAGGACCCAATATATAAATTTGAAAAGGTATTACCTTCGATTCAAATTTAAAGCCGATAATGAAGTTGAAAGCCTAATAATTTTTGCACGTCTCACATCTTAGTAATTTCGAGATGTATTCTTAGCTTTCAAATTAATGATCCCAATACAACAAATTGAAAATGTTTCACGCTTTAATTGAAGTGTGGAAAAGAATGACTGTAATTTCGCACCACAATTACATTAATTTCTCGATAACACAGAAAACTGTACTATCGATCGATTCCTAATGACATTAAAAGACTGATGTTTTCTTTTAAGGAATCATTCTACTCAATGAATTCCCAGATTGAACACTACAATTTCTTATAACAAAAATGAAAATGTTTTCGTCGAATTAAAGAAAATATTTCGCCGAATTCTCTTGCGGTTGTTATTTCGATTAATTGGCCGGCGAACAACGGTGAACCGAGGTAACGCAATTTAATTTTACAGCAAATCGATGTCAGATTTATATACTAGTATTTGGGCCAAATCGCTCATGGAAGGTACTTTAATCTATTAGGCGTAGGGGATTTGTTAACGTTCTTTTTTTGTATACTGCAACATGGCCGCAATAATGAACCGTGGGTGTCGATTTATTCTACATTATTACTTTATATTGATTATTAAATGTATTGATGGACATTAGAGCACTTGTAAACTAATAGCATTTTTAATAAAGGGTTTTCCAATAAGAATATCCGAACTTTGAAACATAATAGAGGCAAAACTGTTTGAAGTGTAAATGTCACTAATAGAGTGCTGTTTTAAGTACATTATATCAATTCACCATGAAAAGATATACGAGTCAACAGCGGGTAGAAATTATATATATCTAACACCAAAGTGCATATTCAGTTCTCCACACTAAATGAATCTTTTCCAATGCAGCGCACTTTTAGCTTATTGGGTTTGTGACTGCAGGATTTTGGCCGATGAAAAGCCTCAAATAATTCAGGAGTTGCATTTTCACCCTAAGGAAATTAGTGTCTGCTGTAATTTTTGGGATGAAGGAGTGATAGAATCTTATTATTTTGAAATCGATGAAGAGGAAATCATGTTACTCTTAATTGTGAACGCTATAGGAGTATACCACCAGAATATCTTTGGCCTGAACTGATAAATGTGGATATAAACAATGTGAACAAGACCTCAGGTGCGATTTGTCATAAATCTTATCATTCATCGATTTATTGTTTCCTAGACGCATTAATTTACGAAATGGAGAATGGAAATGTTAACTAGTCACTAACATCAAGCGAGCACATGTTCTTGGATTCTTTTTTGTAGGGTTATTTTAAATCTGTGGTTTACAGAAATAAATCTCAAAAAATTGAACCATTGTGTGGTGATAAGTAGGTGAACATTTAGTCTCTAATTTCAACAAACTAGTTTTTGCGCGCTTAAGTGAGCACATGCTCTTAGATTCTTTTTTGTAGGGTTATTTTAAATCTGTGGTTTACAGAAATAAATCTCAAAAAATTGAACCATTGTGTGGTGATAAGTAGGTGAACATTTAGTCTCTAATTTCAACAAACTAGTTTTTGCGCGTTTAAGCGAGCACATGCTCTTGGATTCTTTTTTGTAGGGTTATTTTAAATCTGTGGTTTACAGAAATAAATCTCAAAAAATTGAACCATTGTGTGGTGATAAGTAGGTGAACATCTCTAATTTCAACAAACTAGTTCTTGGTTTAAAACAATACTTATTTTTAATTCGAAATAATAATTTTGAACAAAAAAATAAACTGCTTAAATCACAATAATAAATATCTTGGATCGACAGATTTTTTTTTCTGTGAAAAAGTTTTGTTTTTGATAGAATTTAATTATGAGAGTTTAACTATAATTATTAAATGGATGAAAAACTGAAAGTATAACTTTAAATTTTAAAAAAATCAAATTGCGAAAAAAAAAGTTTTATGTTAATTTCGTTCAAGAGAAAAATTTTCTTCGTGTTCTTAATTCAAGCCGTGTTCTTAATTCAAATTGGTAGCACTAGTTTCTTATAAGAAAATATATTACTTAAGAAAATATGGTTAGGTTGTTCAGCCACCATTGAAAATATACCTCGCGATATACGTCAAAGTCCAATCGAAAATGATGTCCCGTTTAAACGACATCTTCAAAACATAATACTATTATTTTTTTCAAAGCAATGTAAACATTATCGGAAAATCACTTGTAGTTATCATTGTGCCTCATTTTAAAGTTCTGATGCTTTTATTGGCAACTATTATAATTTATTTTTAAATGTCTGTCAAATAAAATAAAACACACAAACTGCTCTGTGGCCCATAGAGAGCCTTGGCCTTTCTTACAACTGCCTTCCATCCTTCTCTATTCCGTGCAATTTCCGTCAGTTTCGTACAGCAATTTCTTAAAGATGCGCGACCACATTATCTTGTCGTCTCAGCCTTGGCCTTCGTCTTGGGCGATTACCATATGGAGTAAGCCTATTATGTCATATTCTATTAGTGGTTTCAATTCATGGTTCCACCATGTCCGCCAACCTTAGATATATATTCTTAGATATATTCTATGTAGTATTTGACGTTCACATCTACTTAGTAATTTTGCTATTTTGTAAGGGTTCAAGATTCTCTGCCATAGATCAGCCCTGGTCTTATAATTAACTTGTAGATTCGGACTTTATATTTACTGGATAATAACTTAAATAATAACTTTAGATAACATTACCTTTTTAAGACTATGTATACGTCTATTAGCTACTAGCGTATGCTTCGCGCTACTTCTGCGCCCATATCATTACTTTTGGTCAATCTATTGCACTGATATTTGAAATTATTCTCTGTATCAGAAAACATTATTGTTCATTGAGATGTTCATTTTTTATCTCTCCTAATTTTTTTTTGTTGTAGACACATTTGTTTTGTAACGTTTTGTTACACCTTAATAGCTGCTCCGGTTATCTTCGTTCGTAGGCGTTATTTGGTCGTGGTTACAGATTCAGGATAAATCAAACAAACGATAAGGGCGCCAGCCAATTTAATAACCTAGATTGGCAAATGGTTTATCAAAAAATGTATACATATGTATAAAACTTAATGTATATCATAATGACTTAAAATTAGAAAAGAGATGCAGTTAAGAGACAAATCAAGCAATATGCTATACTAAGAGATGCATATATATATTATTATTATTATTATTATTAGGTGCGTGCAGACCCGGTTGGATCAGGCAAAACATTCTTTATAGGCTAACTTTCTCTGTACATTCCTTGAGGACTTCGATCTGTTTGGTTGTCCTTTTTTCATTGTCTGCGAGTATGGCTAGTAGGCATGATATTTCTACATTATTTTTGGATCGTCCGAGTCGTATTGGTTTCCATTGTCCTTGATTTTTCAGTTCTTTTTCCCATTCCCTTATGACTTTGTCCAGGACCTGGTTAAGGAGGAGTGGGGATAACCCATCTCCTTGGCGTACTCTAGTTTTAATCAGGAAGGGTTCGGAAATTTCTCACATAAATTTCACCTTAGAGGTTGTGTCAGTCAGTGTCTGCTTGATCAATCGTAGTGTTTTGGGGTCGAGTCTTTGTTCTTCTAGGATGTTGAATAGAGATTTTCGGTCGATACAGTGGTATGCTTTCTTGAAGTCCACGAACGCAGATGATTGGGACGTTTCTGATAGCTTTGTATTTCAGTATTGTTTTTAAGTTAAATATTTGTTCAGTGCATGAGCGACCAGGGCGAAAGTCTGCCTGGTACTCGCCAATTTTGTGTTCTAATTGTTCTTGTGTTCTCTGGAAAAGGCATGCTGAGAGTATTTTGTAAGTGACTTGTAGTAAAGAGATTCCTCTGTAGTTATTCACATCTGTTCTGTCTCCCTTCTTGTGCACCGGGTGGATAAGAGCACATTTCCATTCATCTGGTAATTTTTCTGTTTGCCAAATGTTCGTGATAATTTGCGTAAGTTCCCGCACAGAATTTGGTCCAGGGTTTTTCAATAGTTCCACGGTGATACCATCTTCACCGGATGACCTATTATTCTTTAGTTTGCGTATTGGTGGTAAACCTCGAATCCGTTCATAACTCAAACCATCTTATTTATGTTCTGCTCATTTAGTATTTTACGAAATCTTAACCAAACTACCAAAGAAGCAAAGCTAGTGCAGAAACCATGATTTAAGTAAAGAATAATCTTGAGAAATTTACTAAGTTTGAAGATCAAAAACGGAGTCAGATACTAAATAGGCCCAATGCAGAGTGAGCTAGTAGGTAAATAACGGTTGTCAAAAGACAGCTAAGTTTTTATGAATACCTAGAAAGGACGGAAGAATATAGACTAAGCAGTATTATTTATTACTAGAACTAACTCTTGTAAGAACAATAGCGTTATAGCACAAACTAGTCACGCAAGAATACTTACAAATTGAGTTAACGAAAGAGGTTTAAAGAAACGTTTAGACAAAGCCAAAGAAAAAAAGTTCCCAAGTACGTTAAAGCAACTTCTGCAACTCCTGCAATTTGATTAAATTTCGTATTCTATAGTTGGTTCATTTGATATATATATATATATATATATATATATATATATATATATATATATATATATATATATATATATATATATATATATATATATATATATATATATATATATATTCAAAAGAAATCTAAAGATTAAAATAAGGTTTTACACCAGAAATCAATTTTGATTGGTATGTCTTATCATATTGAAATAGTTGAATTTTTGTCCACAGATAACTGATTCTAAACATCTACCGAATTTAAATAGAAATGTAGACAGTACAGTTTTGATTATTTAAAGTTTGGCTTCATTCCGTCATTGTCGGACAAACAATTGCCTGTGTGCATTTTATACAACAAAGTTTTAAGCAATGACACTATGAAACCATCCAAGTTGGAGGATCATCTGAGAAGGCGTAACCCTGATAGAATAGATAAAGATTTTAAATATTTTTAAATATGTAAAGAAAAACTTCAGAACGATGGATACTATGTTAGCTTCGGCATCACAAAGAGACGATGATAGTTCGCGAATATCGTACAGTATCTCACTACTTATAGCAAAATCTGGAAAACCGCATACTATCGAGGAACAATTAATTTTGCCAGCCAGTGAAAAGGTTTTAACAACTGTACAGACATATCATGTACAGACATATACTGTACAGACATATCACAAACCTACAGCATATCATGTAATCAAGAAAATACCTTTGAGCAATAACACACTTCAAAGACGTATTGATGAAATGAGTTATGATATTGAAAACATCTTGTGTAATTATTTGCAAACGACCCATTTCTTTATACAACTGGACGAGTCAACTTTTCCTGGTACTAAAACATTATTGGCATACGTTCGTTTTGTTATGGACCAAGAAATCCATGAAGAACTGTTCTTTGCGATAACTTTGACAACATACACTAAAGGCGAATCGATATTTATTATTTTGGGCAATTATTTAATGGAAAATATAATATATGCGCCACAGATAGAACACCTACAATGTTTGGGCACTATCGGTGATTTATAAGCCATTTTATACAAAATGAACTCGAGGTGTTTGCTATACACTGCGCCATCCATCGACAACATTTAGTTGCTAAAAATCTGAGTGGTAGATTAACGTTAACGCAATAAACAGAATTCGGGGCAACGCATTGAATTCTAGGTTATTTGCGCAGTTGTGTGAATAAAACGAACTTCGTCGATTACTCGTTCACACTGAAGAACGCTGGTTGTCAAAAGGCTTATGTTTGATAAGATTTTTCGCACTTTTTGAGACTGTTTTAGAGTTTTTGGATGCGAAAAATCCAATTTTAAAAGAAAATGATGTAGAAACCAAACATTGTTTATTTAGCAGATTTGTTTAGTAAATTTAATGAGATTAAATGCAGTTACAAAGTGACAGATTAAATTTGATAAAAGCAAGTTTCTTATCAGAACTAAACAAAACATTGGACGGGGCGAATTTTCCAATTTGCCACAGACAAACTGCCAGGATGATGTCGTTTCAACCTACGTTCAACATTTAAACCTCCTTCACATAGACTTTGAATCTGGGTTTGAGGATGTTTTGACTATGGAAAGATCACAGTGGATTTTCAATCCATACAGTGATGTTGAAGAAACGGATACTATAGTACAAGAAGAACTGATCGGAATCAGCACTAACGAAAAACTTAAGGTTCAGAAAGGGATAGCAGCATTTCAGAGAGACAACTGTTATTCATCCTGTATTATGGACTATCGCGAGAAACCTTTTGATAGCTTTTCCATCTTCATACCTCGTGGAAAGGTATGCCACCCTCGCGATTCAGCGCGGTTCTAGCGCGGTTGCCAATCTTACAAAAAAAGAAACAGATTGAAAATCACTGACCGTTTAGATTTAAGGTTAAATCTAAGTAAATTGAAGCCAAATGTTAAAAACTTGCTATTAAAGCATCAGGCTTATCCTTCCCATTAAAAGCATTTAATTTTTTGGGTAGTTATTTTATGTAATAATTTTACTACATTTGCATTTTGTGTCGTATTAAGTAATAGATGTATAAAACTTAAAGTGTTTTTTTTAAGTTTGTTTGCTCTATAGTTAAACCTATCACAGTGTGTAGCACTGTGTCAGCTGTCAAAAACACATTTGCACACAAAAACAAACACAAACAAGGTAATGAATTTGTAAAAATTCAATCTTAGAAAGGCAATGGTCTACCTAAAACAGAAAATTTGACATAAAAAAGTTTGGGGACCTCTGCCTTAGAGCATTACAAAACTACAGTTTTCAGCTTCAGACAATTCGCACGTGTATATTACAAGTCCACTTTTTTTCTTGGCTATAAAGATATCAAGTTCTTTGATCAATTAAACATGTAAAAATCTTAAGAAACAAAATTCCAGTAGCCAGGGTTAAAATTCCTTAAGGCCGATCACTAATCGATCATCATATTAAATCAATGTCGAGACGAGTTAATGAATAATAATGGTTTATTATTTTTTTTTGATTTAGATACCTACTAAAAGTGAATAAACATTAATTAACGGTGTTCACCTTCCTTTGAAAATTATAATTATTTTAATTTAAAATTTAATTTTATAAAATACATTTTCCTCTAAAAGTATTTTCGTAATTTTAGTAATAATAGTATTCCTTAATTCTGTTATTTTATTTTATCCTCTGTTGGTAAAGAGTTTATTTGTTTTCACAAGATAAAGAAAGAGATAATCTGTCTTTACGGAAATACCGTAATACAAGCTTAAGCTTTTCAAATAAAACGATATGGCTTTAATAAGTAGATACAGAGATATTTCAAATATTTTCATATGAAAAGACCCATAATTGCAGTAATAAAATATGAGTTAAAATAAAATGTAGTTTTTTTTAAACATGTTTATGTTCATTTTAATATGCAATTTAATAAAGATAGAACTATCTGAATATTTTAATAGCATTATTTATGGAAAACTAAACTGCATTATATTGATTTTAGAAGTATATTTAATTAAAAAACTTTTTTATTGTAATTAAAAATAGTGTCGTAGGGTTCTTAATTGTAAAATAATAATTTTTACTAACCAAACCAAACTAAACCAAATCAATTGTTAATAAACTTCTACTAAGATCAAAATGTAAAGTGATTTTTGTTTTGAAAATTCACTCGCTTTACGTATCGATACAACCATTTGTTTTTTAAATTGGCATGACTGCCCTTGACATCTAACAGAAGTTTAATATAATTTCGCCTGTTAAGTTAGAAATTATTGTCCTATAATTATTTTTAATAAATTTAAATAAATTTCATCGGCGATCGAACAAAGAATGTACATTAAATTTTGGTGTATAATTTTTTGTATATCGTCACATTTGTGTCGATATACGAATAAAGAAATCTGTTTTTTCCAATCTTTTTATATAGATAACTGACATGATTACAAAAAATTGGGCTTTCTTATTCGATTACGTGGACTATTTAGTTCCAAATTTGAATGGTATTGATCTGAAGGAGATGTAGTTCCAACAGGACTGCTCCTGTCATACAGCCAACGCAATAATCGATTTATTGGGGAAACAATTCGGTGAGAAAATTATTTCGAGGAACGGACCTGTTAATTGGCCATCAAGGCATTTAGATTACTTTCTTTGGGTTATGTTAAATCTTTGGTCTATGCCGATAAATCAGCAACTATTAATGTCTTGGAAGCCAACATAACTCGAACAATTGCGGACCCCAAATGCTTAAAAAAGTGGTCGAAAATTGAATTAACGACATTTGTCTGAAATAACGAAATGAGTAAATAACATTAATGCCATTTAATATTATTTCACTTCAATTGTTTTCATTTTTTCATTCATTTCTATACATTTTTATTACTTCATTCAATTGTTGATGTTTTATTTGAATATAAATTTCGGTCAAACGAAAAAATCGCTTTATATTATGAATTTTGAAGCAACTTTAAACAATTATCAGCATGGCGCTGAATTTCCATGGCCAATCTCCAAGGTGGGTCTTTATTTTATTGAACTATTGTCATGTTTGCGTTAAATGAAATGAGACTGTTCCGTTCATGTAGCCTAATTTCATTTTTTTTTCCTAAAATTATACATTAACTATTATAGATCAATATATAATACACAATGCAAAAATCGACAGGAATTACAAAAATGCACATAAATTGAATTGAAAGATTATTGATGAAGACAAAAATTCTTGAGTTTTTAGATATATTTAACACTAATTGAACAATTAAAACATTACAGCATTTTAAACTAAAGATTTAAACTATAGAGAGAGGTTTGTTAACTTTAAAGTTAACGTTAACGATAACCTATAAAGAAATTTCCATGTATTCAATAAAACATCAAAGATCATCATCATAAAGTTAAATACCGATAAAACTAAAGGAATGATAAGCAGAAAAAATCAAAAGACAATGTCAAAATATAAAAAACATTACTAAAACATATGACATACCCTAATGATATACATATGTCACCAAAATATTGGCGGATTCAATAAGACTTGGAAAATGATCAGTGACAACAAAACATTAAGGCATAAAATTAGGAGCTAAAATCTAACACAACAATATAACGGTATCACGTTACCATTTTGTTTTTGCGCCATTTTTTTTTTCATGGTATTTGTGACAGTTTGGGTTTGACTGTTGTGTAGTACAGACAGACAGAAGTATTATTATGAATAAATATGCACAAAGAGAACGCAGAGAAATTCTTGTAATTTATATAAAAAAACAATTTAGACAAAAGTGTCATATTCGTGCGGCGCCTCATAAAACGACAATTTATGGTTTATACAAACAATTTAAAGAATTCAGGCCATTTGGAGATAGATACAGGTCCAGGAAGAGTGTGAAGCGCTGAAAACGACGACGTGGTGCGCAGTTGGAAATGTATCCACGCAGTTTATGGCGAATTTTTTGAAGTGCCTTGCACATATTTCCCTAAAATATTCAAATTGTTCAAGACCTTTTACCTACAGACTATGAAAACTGATTAGAATACTGTAATGCCATCATAAACCAGTTTCCACCATCAAATTAACAGTTTTCATACTAAATTGGTTTGACGGCTCCGGATTATTTTTTATGGGGATTTTTCAAGGAAAAGGTTTCCATAAATAAGCCTTCAACCATACAGTAACTCGAGCACAATATCATGTTGAAATCGCTGCTTAAACATCAGATATGTTGAAAAGGAAATGTTATGGGAAGGTTATGGAAAGTGTATTAAAAAGGGCAAGTTGCTAATGGCTCACATTTGGTTGACAAAATAAATATATAATAGAATAAATATTATTAATCATATTAAAAGTTACAAATAATTAAAATGGTACCGTGCAAGTTGCCCCACCGTTATAACGAAATCGAAGTGGAAAATAAGAATATATTGAAACAAACATGTGAAAATAATCGATGGCCTCTGACTGAAAAGGTAAAAATGTGTAAACTACAACTCAACCAACATAGCTTGGTCTCTGACATGCGCAAAAGAAAGAGTGAGAGGGTCACTATCTAACAGAGACAGGGAACGGAGAGTTCCTCAAATGTACAGTCCATGCCAAAATGTTTCACAATAACGTTTCAGTTAAGTAAGTTAATAATAAATAACGACGCGTGTTTAAAAGAATTCGTCAGATTCAAAATTATGTATTAATAATGGTAAATAAAACACAATTATTTTTTCAAATTCAATGTATTTTGAATTCATTAAGGGTCATAGGGATGCATCTTAATTACCATATGCATTATATGTAACATGATAAAATAGAATACGAGTGTTAATGAACTAACAATATATATATATATATAGCAATGGTTGGTTGCTTATCCGGGAGGAAGCCTCACCCATTCCTTACATTGGAAGGCACATGTTTCGTGTGTTGGTGGTTAGACTCATCAGGGTACCGACATATGCTCTCTCGCCAAGAATGTGTATATATATGTATATATATATATATATATATATATATATATATATATATATATATATATATATATATATATATATATATATATACATTGTTTCCTATTAGGGTGAGATCCGAATAAATTAAAGACAACCACAGATCCGGCTGATAGATTGGTTATATTAAATTTTCCTTTTTGCCCTAGTAAATTTAAACTTGGCCAATTTGTGGGGTTAATAGAGGGGTAAGTTTTAAGTAATTTTTTTATACAAGAAATCTATCTTTTAAGATGAGATATGTTACAACAATATACAAAGACGAGATCTGATCTAATATATACGTTAGCTTATAAATAATATACACACAATACGAGATCCGCCAGTGTTGCCAGAGTGAATATGCGATACCAAACACCTACAGGTATCATGACTGAAATAACGAGGCCGATTCTCTGTTTTGTAATGTTTAAAAGGGAATTTTTATGAATGTTGGAATTATGATATCTAAAAAGGTGGATTTTCATAAATAACAAATTCTAGTTCAATAACATTCCTAATTATACATAGACCTAAGAAGTTAATGGTATCATCTTTTTCTATTTGTGCTTGAAAAATAATCTTCCGGAGTGTGTTGTTAATGTAATTTAAGTATTTTTGCCGATCTGCGTTGTCTCGGGTACCATATATCAAAATATCGCCTATGCACTTAATTAAAAAAAAAAATATTTGCACTATTAATATTTAGAAAGATCTCTATTTGAAAATGTTATTGTTGAAGTGAAAGTAAAGATTATTTTATCTTTAACTTTAAAGTAAAGTTGGCATTAACGCATAAATTAAAAAGGTGAAGGATTTCATCTATAATTATCCTACTTAATGTATTAATTGTTAACATTTTGTAATTTAAGTTACTTACTTTTTTCTATTATAGCTTATATAGAAAGTTATTATAGCTTAACTGGGGTCAATCTATAATTTTAAAAACTATTTGGACGGGGTTAAACACAAACACAATCACTAAGCGACTTATAAAAGCTAAGCCTCCTATATCAAGCTAATTTAATGGATGTTTTTGAAATACTAATTATATTAACATTTTTAGCCTTATATTTATCTAAAAGAATTAACTACGTATTTTGCAATCCATATATGCCATTTCTAGCCCTATTTTTTGACTTTGAATAAATTTCTAATCAAATGCTAGTTTATTGCGTTATATGCTATATCCTTTATTGGGGTCTCCAAGTGATTTTTAAAGTTATAGGGTATAATTCGAAGCTCATTTATAGAAGGAACTGTTATTTACAGAAGATTTCTAGTTCGAACTTTATTAATTATGTGCAGGATTTGACGACTTTTAACCTTATATCCAGATGAAGCTATGATCTAGAGCCATAAGCCAGATGATTACTAAGCGACTTGTAACGGCAAAACTGCCAATAAAACCTTAGGGGTCCGTTACATGAAAAATAACTTGTAATATCGTCCCTTAAAATTTCCAGTTCCAAATCCATTTCCAAATTCCAATTTCCAAAAAAGTCCCAGTATATTACAATTTATGCTCCCTCAACTTTATTCAATAATTGATGTGATAAAAGCCGTTATTGACATGCTACCCAGCAGTTTCCTCCATTTATTCTTAGGACTACTTTGAAGCTTCGGCCTTGTTTTAGTTGGTATGAATAGAACTTAAATTTAAAGAAAACTACTAACGCCATCTATTGAAACAAAATGTATAATCTGAAAGCTATAAATCTTTATAAAATTAGACTGTCGTCATTAGAATCGATCAACGTATTGTCAAGTTATAGCGCTTAAAGTGACAGTATATGTTGTCAGGATGTTGTCATCTCGTAACCAAAATACGATGGAACAAAGAACTAATATGATATTTTGTTTCAAGTTCGGTAATATTTTTACAGAAACATTTGAATCGATGAAAAAAGTTTATTGTGATGATTTCTTATCCCCTGCATGTGTATTGAAGTGATATAAGTGATTCCAGAACGGTTGTGATGCTTCAAAAGGTGACTCAAAACCAAACCGACCACCAAACAAAAATCGCGAAGAGTTGGTGAAAAAAGTGCGTGAAACGATCGCCTACTATGCCCATTTGATTGTGAAGTAGATAATGGAGGAATTAAATACGACCAAATACATGATTCACAAAATGTTGACAAAGTGTTTAAATAGATGGAAAGTCTGTGTTCGACTTCTTCCTCACGCCTTAAATGAAGTCCAAGAAATTGCTCGCGTTGAATATTACAAGAATTTTATAGATATAGCCAGAGGGAGCTGCACATTTTTGAAATCGATTGTAACTGGGGACGAGACTTGGTGTTTCAAGTGTGATCCTCAAGCACAGCTTCAAAGTACTACGAGGAAATCCCCAAAATCAGGCTCTCCGAAATCGAAAAAATTCCGTATCCAGAAGTCAGGAGAAAAGACAATGTTGATCTGTTTTTACGATTCTGAAGGTATAATTCTTCGGCAATTTGTTTCACAGAACCAAAATATAACTGTCAAATTTTATCTGGGTGTTATAGAGCATTTGTGGAAGAGAATCGTTCGAGTGAGTACTAAATATCGAGTGCCGGGAAGTTGATTTTTGTTGCGTGATAATGCACCCCTCAGGACCGTCGCTGTTCATGATTTTTCGCTTCAATATCCTCCGTATTCGCCTGATTTATCTCAGTGTGATTATTTCCTTTTCCCGAAACCCAAACTGGCCGTGAAAAGAACGTTTTATGATAGTGTTATACAAGCCCAAAATGTCATGATGAGGTCATTAGGGCGATTTCGTAAAACGTCATACAAACTCTATGTTAGCATTGGGTGAACATGTTCAGCGATGTATTGCTGCGGAAGGCATGTATTTTGAATAAAAATAAATAATTTTGGCAAAATAACTAATTGTTTTTTTTTATTAAAAACGTGTGTAATTTTTCTGCTGTACTGTGTATTCACATTTCAACATTTCAACATTTATTATTTCTTATTTATAATGGTAATATATTTGCAAAAAAGGCTAGACAGGTTGTAATCACTTGTCAAGGTAAAAATTGTGTCAATAATACTTCATAAGCTTTCAAAAATTAGAATTATTTTAAAATTATTCCATAAAGATATAAAAAACAATATTTTGAATCGTTTAAAAAAATTAAAATATCCTGTGAGATGTAAAAATTGCTAACAATAATACATCGGCATCAATGAAGCCATGTCATGTTCTCCAGTTTATTATTTATGCGATAATATTAAATTTCAAAGATTTGCTTTGATTACCAGATCAAATTGACTAATCTCGTCTTGCAAACATTATATCATCATGATGTTATATTTTTTTATATTTATATACACATGTTTTGCATATGTACGTCTCAACTTAAATGAACCATATCCATAGCCCGTTTTCTCAGAAAGCGTCCCAACTGATAAAAATTTGGGAACTATTTATAGATCTTATGCCTTATAACCCTATGTCTTATAATCTATACAATATATACCACAATTTCCTCGACCTAGTTGCAAAAGCCAAATTAGCTGGTCATTTACAAATCAGTTAAATCACTTTGTGAGAAAGACAATCTATTCATGTATTATATGAGTCAATAAGTTCCCGGTTTGACATATATGTTAGATGGTCACTGGTCGATTGTGCTAACCTTCAAACGTATGTGTCAAAATTTCATAACAATCTGTCTACTAGTTTCTGACTTGTGACTTAAGTGACGCCACTTTTGTTATTTTCAAAAAAAAATTAAAAAAAAGAATTTCGTGTATTGATTAAGCATTTCTTTTTGATGAAGAAAAATACCGTTGAAGCAAAACAATGGCTTAATAAACATTACCCGGTCTCTGATTGTACGTACGGTCTCGGATTGTACTCTGTACGTGACCGTACAATCACCGATGACGCTCTGGACGTCCAAATGACGTGGTTGCACTATCAGAAAAATTCACAAAATTATTTCGCAAAACCGTAAATTAAAACTGCAAGGGATAGCTGATATGAAGATATTGAAAGGAAGTGTTTTTCACCATTTTGGGAACTGTTGGGAATCCAACCACTGTTGGGAATCCGTAAATTGCAATCGAAATGGTTTCCGCGATTACTCAATAACGGATCAAAAACAACAATGTATTAATCATTCTGAGAAATGTTTGGAGATGTTTAAATGAAATAAAAATAATATTTTTATGCGGTATGCGACAATGGATGAAACACAGATCCATAATTACACTCCGAAGTCAAATTGGCATTCAACTGAGCGGACATCAGGCAGTGAAAGCCATTCAAAGCGACCAAAAACACAACTGTCGGTAGGCAAGGTTATGGCCTCTGTATTTTGGGGTGTACATGGGATATTGTTCACCGAATATCTCGAGAAGGGTAAAACCAGCGAATATTATATATTGTTATTGGTGAGTTTGAAAAACGAGATGCGATCAAAAAGGCTCCAGATGAATAAAAACAGTACTGTTACAACAAGACAATGCACCGTGTCATAAATCGTTGGCAACGAGGTCTATATTGCATGAATTGCACTTCGAATTGCTTCCTCATCCAGCGTGTTCTCTAGATCAGGCCCCAGCGATTATTATCTGTTTTCAGATGTCAAAAAAAAGCTCGCTGAGAAGAAATTTCGCTCCAATAAACAGGTAATCCCCGAAACTGAAGTTTATTTTAAAAGGCAAAGTTCTATTAAAAAAGGTGTAGAAATGTTAGAAAAGCATTGGAATGATAGTATTGCTCCTCAAGGAAAATATATTAATGAATATAGTCGAAATTTGCAAAAATAGTGTCAGACCGGGGAGTTATTGACGTGTTATTGTATTTTAGATATCAACTACAAAAGATTTTTTCAATTTTTATATTTATTTTATTAGTTATTTTTTTACTATGGTGAGTTCAATTTAATAATTGGCTTTACAAAAATAGTTTAGGTGCTGCATAATACCAGATATTTTTTCCCTCATTTTTTTTATTATAATGTTTTATTAAAAAAAAATCTTAAAAAGATTTTGATTTTTTTTTAAATTGACGAGAAACACATTATGTTACTTTTTATAACATATACTATTTATAGTATTTACAAGCATTACACAATAATAACATAAAGAAATAATAAAAATAAAATAAACAATTTTTCAAGACCAACTTTAAAAGATAAATATCAGAGTACCAAAACTGCAACGCAAGCTTTGTTGCATAAGAATTTATATTGGCTGTGTTGCGCGATTGTCGGATCTCGTCTTTGTTAATAATCAGACACCTGTTTACAAATGATGCTGGCGCCACCTATAATGATATACTGTAACCGCAATAGTATAAAAGATATAAAAAATGCGAAATTTGAGCTCCAACATAAAATTCGTCAAAATTCGTTTTAGGACGCACTGATTCGAATGGTAACTATATACACGCGAAAAATGAGGTCCGATTTCGGATTTCTTCTTTAAAAAAGGATCTCGGCTTAAGCGCGGTATTACAAAAATGGATGTCTCGCCATATATATATATATATATATATATATATATATATATATATATATATATATATATATATATATATATATATATATATATATATATATATATATATATATATATAGCCCGATTGTAAGGGATGGGTGGGGCTTCCTCCCGGTCAAGTAACCAACCATTGTTCATTATGGCTGAGACGCAGGGGTTGTTGTGCGTTCCGCATGAGATTCTGGAACCCAACGGTCGGGGGTGTATAACTCCTGACTACTGTTGTCTCTTTGGACGCAGTCCAAAGAAGTCAAAAAACTCTATTTATAAGCCATCCGACGAGAGGTCGACGACAATATGGGTTGTTTGATTGTGGAGAGGGACTCCCTATTCTTGGCGAGAGAGCATATGTCGGTACCCTGATGAGTCTAAACACCAACAGACGAAACATGTGCCCTCCAATGTAAGGAATGGGTGAGGCTTCCTCCCGGTCAAGCAACCAACCATTGCTATATATATATATATATATATATATATATATATATATATATATATATATATATATATATATATATATATATATATATATATATATATAGGTTTATTGAGTGCTGCTTTTTTTCATATAAAATAATGATTTTATTATAATCCAAAATTATGATTTTCTGTAATACTATATTTACAGCATATTGAATGATATTACACATTATTGAAAATTTTATAAAAAAATTAACTGAAACTTGACTTAACTATCTTGATAATCGATATATTGTATATTGTAGTGACAAACATAACGCATGTTTTTTTTTATCTAATAAATGGTTATGTAAAGGATGATTGATAATGTCCACTATTATCAATAATGTATTTTGGTTGTATTTGAAGTAGATCATTAGACATATAACATATATTTGATAATTTCAATAGCAACCAAAGAAAAATATTTTGTAGACATATATTTTTTCCTCTTGTAGATTTTCCTAGACCTACCAATAAGATAAATACCAAATAAATACCAGAAGCGCGAACAGGGAATCGGTTAATTAATTCCGAAGTTGCATTTACCGATAATAAAAATTGATTTTATATTGATTGGTAGTGCCTCCGTTGAGTGAATTTATATTTACTATAATAAATTCTTCACGTCGAAGAGCCCAAGAAAGTTGCGATTTTCTATTTCTGTAGATATTTGTCTATTTTTTCGAATTTCGTATTCCTTCCATTGAGTATCTTCTATAACTGCTTCCTTTTAATTCTCGCTATTCCATTTATCCGTTGTAGACTTATTTTACTGATATACATCTTAAGAGTGCTACCTATTTTCGCCCCATTACAAAATTAATAATATATTTAATTTGTATATATTTTCTATTTTCCATTTTTTCTTCTGCTTCTTCTACAAACACTTTTCAATAGTTTACTCTTCTATACTGCTATTTTTATTTTTTTGTTCGTTGTCCATTGATAATAATCGTCTTCGACATCCTTTCTTCTTGTTCTATGATATATTTTTGAATTTAAATGTCCTACGCAATGATTCTACACATACCTTGCCTTTTTTTCAGTCTCAAGTTTATTTTAGCTTTTTCTACGATCCACTAGTGGCTCTCTGACGCTGTTTAACTTTGTTATTTTTTCTATTGTAACTACAATAAAAACCTATTTCATATTCTTCCACTTTTCTCTATTCTACGCTACTTGAAACCATTTTAAAAGTTCATCATACCAACATTACGGAGGTCTTCCCACACTTCTTCACTTTTCCCAAGGTCTCTATCTAGTAATTCTACCATTCCATTGTTCCCTGTCTTGCAACATAGCATGTTCTCTGTTCCGCCTAATTTCATTTTAATATGCATATACGTTTCACAAGGTACGTTTTACGTACGTTGCGTTACGTTAGGTTTTTTGGATTTATATACATAATTGGTTAACCGCTGTTTTGAAGGGCTTGAACACGCTTAGATCGTGCTTAGATTATAATCTATGGCAGTGCAGGTATATGCAGTGTGCAACTCACTTTTTCGGCCACTTTTTCATAGAGATTGAAAAACAATAACACATCGATGGGCCAGCCATTATCCATTGCCGTAATGCCGAAAAATAGGTCTGAAGCATGCAACATATATTCTTCCATCGCAAAAAAAAATACAATAGAAATAGATTACTTACAGTTTGGCCACCTCGAGGTTTCATCGGCATTTTGATCGATAATGTTGCCGCTGAAGTCGATGGTGTCGGCACAGCTGTTGTTGGCTCGGGTGCATCATCGACTTCCATCAATCTTTGCCTTGCAGCAGTTATTTAAAATAATAATACTACAAACTAAAAAATATCCATTTCTTAGAATGTAAACAACAACACGGGTCATTAAAAGGGCGTCAGATGCTTAAATACGTGAAAACACAGTGTAATGATTCGCTCCGTACTAAATGTAACGATTCGCCCCGCTATGGCATTTCAGCTATGGAATGTTATAACTCAGGACTGTGTGTATATAATCACAAAATTATTTTTGTGACTTTTTAAAGCTATTGAAATATAGACAAAAAAAAACATACTTTCAGCCGGAGAAAACAAAAAAAGCACTCATAACTAGAAAAGTTTGGTAACTAAATTAAGAATTCAAGAACATAAAAAACACGTTTTGTTCAGTCTAGCGTCTGTACTCTACTGAAATGGTTTACAACCATTTATAAGGCTCAAAAGGTACAAATTATGAAATATCAATTTTGACATTTGGTTTTACCGTTTTCGAGATATCGCCGTATAACGATTCGCCGTAACGATTCGATATATACATACATATATATAGATATATATATATATATATATATATATATATATATATATATATATATATATATATATATATATATATATATATATATATATATATATGTATATATATATATATATATATATATATATATATATATATATATATATATATATATATATATATATATATATACATATATATTAGGGTGTTTCATTTTTATGCGATATTTTTTTTTCTATCCTACCGGAAAATCTGATATTTTATAAAATAAAAAAAATATATTTCCATTAAAAAAAAAATTTAAGTATATTAGAGGCTTCACTCTTCCTTCTTTTTGGAAAAAATGAGTATATAGCTTTTGTAGGGCATTAAAATTGCTAAAAAAAGTCCCTTTGAGCTAACGCTGTCCGACCAACAGTTTTTGAGCTATAGAGCTTGAAAAATGTTAATATTAATTGACATCAAATCTCCTTTAAATTGGAATTTATTGATCTTCCGTTAATAATTAACATACAATAAGCACTATGCAGCTATTAAATTTAGAAAAAAAATAGAAATAGAAATAATAATAAAAATAGAAAATACTATTCATATTTACTAAATAAATATGATTTTTTTTTTCAATAATTACTATGAAATCATAACACCATCAATGAATTAAAATTTAAATTTTCGGGCATATTATATATTTTAAACTTTTTATAGTTCTATTTTATAGCACGATGGTGCTATTTTTGACTTCGTCTATACATATTCACTGTACTAAACAAAAGTTTTTGCTCTTCATTTATATTGACTGATATTGATTATAGATCACTGTAGACTAACCTCTTTGTTTTTTTTCTTCATAATAAATATCAGTAGTAGTGATTAGTAGTATGGAAGTGAATTGGGCTTAATCATTAGACTAATAATTTTGGTAAAATGACTATTAACGATTCTTGTAGAAACATTTATTTAATTGGTCATGAACTAAAATTTTTATCCTAGCGAAAGCTACCTACTAATCAGGAAGGATTGAATTTTATTGATGTACAATTATAAATCTCTAGGTAAACCACTGAATAAAAGTATGAAAATTGTAATTGATGAAGTGAATAGTGTTTGGAGTAAAACAAAAATCCCTGAGATGAAAGTTCAAAGTAGTGTTGAAATATTGAAAAACTTGTTTAATAAATGGATTAAAGTAAAAAAAAAAATTCTTCGCGTCGATTTTAAGCTTTTGTCTGAAAAACTATTTGATATTGCAAGTCAAAATGAAAATTTTTGTTTAACAAATCAACAAAAAATATTTTTGAATAACGAGCGAAAAAAATCAACGTCGAGGTATTATACCATTTGACTTAGAAGAAACAAATTCCGATTCTGAATCGTTGCAAGATATTTGATGTGATTTTATTTTGTTTGTATTTTATTATAATTTTGCGATATTTTATTGTAGAATAGAGCAAATCTTTGTCGTATAATCGACGTTTAACTTATAACGAAGAACAGAAACAATACTTATTACAAGTCGTAGCAATACGTAGGATGCAATATACGAACGATAATAAGCAAACATTAATGCTACCTCAAATTCAGAATTGAAAAAAAATCGTACTAGTAATTATCAGTATTTATTAATAACATTTTTTATATTTATTTACTTAATATGAATAGTAGTTTCTAAAATTTAAAATCTAATAGCTTCATAGTGCTTATTGTAAGTTAATTGTTAACGTAAGATCAATAAATTCCAATTTAAAAGAAATTTGATGACAATTGTTATTAACATTCACTTTTCAAGCTCTATAACTCAAAAACTGTTGATCGGAAAGCGTTTGCTCAAAGGAACTGTTTTGTAGCAAATTGAATGCCCTATAAAACTCGTATACTCATTTTTTCCAAAAAATTTCTAATACCGAAAAATCGAGTTGAAACCGAAAAAAAATTTTCCCATGTTATTTATATGGGAAATCGAATTTTTGGAAAATTGAAGCCTCTAATTCACTGATTTTTTTTTCCAGTGGGAATATTTTTTAGTATCAGATTTTCAGGTAGGACAGAAAAAAATTATATCGCCTAAAAATGAAATACCCCAACATATAAAATACTCTGGGCTTAAACTTTTAATCTGGATGATAGAAGTTCTGACTGTGATTTTAATAGTTTTAAATCTTGCACTAAATTAATTAGTTTAAGCAGCACAGATGCGGCTCTGTTGAACATCCTGGAACATCAAATAAAGGATAGTTTTCGTTTTTCTGTAGAAATTCTGCATGATCGCTTGAAGAATCATCGGATTTAGGTTATTCTTCATTTAGTGAAGAATAATCATTTGCACCTTTCAACAAAACCTGTTAACAATGTTATGGGCATATGTCTTGTCCCAAAATAACGTTTCAAGTCCCAGACCTTCACAAGCCTTCCGCACAAGGGCGGTAAAATTTCGTTTTTTGGGATTTAAGGGTGAGCTCTCCGCACACATAATAAAAATACATATATTTAAAATTAATGAGAATCAACGTAAATAAAAAAAACATAATTACTTAAAACTTATTACTCACGACCCAGAAAATGGTATACATTGGAAAGCCGGTAGCCTATTAATGGACGCAATGGATACATACTCTGTGGACTTAATATACAGGAATAAATAAAATACCATGTGACCAATTTGTCATGTTGCATACAAAGTTTAGTCTGTGGAAAGTTTAGTCTGTGACAAAGACGTTTAGTCTGTGGAAAGGTTATAGTTAAAATTTCGTGTTTCACCGATGGTTGCAGTGAAATCAAAAAGTTTTAATTTTTTGTGAAAGGAACCTAATATTGGCAACCATGTTGCCGAGTCTGTAGTGTGTTTAGCAGTTTGAGTGTCAACATTAGTTTAGAAGTGATAGTTGTGAGGTAAACTATTTTATTTTTGTTTTATTTAACTAAAAAAAAAATGGCTGCCATCGCAAACAATAAGGAGAGGGTGTAGATATTTGAAGTGTACCAGAGTTTACCAGAAGTGTGTTTGTGGAAGCTAAAATCAGACGTATTTAAAAATCGTAAGAAAAAGAATATAGCATTTTCAAAGCTGCTAGAAGTTTATAAAAAGATCGATAGTAGTATAATATAAAGACTTGCTACCGAAGGGAGCTAGAGAAGGTGGAACGAAGTTAAAGATCAGAAGCTTGTATCGAGAATGAGTATGTACCAACCGTGTGGTATTTTGAGTTGTTAGAGTTTCTGAGGGACCACGAAATTCAAATAACTGGAATTTTGACGATGATCTGTGACGCATAAGACGTTAGGGAGAATGCAGATGTAAGTACCTAGTTCTATAATTGATAAATAGCTTTGTATTAAAATATGAATTGTAATAACATAAAAATTATTTCAGGAAGCTTGTGAGAAAGTATCTATCTGCAACTCAACTTAAAAGAGGAAAAAATTGGTCAGCACATGTCAGAAAGAAACGAGCTTCTTAAAGATGCATTGAAATGGTTAAAAAATGTTGAACAACAAAAGAATGATACCAGCATCTACGCTGAAAGTTGGGCAACTTCATTCAGAAATGTACGCCAAAAAAGTTATTGATGATATTTTGGTGTTGGGACAATTAGAATCAATTACCCTGCATTCAGTAAACATTGATTCTTCATTCCAGTCCTCTACATGTTCAACTCCAGTCCATAGCCTTCAAAACATTTCCTCTTCCTGTCCATCAAAAATAAATAGGCCGACATGTATCCAACAACCCCTTTCCTTACAATCTTATGATAATGCCGTGTTCATTGAACCCTGGATATTACACTACAGAAATGTACAATACTTATTTAGCGACAAAAAAATTTCTTCATTTTAAATCATATTTTTATATAGGTACTATAGAATAAAACATATTTTGGTTCGTATTTTTAATGCATTTAAAATAAACAATAATCAAGTTGTGTCTTTATGTCTTAATAAAATGTCTTATTGTGTTATGTCTTATGTCTTTCATAAAAACAAATTGTTTATGTACAAGTACTACCAAGAGATTGTTCCAACCCCATTAAAATAGTTTGTAATTTTTTTTCTTGCTTTTTTTGCAACATCACTTGAATTTCTACATGTAGTTGGTTGAAGCTCATAGAGTTGTTAGGTTTCTTGTCTCCAGAATCCAAATTGAATTTTGCCATCATTCATATTTTCCATATCTACTTCAACTTTCCATATCTTCCACAAGTACACGGCATAGTTTTTCCTCCTTAAATAATTGTCGAGCTTATATGTAGCCAAAGTACTAGTACTTTTACTATAGTACTTTTAATAATCTGTAGTTAAATACTATTTGCTCATTTAATAGTTTATTGCCGCAGTAAGGTTTCATAAGATTTGTCATCAATGGGAAAACATCATAGGCTACAAAAACAAGAGGCATATCTTGGGAATATTCAATAAGTTATCATTAAATTTATTAAAGAACTCGCTGTGGGAAAATACACCTCCATCAGAAACACGGCCATTTGCACCTTCTTCTACTATAATAGATTCATCGTTAGCGTTGACGAGGACCAGTAAAACTAAGCTAAATGTCTTTTAAGGATTAAAATAATACAATCCCGTGCTTCTAGTTTTGTTTTATTTTTTACATGTTTCCCGTCAATGGCTCCAATGCAGTTGGGAAGTTCCATTTTTCTCAAACTCCTCCGCAGCTACATTGCAGTCTAGTTCAGTTTTTGGAAGCTAACAGACATTTATTAATAATTGTTAATAGTTGTTAATAATATTAGCAACAAATATTTTATAAATGTATAACTTTATCCATTATTTTTTTTCTAATTTTAGTTATTGCAGAACAAATCTCCATTATTACAATTTCTAGGCTTTGTGGCGATACCGCTGTAAGAAATTTGAAGTCTTCGAATGTCTGCCCACTTGCTAAAGAGTTGTAGAGAACCGTTTACTCGCAAAATTTATATCACGCATTATTATGTCCTTTTTTTTGCAATTAATGGCCGTTATTTTTTCCAACAATTTGTCATATGTTTCGTCGTCCGTTCTCAAAAGATTTTTAAATTCAGTTGGTGAACTTATTCGAAGTTCTTTGATCAAATTACAATGTGAAAATTCCAAGCGGTTTTAATACCAGTCCTTTGACCATACTGTTCACCTTTTAGCTCCATCTCATCATTACAGAGCTCATCAATAATAAGACAAAACATAAATTTTTACTAATATACGTTTTTACTCATTTTGAAACCCTAATAAGTAGTAAAATAATTAAAACCTCAATTGTAAACACAACAAAATAGTTTATACACTGTTGCTGGTAAGGTTACATGGTCTGTGGCAAACAAATTGGTAACATGATTGGCAACGAAGTTGCAGGGTCTAGGGGATGCTTTACACAAAAATCTATGAGTGATAAAAAATATGTTTATAGATTTGTCTACCCAAGCCCAAAAATGTCTGGCACAAAAACTGTGTTTATCAGGATAATTATAATACTATTTTTATTAATTTTATGTATGGTCTACAATTTTATGCTTGACTATAAATTAACTTACAGAAAATAAAAGAGAACTAGAATGAAATTAATAAATAAACTAGATAAAAAAAAAGCGTATAGGTTGTAATTTCCAATTTATATGTACAATATTTTTATTAATACATTTTGGGAAGGGAAATATAACCCAAAAACATGATATTAAACTTATATTTAAAGAAAAATAAGGCTAAACATTTTTATAAGTGGTTTTATTCAGTAAAATATCACGATGACATTCAACGACCGAAATGCAAGTAAAAAATGCCATTTTTACTGGTCGTATGTTCCTTTTTAGATAACAAAATCTATTCTGACCCCCTTTACTTTCTTAGCCCCTTTCGTATGGATTTTTTTAAACTCGTTATTATGAAAGAAGTTAAAAAGCTATGTAATTCTTAAAAACTACATAAAATGGTGCAATAAGTTGGTAGATGGAAGTGGTGGATCTTGGAATTGAAGGAAGTTGAAATCTTATAGCCAATATGGTACAAAGATTAAATTTATCAGTGGCTAAAACAGGACTAAGACACTAGGATAGCTTAAAGTATATAGTTTGTTTGTCACCTATTGGATACTTAAAACCAATTAGTGACATGAAGAAGCCAGTTGAAAGAAAAACAAAAATTTAATCCGAAAAAACACGAATTTACAAGAGCACATTTTACACGAAGAAATTGAATCAAGACGAGTTGTTCAAAGAAACTGAAACAAGAGAAACCATCGGAAAAATCTGACAGCACTGACAGCAACTGACAGCACATTAGAATATAATATTAGATAAGTTAATATTTGATAATGATGATGAAACATTTTCTGTAGAATCAGGAAAACTAAATAATGGCAAGAATCATCACTATCATCATCATTGATTCATCCAACTATCTCCGTTGGGTGTTGTTTTGTTCCATAGCAATCCTCCGTATCTCTTTATGTTATCCACCCATCTCATTTGTGGTCATCCTTTGTTCCTTTGGCTTTCATAAACACATCAATTTTGGATGATATAGTTCCACCTATTGTCCGAGAGTCTTTAATTTTGTCCTGAGAATTTTTATTTAAGTCTGACAGCTTGTTCTACTATGTCTATAAGTTTGGACCTTTGTCGTATCCACGTATTTTTTGTGTGGTCTCGTAGAGTTATATTGAGCATTCTTCGCTTATAACTTTCTATGTTTTCATCAATTTGTCAAGATTGGATTTAGTGGCGGTCTAAATCTGCATCCCATGTATCAGCACAGAGAGTATGCATGAGTTAAATATTTTGGTTTTATGTTCAACTGAAATCTTTTTATTCTACACGATGTTTTCTTGTTTTTCAGAGAGTTTGCCGAATGTTACCCAACTTATTCGAATTCTTCTTTTTATTTCGGTTGTTTGGTTCTCTTTATTCAGTTTAAGTTGATTGACCCAGATACATATATTTATATACTAAAAACAAAGAAAATACACCCGCGCCCCACATTGGTGCTTTGCGTCTCCCAGGACCGGTTTCTGGCCTTAAGCCGTCATTAGCTGAGCTCAAGCTAAAAGCCCGGAGAGCGGATGGAGAGAACGACTAAAGCCATGAGCATATAAATCGGTCATGTCGAATGGTGGCTGCCATCCTGTCGTATACGGCTACGACAGACAAACTGTGTGGGACCGTTCGTGGCCCGTATAACCTCGGGTAACTACCGGTAAGGAATGAGAATGGGAACGGGAAGGAACATCATTTAACACCAAAATGAATGAAGTACTGGATGATGCGTTGGCGTGTCTACTGTTTAATCTGGCCCTTATCAGAATAGTTTGTGATGCTAATAAGCTGGACATTGTATGTAACAAGAAGCATTAGGATGTGGGAGTCAATGATGAGGGGGACATTCATGAATATCCAAAAACATCCCAATACAGTAAATTTAACTATTAATGAAAACAAAACTAAATATAAATATAAATAATAATAATAAATGTAATAATAATATGTATTAAATATAATAATAAATGATATTATGATCTGAGAAAACCGAAGAAATATACCTGACATAACAATTGCCATATCTAGCTTCCGAAGAGTGGAGCAATTCGAATACCTGGGTTCATCCATAAATATGAACAACAATCTCTCTGCGGAGGCTAGAAGGCGTAGGCTATTAGCGGAACAATGTACCTCTTAAGAAAAAAATTGATAAAACACTAATCCAGCCAGTACTAACATATGAGAGTTACTTATAGACCATATCCAAAAATGACCAAAATGCTGTAGGTGTATTGGGAAGAAAGGTCTTGGGAAAGATCAATGGACTAATTTGTGAAAATAACACATGGGGATAGAGGTATACCATGAACTTTATATGCTATATGAAGACCAGGACATCGTCTCATACAAAAAATGCACACATCTAAGATGGAAAGGTAACCTCATAAGAATGGATGATACAAACCAAACAAAGAAAACAATCAAATTCATATCTTGTTTGTCGTACAGTCTTAATTTATTACCATTTCATCGATTTTAAAAACCTGCTCTGGTCTTTCTGGCCTAAATAAATAAGGGTTCCAAAATCACCACTTCTGAATGACATAAATGTTTCAAAAACTGGGTCAACCGAATTCAAAAACAGAAAATTTGATAAAAGGCAGTAAAGCCATTTGTACCGAATAATTTGTCTCTTTAAAAACAACAAAGGTCAAAATAAAGGTTATCCACATCTATTCCATCAAATTCCGGGAACAAAAATCTTCCGACATTACCTTGTATTGATAATAATGGTGGCTCCTTGCTCAGGACCGAGTCCTCCATGCGAAAAACCACACCAAACTGTAATCTTTTGCGGATGCAAATGACTCTCTTTTATGGATGCAAAGGATGTATTACATGTGGATTAGATTCACACCAATACCGACAATTTTGTTTATTAACGAAGACGGCTAGACAAAAATAAGCCTCATCGGAGAAGATGATTTCGGGGGCCTTCCATCATTTCGAGGGCCCAATCGACAAATTCACGACGAATACGATGGTCAATTGGCTTCAGTTCTCATGCCAGTACCATCTTAAATGGATGCAAGCCTATGTCCAACCTCAAAATTCGTCAGGTTGTCATTGGCAAAAAGCCTAACTCTTGCTAGTGGGGAACAACCGAGGCGTTGTCATTTTCGTTTACACTGGCTTGAACGGCGGCAATATTCTTAACACTTCTGGTTTTTTTTATCGTAGAGACACCACACTATCTTGGAGAATAATCTCACTTTCAATTTTTTTTATAACACGATCAATAGCCTGTTCAGAAGGACCAACACGACGAATACCACGATGAGTTTAAATTGCTCGTTGAGTAGCACAATTGGACCGCGAATTTGCGTAATAAAACTGGACAATTTCCAAACGTTCTTCTAATGTGAAACGAACTATGATTTAATTGCAAACCTTTCGGAAAACAACCAATGATGTCAAAAGTCAGTAAACAAATATGGCCACTATGAGCTGTCAAAGTTCAGTCATCCCTAATGGTAGATCCATATATATAAACATAAATTATATATATATATATATATATATATATATATATATATATATATATATATATATATATATATATATATATATATATATAATTTATGTTTTTTGAATTAAACTTCACATTCCAACTCAGTAACTTTTCCCATATTGGTTTTCCAGGTTGAGGTTTAGTATATATAATCTTGAAAGAGTTAAGTTCTATTCCGATTTATTGGTTTTGGGTATTTCTTTAAGTAAGACATTCTGCCCATTGTATGCATTCCAGTTATATAGAGTCCCAATTTTATTATTTGTCATATATCGGAAAGCTTGTATCCAACAATATATATTGCAGTAAATTATTCTAAAATATCTATATTTAAATATCTTAAGGATTAAGTAAGGACTTTGAAGAATAGTATAGAAATATTTAATATTAAAGATTGTTTCCTATTACATTAACAATAAAAGTAAGCAAACTATTAAAAATGAATAGGTAAAACTTTCAATTTTTGTCATACGAGGTATGTAAATAAAGTAAAGAGACGTAGCCTTTCTGACAACACTGTTGGCTTCATCTTTGAAAAGGAGACAGGCCAACATCTGATACCTCTTCAATGCTAGTTTGATTTTCCTAGAGTCTCTTAGTGGTAGGAATTATTGTCGTGAAATGGATTTTTCTAATACGTTCTGAAAATGAGTGACAACAATTTCCAACATACAAGGCATGTAAATAAAATAAAGGCGTAGCACTCGATCTGGCAAGATATTCGCTTCCTCTTTGAAGGCAACATCTGATATGTCTTCAGTACAAGTTTGAATTCCCTATAGCAACTCCCAGTAGCAATTCTTTTTGTTTTTTGCATGTGATTTAAGGCATTCTAAGAACGCCGAGACTCAATTGAAGATGAATATCGCAGCAGAAAGTCTTCAACTGAAAGAAGTGATAAAAATGTCCACAGAATCCGGGCTCTACTGCATTCTGATCCTGGGATTCTGTGGGCATTTTCATCACTTCTTACAGCTGAAAGTCTTCCACTGCGAGGTTTATCTTCAATAGAGTATCGCCACCTGGCAACTTGGGCCCTTGACAAAACATAGTTTCTATACACCTGCTAAAGTTTCAGCCGCACTGTGCCCAAGTCTGAAACAAAACTTGATAGCGCACCGCTGCTCGAAATTGTTGTCACATATTTTCAGAACGCACTAGTAAAATCCGGTTCACAAAAAGAATTGTTAATGGGAGTTGCTCTAGGGAATTCAAACTTGTACTGAAGACATATCAGATGTTGCCTTCAAAGAGGAAGCGAAGATCTTGCCAGATCGAGTGCTACGCCTTTATTCTATTTACATGAATGTATGTTGGAAAAAGTATTTGTTTTGTTGAATGAGTTTCTTAAATGTCCGTAGTGAAAATTCTTTAATGTCAAATAATCTATATGTAGAAAATATTTAAAGAAGTTTAGTTTAGTTTTAAAAAAGTCGTCAGAAATAAGTATCAACAAAAATACTAAAATTACTAAAATCGAACTAACAAAAACTTGATATAAACTAAAATAAGAATTTATTAGTTGTTTATCAAAAATGTTCTTTGCTTCACCCTAAAACTGTTTATTTTTAAGCCTCTATAAAACCATAAAACTATGTAATCGAAAAGTTTTATTAAATGATTAAACATTCCTTGAATAATTCTCGCCTAACTTAAATTAAAAAAAACTATTTAAAGTTATCTGAAGTTGAGAAAACGCCATTAATATTCAACTAAATCTTTTTGTTTTAAAAATAACTTTATGTCAGTTATGAAACAAGAAGTTTTTATTTTGTTGTTCTAATTTTTTGATCAAATTGTTATATGCTGTTTTATATAAATGGCAACTATTCAATTTCTCAAACTTCAAAACTAAAAATATCTCCTATCAGCCATGAAGTAGATAAACGTAAAATAACAAAATTAAGAAACAGGAACAATAGAATTAAATAAAAGGAATAGCTAAAAAAGGTTTATTATTTCCTGGTCCATGTTTAACATGTTGAGTAACAAATATTTATAATATTAATATAGCATGGTTTTGTGGTCAGGTATACTTACATTAGTATAAATTTTAACAGGCACACACGCAATACTGTTTAATAGGTCATAACGAACCACAAAGCCTCATGAATCATCTCCCTGTTTCGGATCTTGTACTGCTGTACTCCTCTTGCAATGAGTTCTTGTATTATGCTCAACCATTCGTCCTCCAGGCATCAAACAGTCAGAATAGTAACGATATATATATATATATATATATATATATATATATATATATATATATATATATATATATATATATATATATATATATACTACTTTCGGGCCTGACGCCCATTATTGAGGTTGCCATTGACCCCACCCACCGCCGACATCGTCTGGAATGGTATCAGATGCGACAAAATTGGGACCAGGAATGGTATAGTGTCCTAATAATAATAATAATATTTTCTAATAAGTCTAGGTTCATACTCCTGAGCTTTGTGAACAAGTATTCGTCCGACGTCGTCAAGATGAACAAGAAGAGGAGAGGTGCATAGTTGTTCGACACAGCACCACAACGTGGGGTAATGGTGTGGAGTGCTACTAGTTATGAATCACGAAGCACTCTCATACGCATTCGAGGCACACTTACCGCTCAACAGAGGTTGTAGACGCCGAAGTACTACCATTTCTTCGGAGATTGCCACATTCCAACAGGATAACGAACTCTGCTTGACTCCTTTGCTACAAACAATATCCCTATATTACCTTGGTCTGTCCGTTTACCTGACTTGTCATCAATCGAACATGTATGTGTCATAATTTGTCGACGACTCACCCGTCATCCTCATCGCCCAGCGACGGAGGATGACCATCCAGAACCTGATTCGCTCAATGCCACGCCGACTTGATGCAGTTATTCAAATACGTGGGGATTATACAAGGTACTGATTTCCTGTGCTATTTATAGGTGTACGCTCCCACAATTGTAATTATTTTACTAGCTTTTTATGTACTACTTATTAAATATAATAAATTTTGTTACCCTAACTCTATTTTTGGTTGGTGTTGCAATTTCTATTCACAGCAGTATATATGCCGCCTTGGCAAACATCTAGTTATCATCATCAGTATAATAGTCATACAAACCAGACAATATTTCTATACATTTTAGATAGAATATATTTCTAAAGCATATTTTAAAGTATGATAAATATTTTGATTAATTTCGAGTTTTTTGTTCATGACGATTTGAAAGAAAGTATTAAATGTTTTAATGATACTTGTTATTTTAAAATTCTATTCAAAATTATAACAAATAAAAACTGTAAAAAGATTAACTCTCTCCGAGAAGAAGATACAAACACGTCATAAAATCGTCTCTAAAGAACTCTGTGTCAAGAGGGTTTGAATAATAGTGACGGCAAACAACCTATTGGCGTAAGGATATATACAGAGCTGTGCAGCTCCATAAGGAAAATAATCGCCAAAAAGCGACAGCCAAAAGACAACTGCGAAAAGTCAAACCGGCTGGACCGCGGGTCCCAATTCTGCATCCTCCTGACCTTAAATGCCCAGCATGCAAAAGACCATGCAGATTTAAGCTGGATTATTTGAGCCATTATAGAACCCATAATTCTTCAAGAATGGTTCAGCAAAATTAATGGCAATGGTTGAAGTCATACTCGTATCGAGTTGACAGCCAAAATGAAAAACGGAAGACAAATGTATATATAGTTCATATTAACATTTTTTTTCTTTAAATATTGATAGGAAGTAGTTTTAATGTTCATTTCTAAAAATGAGCAGAAAGAGTATTTGTTAGTCATATTAAACTTTCGATTTTTCTATTGGGACTTTTAGTTTAAAATACTAAACTCGAAGAGATTTATAACTAAATACCAAATAATTTTTTTTAACTTCTCGATGCACGTTTCTTTAACTATGTTAGTATCATCAGGAGATGATTCAATACAGATTAAATCACATGTAAATATTAGGATCATCTGAAGATGATGGTATTTAGTTGTAAACTTTGTTAAGCACATTATATCATAACATATTAATATTATTAATATTTTTATAGAATTTTTGCTATTTGGTAACAAATGACATTATACAGTATGAAGCAGCCTACACAGTATTAAATTATTAAATTAGAAGTAGAGCCTCAAAAATTGTATGTTTGAGGGGGTTTATGGTCTAGAAAAGAGGCTTTTTATGGGTGATTTCAAGTTAATCAGTATAAGGAGAATCTTCATAAGTATAAGAAGAATCATCATCTTTGAACTGATTAAAATGTGTTTCAAGTTAATTAAGCATAATACCAAATATATATTTAAAGCTTTGTTCTATATTTCAGTGTTAATTTTAATATACTCTTTTATAGATATTAACATTGTGTTTCAGTTAATAAAATACAAAATAAATGTCATAATAATTTAACTATAATGAATATGAATATTTTGCAGAAATAATGGTACTAATTACTAAAATTAAAATATCATTACTTTTAAATATTTTCATAATTTGTTTGATTATTATATAACTTTATTTTCATGTTTTAAAATTTCTTTTGAATAATGAATGTTTGAATGTGGTAAAAACTTTGAAATTCTATTATAAAGATGTAGATTAAAATTTGGCTTATATAAAAAATAATACTGAAATTGAAAAGGATTTTATTAAAAACTTAGAAGTATATTATATTTAGGTTTTGTTGAAAATCGACAATGGTTAGGAGTGTTCAATCAACTTTAAATTAACACTATTGTATTATTTTGTTTTTACAATATTTGCACAATAATAAGTAATTTTTCCAATAATACTTTGCTAAAAACCTAATGGAATTTATTAAAAAAATTATCCTAGATGTTTTAATTTTTTTAATGTAATTATTCAATTGCCTTGATTATGTTTTCTATGTAAATCTGTTTAATTGTTCCGAATTCCAAAAAAAATATTTTCATATTATTTAAAATTTACAGTATGTATTGTAAATATTTACACTAAATATTTCATTAGCTTTCACAAACCCAAAATTAACATTGTTATTATTACTACATTTAATTTTGTATTTATGAATTACACTCAGGTACATATTTCTAAATTTGAAATTTTAGTTGATAAAATATAAAATCAAAATAATTATATTTTAAATAATAAATTGTTTCAAAAACTAAATCCGAGTTATACTTAAATACCTTTAATTTATTAAAAAAAATGAAAAAGATTTTTGCAATGATTTTGCTGCATCTATATTTTTTAATATCATGAATGTTTTTCAATTCTACTAAAATAATGTAGATTCTGTAGAATAATGTAGAATTTGGAAAGGATTTACATAGATAGAGAGTTTGCTGAAAAAGTAGGCATTTTGTTTTATTGCAATAATGTATTGCAATAATGTATCATCGATATATATATTGTATTGCATAATGTGACAAAAAATTGTTATCAGACACAATTTTTAATTTTAAAACCACTTTATACTTAAATATCCAAAATGATAGTCACCTATTTTTGAATTTTTAATATAATAAATTGTTATTCATTATTTAAAGATTGCATTGTCACATTTTGAAATAATTAAAGATATTTCAATAACTCTAAGATTTTTTTGGTTAAAGTTGTTCAATCAATAAGTGATACAAATATCGAAAAATTATACATTTTTTCCATTAATGTATTTATAATTCTTATGGTTTTTATTAGCATTTATTCATATATTTTAAAAATAGTCCTTTTTCAACATTAAATATATTTTATTTTACTTGTATATTATAAAAGTTTATCAAGATTATGAGCTTGAAAATTAATTGTTGAAGTAATCAGAATAATGGCATTTGATTTATGTTTTTGAGAATTTAAAAAATATTTCAATTCTGCTAAAATAATAATGATTGAATAAAATAATGATGAATTGATAGATGATTTTTCAAAAACATTTTAATTTTATATTTAAATTTAATTGAATTGTTGAGTTAAATTTGTTTCAACTTTTTATTTTCATAATTCTGTAATTTCATTTCTACGATAATTACCGGGTACTACATGATTTTTACAATAATACTACGTTAAAACCATATTGAAGTGTATATTATGAAGTATAAAACATCGATGAAAGTGCTTTCTAGCAATTTTGAACTAACATTATTGTGATATTTCTTTGGTCTACAATATTTTCACAATAATGCGTCTGTTTACAGACTACTACAGCTGGTACTACGCTGAATACACTTTGCAATTTATACAACGAAGATCCTACATATTTTGATTTTTGAATGTTTTTATTAAAAAGACTTAAATGTCATGTTTTCTATTTCAATCTTTGTGATTGTTGAGAATTCCAATGAAATATTTTGATAAGAATACTGAACATAACATTATAAAGAAAGACATTCAATACTAAAATTATATACAGTTTATTAATATAACCACTAATATTACACAACTATATAATGTTTTGGTGTTATACATTCAATACTTTTGGTAATGCAATAATTGAAATAATTCTTATATCTTAATATTTTTTTAATTCTGTTTTATGATACATCATTTGGCTTATTAAAATGACTTGATAGTTAGTTTATATTATTATTTAGAGCTTAGATTGTTATATTTAGGAATCATTCAAATATTAAAGTTTGTTAGGTTTAAGTTGTTGATGTACGAGAAAAAATAGAAACAAATACAGAATTTTCTGGAAATGTTAATATTTTCAGTTTTAAGTAACATTTAGTTGAAAGAAGATTAAGTTGTATTTTTGAGTTAGTTAAACGGGCAGTATAAGGTAAACATTTCAATATCCATGTACCGGGCTAATTGAAGTAACTAGTAACCAAAATCAAAAAGGCACAAATTTGTACAAACTAGGGTGCAACACAGGGCAAGCAAGAAAAAAATGGTGGCTGGCTGGCACAACATTTACCTTTGCTAGCTCGTCAAAGAAGAGGAAAATCAATGAGGAAAAGAAGCACGGGCACAGAGACTGACCCCGCACCACGCACAACGAACCAGAGCGCCACACCGGCCAGGGTTGGAGTGCGGTACTGGGGGACGCAGCCCGGCTCGAGGGGATCGGGGACCGTCAGTAGACTGACGGTGGGAGTCGGCCGGCACACCGTGGGGCTGCGCGAGTGGCACGAGGACGCCGTCGCCGACCTACAACGCAGATTGCAGGCCGGAAACCGATCTGCCGAAAACTGGGAACGTTGGGGCAAGGATGGGAATCGAAACGAGAGCGGAAAGGGGAGGAAGCTTTAAGATGATGAATCAAACATCTCAATTGCTCTTAGAATGTATATATCTATCTTTACGTGGATTGGCAATATTAATTATTAGTTACTAAAAAATTTATTTACATTTAAATAATAAATAATTCGCTTTCAAATCGAAATTGTTTCTCAACCTTTTGTGGCTTGTAAGAGTATATCGCTCAGTTTTCAAATCAATATATACCTTAACAAAATAGTAGTATAACGGCCGATAAACAGTATTTGAGATGATGCATTCCTTTCACATTTCAACGAAAAAAAAATGATAAAGCTGCGAAAATGATTTACATCGGATTAATGGCATAACTTTCCTTAAATCTGGAAATTCTTGGACAAGTGGCTTAATTATCATTTTCTAACAAGACAATGCTCGTCTCTATGCAGCATTGGTTACAATACGATTCATGTAATTATTAATTTTAATTTTATTTTAATCATCAATATTCTCCCTAGGCATGCATAATCACCTGATCTATAGTTTATAATTTATATATGGGCAACAACATTTCGAATAGTTGACAGGTTTATCTTTCGACTAGATTTACAACAGTTATGTTATATAGTTTTTATAACTCCCGTTCAATTCATGAACAGCCGTAATAAGGCAATAAATGAATGAAGTGCAATTGACAGAAACATAACTTTGGAAAACTTACATTAAAACATACATAAAACTTACAGAAAACTTACATTAAACTTACAGAAAACCTACATTAAAAACTTAAAGTTCAAACATATATTTGTTTAACCTAGTGCCAATTTTTCTATGAAAACCTTTGGTCTGAAACATGTGTTGTTTCAACACAACTCCAAATCACTTTATATAATTTCTCGATGCGCGTATCACTAATCAAGTTAGCATCATGAGGAATTCATTTAATCTGGATCAATTTAAATTGAATTATCATAAATATTGAATCTCACAGCTAACTACAGTATTTCGATTAAACAACGGGTTCCATTTAAACTTTCTCTGATGAATACTAATGCAGATACGCTTCCCAATCATGCAACATCCCATACCAATAATTCCTAAACTGGTAGTAACATGCCTTACTAATTTAAAAAAATTAAATTTCGTGTTTTCAACAGAACAAGTCTGACCTCTTTACGTCCATTAAACCAAATAGAATTCCATTCAAGGTGCCATTCAATTCTAGATCGGTACCGTTCTTGCTGTAGGAGAATATATCCAATAAAAACAGTAAACATGTATCCCTATCGCAACTACATCTCCATAAACAGTCATCATCAAAACACTACTACCTGTGGCTGCAACAAAGTATCACAAATGTGTAGGATATATGCATGTCGATTTCGTACAGTTTTCGCAGTTTACCAGGTTCTTGGATACTTCTAGGATGGCCCGATCCTAATACTTACGCGATACTTTGATCCTCAAATCATCATCTTATACCTGCATCTTCTTAGGCTGGTGTCCTTCATTTACATATTGTATTATATTCGAATTCCATGTATTTGAATTCGTATAATTTCCTGAAATAACGCGGTGCACGAACTCGTTGTATTTAACAGGAAAATAAGAATACAACTTAGCTTTGTATTGTACGAATAACACCTCAATGCATGATTAAAACATTTTCTTTATCATTTGCCACATTTTGTACAATAACATATAGAAGCATAAATGTAAACAGGTAAAACAGGCGCATTAAAATGTTATGTTATTTGGAGCCTTTTTCCAAATGTAATATATTTTTCTAATCCATAATCCTGCAGTACCCTCGTTAGATTCCAGGTAGATTATAACACAAATTAAACAAACAGAAACATGCACACTGAATGCAGGACTAGAATGCTCTAGCCACTCGTCCGTTTGGCAATTGGTTCGGTTTGATTCAAATATTGGATTAATGTAAAGTTCGTCCCATTTTGGTGAAAGAAAAATTAATACAAATTTTATTTACTAAAAATTACATTTAATTAATACAATTGGTCTCCAATGGCCTCCATCTCCCCAATAGCTGAGTAATCCCGGGGTCATGGAATTTCTAAGATTTCTGGCTAAAGAATTTCGGATGATTCTGAAATCATTGATGATAATGACAGCAATCATTCACATGATTTTTCAAGTCTTCCAAGAAAGTACAATTTTACCAGCTAAACTGTTTTGAAATGATCTAAATATAGTAAGACCTCGCTTAACTTTGTAGTATTAGAATTCCCGGAATCGAATGCAGTATTGGGTTTCCCAGAAATTACGCACGATTTTGTTGTGTGTACTCTAAGGCAGTACCGCGGCGCGTATCATAGTATTACAAAAACATTAAAAACAAGCTAAGAAAAAGAAAATAAAGCGACAAGAAAAACAAATTGGCCGGAAACTATAACGAACGTTCTTAGACAAATAGATGCAGGTGAACGACAATCTGATATCGACACTTCATTAAATTTGCTATAAAATCACAATACACCATTAAATCAAGTAGTTATGCATATTCAGCATAAGCATGCAAGCATATTCAAAATGAAAAAGGCGACATGAGTGAAAATTTCCATCGTTCCATCGATTTAAAAACAGAAACATCTGCATAATATACAGACTGCTGGAAAATCGGCAAGTACAAATACAAAAGCATCTGCTAAATTTCCTGCGAAATTAAAAGCAATCATTGAACGAGGAGATTATCCTCCTGAATTAGAAGGATAATTTTCAATGTTGATGCAACGGTCCTTGTGTGGATGAGAATGCGAAAACGTACATTTCTATCTCATGATGAAAAGCGAGCACTAGGATTTAAAGCTGCAAAAGATGGTTTAACTCTGTTACTTGGTGGTAACGCTAGTGGACTTTAAATTAAAACCACTGCTTGTTTATCATTCCAAAACCCCAAGAGCAATAAAAGGAATTCATTCAATTCAAAATTATCTTTAGCAGCAATTTGAGAGTGAAATAAAAAATATTGGATCATTATAAAAATTTTCCAGTATTGGTTTACCGATTATTTTTACCTATCTGTTAAACGCTACTGCAAATTTAAAAAACACTTAACCGAAAGTTTTACTTTTGATTGATAATGCTCCAAGTCACCCAACACATTTTTCGGCTTAGTAACATGCATCCAGTAGAAATGGTTTTTCTGCGGCCAAATACAACAACGTTAATCCAACTAATGGATCAAGACATAATATTTCAAACTTATTATCTGTGATGGACATTCCAACTGTGATGGACAACTGATTGATAAAACCGGTGGAGAAGATATCCATTAAAGTTTTTTGGAAAAATTACATGTTATAGACAACATCAATTTTACCTGGAATGAGGTAAACAAGAAACGTTTGAAAGGAGTATGGAAGAATGTATGACTGGAACTATGCAAGTATATTGATACAAGACAATCCACTATTGATGTCGATGAAATTGTCAAGCTAGCTAATGAAACAGGATTTGATAATGTTAATGCGAAGGATATTGAAGAATAATTGCAAGTTACAACTGGTGAAAGTCTTTCCAATAACGATGTTACAGAATGAGTAGAACAACAAATGCACGATGATAGCGAAATTAACATGTTTGAAAATGAGAAGCAAATGGAAATTTCAACGGATTTTCTAAAAAAAGTTAAAAATAACGGAAATTATGGATCAGTGTATACAAAATAATTTAGTTTTGATAGGAGTTCAAAGACAAGACGCAGTGATATTAATGCGATATTTTGCTTGTTGCTGAACGAAACAGGAAAAGATGTCAAATGAGGAAAAACCTTCATCATCACAAACATAACTTCTTTACTCGAACTTTTTTGATTTTGGTGTCTATTTTGTGAAAAAAAATCGATATTAGTAATAAATTAGTCCAAAATTAATGTAATCAAAAAATATTTAATAATAAATGTTACAAAATAAAACAAAAAAACTGAAAAAAATTTATTATTCTCCGTTCTGTTTCACCTATCCCTATTATTTACGTGTTAAGATGACTTCGTTTAACATTGTTTCGTTTAGCGATGGAACTCATTGGAACATATCCCCGCGTTAAACAGCATCTTGTTGTAAATCATAGTCGAAGGGTGCATGGTCAGGATAGTACGGTAGATAAATCAAAATATCCCAGTTAAGTTGTAAAAGTTTGCGTCAGGTAGCTAAAAACAAGTGTGACCTAACATTGTCTCGATAGAACGCAATATCGTTTCTATTGGCTAATTCAGGCTCGCTTCTGCTATGTAAATTGCTCGCTTTAATTCAACACCAGTTGTGAACAGTATTTCTTCAATTTAATGTTCTGGTTTTCAGGTAACAGCTCATAGGATACCGTTCTAATTCCACCAAATGCTAAGCATAACCTTCTTCGGATATAAATTTGCATTTGCGCTGATTAAAAGGACATTTCCACGCTTACATTATGATCTATTACGCTTAATATCGCGTTTGAATAGAGAATCGCCGATATCAAAGAAATTCGGTCTATCAATTTTTTCTCCGCTAACGGATGCGGCATACTTACATCTTACAGTACTATACGTCTTACTAACAATGCCAAGTTATCGTAATCACCTTGACACTGTTGAATTGTTAATTCCAAGAATTTCTCCAATCTTTCAAGTTGTTTTATACTGATTACTTTCAATTCGTTTCCGCTCATCCGAAATGTGGTGTTTAATGCTTAACAAAATTTAAAAAACAACCAAATAATTTTTTTTACCACGTAGGGGAGACCGGGATTAGTTGACTATAGGGGCAGGTTGACTAAATGTCAAAAACTCGATTTACTCGAAAGTGTTGCGTCATCCAACTAGTCGTGAAAAACCGTAATCCCCCTCACCCCGCTTAGTCACCGGGATCACAGCATCACGTACGCACGTCGTTCAGGAAAAGTGATCTACTATCGAAAAACAATACATGTAAATAATTATATTCCTCATAATATTTTTGTAGTAACGCCTATATACTTGTTGTTATTTACTTTCAAGTAATTTAAAGTAAAAGTTTGATTGTAAATCTTTTTATTACGTATCATTCTTTTTGATTTCACCGCAGTTTAAGGTTAAACCATGTGGTTAATAATGAAAAAGCAATCCGGAGCTTATAAACCATTTTTTTCGGGGCTGGTTGATCACCTAGTCAACCTACCCCATAGCAGTCTTCATATACTTGATATGGAATAAAGTCAACCTTTTGTCAAAATTTTTCAAAAGGTTGTTGTTTCAGAACCATGCAGACGTACAAAAGAAAGACTGATCAAAGAAGTACACCCAAAGATGTATTCGATAGAGCATGTCAACAAGTTATTTTTGATCAAAAAAATATAAATTCTACAGCAAAAAAATTTGCTATACCATATAAAGCACTCCAACGCCACATGGTAAAAATAAAAAAAAAAGTAGACAAATATTAGACAAAAATAAACAAATATTTAGTGATGAAGAAGAACTCGCATTAAAAAGTTACCTCAAGAATGCAACTGATATTTATTACGGATTTACATCTTTTGCAACACGAAAACGTGTATATGAGTTTGTGATAAAAAAAATCTATTCCTGGCTCGTGGAACAGAAAACTAATTGCTGATAAAGATTGATTAGGAAGTTTCCTGAAACGTCATCCTGCACTCTATATATGATCTCCTCAAGGTACGAATTTATCTAGAGCCACATCGTTCAACAAAAACAACGTAAATGTATTCTTCGACAACTTGAAAACCGTTTATCAAGGTTTGAATCTAAGTCCTAGTGTTGGGAAAATGTTCCCAATAGAGTGATAACTTGTCGAGAACTCAAAAACTTGGGAAAAATTACTTGTGATAAATCAGGCTTGCTGGTAACAGTCGCGGTTGCAATCTCAACTCTTGGCAATATGCTTCCTCCATTCTTCGTTTTTCCAGGGGTCCACTATAAAGAACATTTTATTAGAGGTGGGACGGTAGGTTCAGATGGCGATCTTAATCCTTCTGGATGGATGAAAGAAAATAATTTTCAAAAATTTGCAAAACATTTCGTAAAATACGATAGACCCAGTAAAGAAAAGCCTATGCTATTACTTCTAGACAACCACGACTCACATGTCATTCACATTGAAGTATACGATCACATTGAAGTACTTAATTATTTGAAAGAAAATGGGATAACAGTATTATTATTTCCTTCCCGCTGTAACCATAAGCTTCAGCCTTTAAATAGAACAGTTTTGTTTCATGGGCCACTAAAGAAATATTTCAACAAAGCATGCGACAACTGGTTAGCGAGTCACCCAGGAAAGACTATTACGATCTATGACAAACCTGAGTTAGTGAAAGCATCATTACCATTGGCAGCTACAACTGATAATATACAATCTGGATTCCGAATCACTGGAATATCATCACTCAATGAAAACATATTTCCTGACTCAAAGTTTAGCAGATCTTATGTGACACACAGACCAACAACGGACTTGCCTACTATTGCACTACCATCAACATCAGATACTGACAGTGCTGCTCTATTAACTTCTCAAGCAAGACATTTGCATGACCCATGTAACGAGATTGATGCTGCGAATTCAGCTCTGCAGGACGATGCTCTTGCCTTTTTAATAGCTGATGAAAGTGACATACCAATATTGACTTCACATATTTCTTGCGAGTTGGCTTCTATTTTGGACGCAATCTCAGAAACTAACGAAGATCAAAGATTCAAAACTCCTCAAAGAAATGCGGTAACCCACGCAAGAAGTGTGAATTTGTCCAGTACTTCGTTTACTTTACCTGAAGAGACAAGACCGTTACCAAAAGCTGGACCACGTTTAAAACTAATACAAAAATATTCGAAAATGAAAAAGCACTATTTAAACAAACACACCTGAAAAAGAAATTCTTATAAGGGAACTCAAAATAAAACAACAATCTCGTAAGATGCTGAACAAGAAAACAAATAAACCAAAGAGGACTGAAAGAAATTTTAAAGAGACTAGCAAAACTAAGGATAAATAAAAATAAAAAAACTCTTCATGAGAGAAATAAGAGAAATAATGACGAAGAAGATGAAAGTGATGCACTGAAAGTGTCTACCGAATCCTACAGTTTGAGTATTTCTGGAGAGGAATGAATTCAATTCAAAGTTATGGGCCCATGCAAAATGTGCAAAGAGCAATCTATTGTTCTATGAATATAAAAATTGCACCTCTGATTTAGAAGACTGATTTGATAGTCTGATCCCAAAAATGATCGGTTCCTTTAAAAACATATGATTTCATTCACACGTGTGAAATGGATAATACTTCGGTTTTGCAACGCAATGCCAGGCAGCGCCAAATACGGGACGGACTTTTACATCAACCCGATGCTATACTGGATGTTGCACTCATTTTTTTCTTTCCCGGTATATATGTGTATATTGCATCAATGTATAATCACGATCATAAAAATATTCTGATATTATTATATACCAGATTTGATATCTACTTTTAAAAGTTTAGAGGTCAAACATACTAATAAAAAATTAATATCCAAGTTTACTAATAAATGATAATGTATAGAGCAGTAATAAATCTAATTGCTTAGTAGAAATATATAACACGCAAGTTAGATCTCTAATATAGCTACTAAAAAACGTCAATACTGATCATATCTCGATGGAAAATAACAAAATAAAATGCAATATCATGTCATAAAATATTCAACATGTTAAAAACAGATATTACAGTCACATATTGAAGTCGCCTTCAAAAAATATAATTTAAGGAAATTACGTAATATATGATTGTTGAAGAAAAACAAATTAATATACTGCAGAATTAATATATTCTCATCTACTTCCAAAATCTATTTCCAAAGATATATGCAAATTTAACGTCAACTTTTTATATTTTTACCATATATCCCGAACTACAACAGTTTTGTAACTTACTTAGGCATTGTTGACTCCAAACAATAGACAATATAAACACTCAGTATTCTCTCCGAGCAATGAATCATCTAATCCCTTCCTGATCAGTCTCAAACTCATGCTAATTTTGTATCATGGATTCAGTGGACTCAAAACATCTACCCCGAAGTGGTAATTTGAATTTGGGAACCATCCCGTCCAGTCCTGTCTAGTCTCAAACTTTTGCCAATTTTGTTTTACTATTAACCGGAATGTATCCGGAATGATAAATATTATGTATCCGGAATAATAAACAAAAACAAATATTTATTATTGAAAATGGTTTTATTGTTTTTCAAAATATTCTCCACGATGGTCGACACACTTGCTAACGTTTAAACCAATTTTCATATCATCAACCGATTTTTCTGTCGTCGAAAAGCCTTGATCATGTAATTTATTCTTCACAGACGGGAAGAAAAAGATATCATTGGGTGCCAAATCAGGATGTACTGCAGATAACCCATCAATTCGATATTTTGATCAGTCAAATAATGAGTTGTTCGGTCCGATGTGTGAGAGCTCGCGTTGTCAAGGTGAAGAGTGATTTTGCGGCACTGGTTGTTTTTTCTTATTTTTTCAGACTTTTGGCAAAAAAATGAATGTGTACCATCCAGAATTGACCGTTCTACGATTCCCTAGTGGCACTGTAACAACATGCTCATTTATCCCAAAAAAACAGACGACCATTTGTTTCGAAGTGTTTCTTGCGCAAACAACTTTTGTTGAATTTGGCTCATTTTGAGAGACCCATACAGTCGACTGCTGTTTACTTGTGTAGATGTTATACACGGCTTTTGACGCACCACGATTGAATTTTTGGGCATTTCTTTGCACCAATCAACGAGCCTTTTTTTGAGTCATTGTCCAATTATGCGGAATCTAACGCGTACAAATCTTTTTCACAACTAAATGCTTATATAAAATCTTGAATCAGTATCAGTGTTTTCTATCACAATAACCTACCTACTTTAAATTCGTCCGTGAGCGAACGACGGCCACGTCTGACTTTGGCTAAATTGCGTGGAACAATCCAAAAAAGGTTCTTTGAGAAGTTTGACCTTTTCGTGCAAACATTCGTTCTCAAATTTCTTATAAGGCCCATGTTATACATTTTGTTGTCTCTTTACCCCTCCGGAAGGAATTCCTAGTGAACAATTCTGCGATAGTCAAAGAAAGTCGTTATCGAAGCATCATTCACCAACAACATGTAGCAGCATGTTTCCAGCCACCAGTTTGCGGTGAAAAAAAATTCAGCTCCTTCGGAACAAACCGTGCCGTGAAATATTTCATTACCAAAATGTCAATGCAAATTATGCGGACGTGTTCGTGAGACATATTCAAATCCTGAGCTATCTTTCTTAAGGTTAAATAACAATTTTCCAACACCATTTCTTTTACCTAGACGATATTTGAATGAAAGTGAAGATCAACAAGGCAAATAATTCTTCGACCAATGTTTCACATGCCTCATAATGATTTGTATCTCTCGTGTGATCATTTCTGTAATAAAATTGACCTACCGTAAGCTATCTCCTGCATTTTCAGGGGCTATTGAAATAAAAAAAAAACGTTGGTAACACAAAATTTGAGGTAAAATCTTTATTATGTATGTGACTATATGCGCCATCTGACAAGCAATCAACTTGAGCTCGACTGATTATGGCTATGGAGCCCCGGGAGACACTTAGTGGCCAATAGTGGAAATAGACAACATTGGACAACATATATATATATATATATATATATATATATATATATATATATATATATATATATATATATATATATATATATATATATATATATATATATTCCAATTCCCACAGGTGTTAATAATTAATTTTTTTTGTTTGTGGAGGTACAGTTGAACCACTGAAAGATTACCCGTTCGTCATCAGATGATGTCTATATCATAAATATTGTATCAATATGTTGTTTTTATTTTACTGAACGAGAGAGAAGGAGATAAAAAATCAATAAATATGTCTTCGTGTATGGTATACCATTACAGCGTGGTAGAAAGAGAAAGTAAGAAATAATTAAAAGGTGTTTATTCCTAATGCCAGTTAAAAGTTCGTCTATTGAGTTCAGGGGTCCTATTTTAGTTGTCATTTGAGTTATTTTGTTATTGTGTTTTAGTTAATTGCTGTGCTGTAAAGCCCAAATTTATTGTAAAATAAGTTCTTATAAAAACTACTGTTATTGATTATTTTGTTATCGGTAAATATTTGTAAAAATTCATAAAATGTTATTTCTCTTAATAATTCTAACCTAACTAAAGATATTTTATTACAAATGTTTAATAAAAACATAGTTTACATTGACTATTTCTAAAAAAATACTGAAATATAAACAACCGTTTCAAAATAATAACGGAAATATTGTAGTACGAACTTTTAAGGTATCTATATTTCATTTAACATTTTGTGTGATTTCAGATAATGTCGGGAAAAACACAAAAATCGCAATGCCAACAATGTGTGCTCAATGTTTATGAGTATTTCGAAATGGAAAAGGAGAATTGGGACCTTTAGAGCTTCTTTTAACCATTCAACAGGTAAAAAATACTTAATTTGATCACGTTTTACTTATTTTGCATTATCATATCGTAATATTTTTTTAGATAGTTATAGCAGTATTTAAAAATATCAAGAAAAAGGGTAGTATTATATTAAGAAAAGAACATAATCCAGTTATTTCTTCGCATGGAGCAAGCAGATCTCGTGTAAAGATCAAAACAGACAGACTTACCCAGATGAAATAACATGGAAGTTTGAAATACCTTGTACAATATGTTTATATAGTTATATGATATGTTTGCAATAAATGTGTAATGCAACTAGTTACCCGTTTCGAGCTTCAGAAAAAAGTACCCTTAAAAAAACAATATATTTTAATATGTTAAATAATACCAAAGGCTAATTAATGCTCAGAGAACATGAGATCACAGGCGAAAAAAGAAAACATTACTCGGTACTTAGACATTTATCGTGAAACAGTATCGTGAAAGCCAAAAGAACATGAGAGGGATTCGGTTACAATATTAAATTAACTAGGTTAGTAATATACAGGCAATTTAGTAATGACGTTTTTTAGACAATAAACAGTAATGAATCTAATGTGACTAGTAGGATGAGAACTTATCTTTGGTCAGTCAATCCATGAAACTCCCCGATGAGTGTAGCACAGGCCACATGAGGCGGAATGTGAGTCTGTCTACCCCTTAAGGTTTCAAATAATCCGTGGGTCTGCTCATATGGGTCGTGAGGACTTCGAGGATACCCAAAGACTTGTTTAAAAAGAAGCCAAAGATTCACCCAGATTAATCACGTGGACAGGAAAAATATGAAAAGATGGAAACAATTCTCTACCAAAAAAACTAGAAAGAAATTTTATTAATATTGTGAGAAATATTTTAATGAGGTTAAATTATTCTTACCCCTATCTGGGTTAAAAAGAATTATTCGTCGGACTACAAATAAGTGTACGACCACGAGGGTTCTCTAACTAAGATGGTCCAAAAATATACCTCGATAGGATTCGGGGACAGCTCGCAGTGTGTTAGCAATACAATCCAGCAAAGCTGATAATTAAACTCGGCACTATACCCAAAATATCCCGAACTCCAAAACTCTATTCAGCGGAAATTTTGCTCTGAGTCAAAGCCTATTGCTGCACAGTCGACTGCTCTCGAAGGTGGCCGAAAAGGGAATCTAACAAGAGGAGACCAAAAATGGTTCCTTCGAAAAATCAAGCCCGCGAAATAATTTAGTAGCTCTCCATTAGATTACTGCCAATCAACCAAGGTACCAGTATCGGACTAAGGTGAATGAAAAGTAACGAATTAAAATTGATGCGTTAATTCCAGGACTAAAATAGATATAATCTAAAGAAACATGGTACCGACCCTCTGTTAAAGCCTATTCAAATATGAGCAAAAGATTGATCAAGAACACACGTAATCAACTCTCACAAATGCTCGATACTGTGGCAACACAGTACGGTACGGTGGAACGCAGTACGGCTCCATATCCCGACTCAACACACAGTACCGGATACACAAAATAATCACAGACATACGTTAATTACCTCCACGACTCGCCGCAAAATGTACTCCTTTTTTATTTCAGTACCTTCGCCAAAATGCCAAAATATGGAAAGTCTGAATAACTTAAATTTTAATATAATATAACTAAATTTGGTAAATAAATATAACCGTAACAACGGTTAAAAACCCATAACCAAAGATTCATATATTCTCACAGCGTGGTAACATTTTCATCATATAAAAATGGTTCGCAACAACAATGTTTATAGAATAGATAAAATGACATGACACGCTCAAAATTTTACATTAAAATATCGATTTATAACAGAACGCTTTATAATTTCATGTTATAAATAACATGTTCAAATAACAAAAAAATAACAAATTCATGATATATATAACAAAAAATGTATCATGGATTTAAATCATAAACATAAATGTCCATCTTTCGAGACTCCAACCACGTAATTACGAAAGTTAGCACTAATTTGACTAACCATTTTTGGTTTTTTCATCTGGATTAAATTGATGACGCACGGGTAACCTTTCAGCAGTTCAACTGTATGCATTTTTGTGTATATTTGTCAAATGTATGTATGCAACTAAATTTCAATTCGTTTTCAGAGTTTTGAAATGAAAATTCCAGGTGAAAAAAACTTAATTTTCGACACTTGCTGTATTTCGATCAAAAATTTGCAGAAGCAATTGGAGGCAGGTGCTCCATTTATGGAGAGAATGCTATAGCCGATAAGACTGCTGGAAATTAGTTTACCAAGTTTAAAACTGGTACCTTCGACCTTCTGATTTCGACCACAGCCGTCTTAAAACACTTTTGAAGGAGGACGGCCATCAAACATGCCAAAAATTGGCTTGTTTGTGTGTATCTAAGGCGGCAGCCTGACGACACGGCAGTTAACATAGTAGCGGGTTCGATTGTCTTCATAAATAATTTTTAAAATCCTATCTATTTGATGAAATTAGAAGTAGTAACTAACACCAAACGGAACTACCGTCAGTAAGAATTTTCTTAACAAAAATACCGGCATAAACAAACCACCTAATGAACTAAGTTATTTTAAATTTATGGGAAAGAAGCTATAGTATTTTTAACAAATGGTGCTAGTTTTTAACCAACACGCTAGACTAACAAGACGCACCAATTGTCCTTCATTCCGAAAGAAAATCCCTCCAAAATCTGCCGTGCCAACGGTGATCATTCATCTCAGCAGGTTCATTGAGTGGAGCGATGGGCGTTGATCGCAACCAGGAACAACGGCCGGGACTGGCAACCAGGGCCTGACCGTGCCCAAAACGGCCGATTCAGTCGATACGCGCCGGATTTGAAATTTTCGGACGGTGAGGACAGCGCGTCTGCATAACGCGAATTGTCCGCTTAAGAGGATACAACGCGCTCATTTTCCATTTTCCATAACTGATAACTTCATTGTCATATTATCCAGAGTAAAATGAAAACTTCAATTATCGAAGTTTATTGTTCATATTCTACAGTAAACTATAGATCTATTCACCGTCATAACCATAACATTTGAAAGGAAAAATACTACAATTGAAATATAAATACTAAACATATAATATTAACTAAAACTTATATTTAATCAGTATATGTGCCGTTCTGTTTGATGACATTTCTCCATTTCTTGAGTAGGTGCATAATTCTGCGCTCAAATAAGTTCTGAGGTTTCTGGGTAAAGAAGTGATGCAAGTGATTTTTCTTCTAAGGAAATAAAGATTTCAAATAGTAGTAGGTGAGCGCAAGGTCGGGAGAGTACGGTAAACGAGCTAAAACGTTCAAGTCAAGTTGTAAAAGTTTATGTTAGGTGCCCTATAATACCTATAAACTAGCATTCTCGATAGAACGCAATACCGTCTTTGTTGGCTAATTCAAGCCACTTCTAGTCAATTGCTCCCTTAATTCACTTAATTGTAAACGATATTTTTCTCCGAATGAATGGTCTGGTTTTCAAATAACACCCCATAATAAAAGATTCCCTTCCAGTGCCACCAAATATATATCGTACAAACCTCAGTATACATATATCGGTAATACAAGGTGCCACAAAAAAACGGGAACTTCTAACAATTCAATAAAACCAAGAGTGATGAAAAAAAAAACATTTTATTCATAGTAATTGAAACCTTAAAATTTGCCATTTAAGAAACATTAATGGAATTTATCATTTTTTAAAAATTACGTCCTTTAGATGCCGTCCTTCTGTACCCTTCCTGTTTCCTTAAGTTGTTGCACTATCTGCAGCTTGCATTGATGAAATTTCAAATCTAAATAAAGAATTCTGCGAAAACTCTCCCGGAACATTTCAACCGCAGCTACTTTCTTACGAATTGAACGCCATGGTCTTCGTAAGACAGACTCGAGTACAACATCAATGTTCTGTGGAGTACGAGCACTTCTTGGTCGTACTGGTTCTTCTTTAAGGCAGATCCAGTCTCTTCAACGTTATTAATCCAACTTTTTATCGGGAGTTTTGATGGGATGGTACCATGACGTCAAAAGTTGTAAAAATGTCGAAACTCCCTCTACGCAACTTCCAAACTATCACTGTTTTTATAAAACATTTTTATGGCTAACACACACTGTTGCACGTTCCACTCCCGCAATGTGTTTACTTGCTCAAGGTCACTGCCCCGCAGTGCTACCACCTCATGGCTGCCACTACGCATTTCAAAAATTCCCGTTATTCTCTGTCACCCTGTACATACCGTCTTCGTATGTACGCTGGCTTTTGCACTGGTTGAATAGGTATATTCACGCTTACACCATGATTTCTAACGCTTAACATTATTATTCATAATCCATCCTTCATCACCTTTTACCATTCGATTTAAAAGTGGATCGACTTCACTACGTTTCAATAGACAATCGCAAGCAAAAATTCGGCCGATCAAATTTTTCTCTCTTAGATCATGCGATGCCCTTACATAGGCCTTAACCTCAGTCGGTCACCCAGAACGTGGTGTATCGATCACTACGATTAAAATTGTTTTACGATATTTTCTGAACCATTTACGGCACGTGGAATCATCAACGACTCAAAATGCACATTTTTTCCCAAGTACTAGCTGAAATTTCTTCTATCAAACATCAAATCTTTACACTCGTGAAGTAGAGAACACGTCTGTTTTACGCTGCCATCTAGCGCCAAAATGGGTCGAACTTTTACATCAGTCCAATAAAACAAACTGTGAAAATAACACGACTAAACATTTTATTAATACAACTAAACATCAACATCTAAATTTTAAGCAATATAAAATAAAATATATCATGTAATAGTTTACAAATAAATTCGATAGTTTTTTTAGTTTAAAATCTTTATCAGCTATATTCACCCGGGTCAGCATCAATCAATAATTGGCTACTTGCTATTGCTCATCAATATCAATCATTGTCTAAAGGTTAACCTTTAGCTTATTGAAATCTCTACCAATTCATAAATGACTACAGTAGAAAACTTCCTACAAATCATTCGATCTTAACCAGCCTAGTTACTAGTATGTCTGAAGGGTGATTCCTGGCTGAATTTTACATTATTGCCTAGAGAACGATTGTTCTCTTTGTGGGTACAAAATACGTATAAAGCAAACATACAACAAGATATAACCGAATTGGGAACATCGCCACCATGAGCGGGAATCGAACCAGCACTGCTGTATCTGACAAACCGCAGTACCAAGGCCTTAAGCACTGCTGCAGTTACCGTTTCTTGAATCAGCTTGTATATAATTTATCTGTTACATAATCCTACAGAACAACAAAAATTATTTATATGGCTTCACCAATATACTTCCTTAATTGAAATGCTAAAAAAACCCTTACCTCAAATCAAAAATATTAACAATCATCGTGTTCCCCTGATCTTTTCTAAGATTACAGTTTTAAGATCTTAGTGATCTTTCAAGTCACAAAGCATGAAATTTGAACGGAATTAAAAAACACTTATTATAACCTCCTCTAAAAACTAACATATGATAAGTGAAATTATAAACTGAAAGATTGTTGACATAAAAAATATAAACAAGTTACATGTGAGTAAAAAATATTACAAATGAAACAATGATGGCAGATGTTTTTCGTATGCAACTAAGCTAACCAGTATTCTTATAATTCTGTTAAAAATCACAAAATGCCACGAGTTTATGCTTGTCATATCCAGCAATTATCCAAATTGGAAAATCGGCAAGCCATGTTAGCATCATCAGGAGCCGATTCAATGTAATTCTAAAACTAAACTATGTTCTGCTTATTTGACAACTGTACCTAATGAAACGTGTAAAAATCATGAATAGTGAACCTAACCAAGCATTAATAATTTATCAAACATTAATAATTGATTTTACTATTTGAAAGCTTTCATATGCATCCAAAGCCCTACTATTATTTACACTTTTAACAAATCTTAATTTACAGAGGGTGTTGCAATAGGTACTTCGGAATTTACTTTTTTAATAAAACCAAAAATTTTGGATTTTTTTTTTATTTCAAATAATTTAATTATTTCATCAAAAAGTAGATACATGGCAGTTATATTATAAAAATAATATTCTCTAAATATCCCCGTCGGCTATTTCTACACTAACATAGTCATTTTTTGCGTAAAATTGTTAATAAGAATTTGGCACAGTTTCGATTCAATTTTACCAATAACTTGACACATGTTTTGTTCAGGTCATTAATCGTCTGCGTATTATTAGAATAGATTTTGTCCTTGAAAATTTCCCATAGGAAAATATCGAGAAGGGCTAGATCGCCTGATCTTGCAAGCCACTGAATGTCTCCATTTCGATAAATAACTCGGCAGGAAAACGTGTCCGTAACAAATCCAAAATCATCCCTTGCCGCATGACACATGGGGCCATCTTGTTGTAAGAACATACTCTTAAGGTCCATATCATCCAATCGGGGCCATAAAAAGTTTCTTAATATATTGCGGTAGCATTCGCCATTAACATTTACCGTTTTACCATCTTTATTTTCATGAAAAAATGGCTCTATAACCCCTCCAACTCCACAATGCAACCACACTATTACTCAAAGAGGATGTAAAAGTACTTCTGCAATCACTCGAGAATTTTCACTTCCCCAAATCAAGAGATTCGTCCGAAAATATAATTTTATTAAAAAATTCTCCATTATTTCTAACTTCATCAAAGATAAAATTAGCTAACGTACGGCGATGCCCATGGTCCAGGGATTTGCCGAGTTTCAAGGTGACACATGCCAGATATACAAATTCTGGGTAAAAGGATTGAAAACCGGTGCTAAATTTAAATCCCGAAGTACCTATTAGGACACCATTTAATATGATCACGCTCGAGTCCACGATGGGCAACATAGATTTCTAGTTACTCTCATATCCAATATAGACAATATGTTCTTTATATCTGGTTAATATAAATCTTTTAATTTACTCAACATATTAGTACCGTCTCGATAACAATCTTGATAACTAATTTCATAAATCCCAAATTTTTCATGTTAGTCAACTTTATCTTTTGGATTACCCAGAACTTATTATACGGTTTATAGACTACTTTAGTCAAAATCTTGTCTCCACCTCATGATAATTGATTTTCAAAAGATATTACCATGTATTTGTTTTTCCTCTTCCTTTTGAAAAATCGAAGATTATTTCAATAAATCCTTTGGCGGCTCGTGGGTTTTTAAAGTGGGAGGGCGTAGAAGAAAATAGTGCTGCTAAAGATTTTATTTTGCTTTCTCCTTCCTCCTTTTTACTTTTTACTTCCTTCTTTTTTTACTTCCAGGAAAACATTACAATTTTGTATTGTTACTACTTACAAGGACATTGGAGGATAGGTTGTTGCTTGTTGCGCAGATAAAGGAATGAATAAGTAAGTACTTACCGTTTCCCGAAGAGTAAACCATGCAAACAGTTTATTGTAACTACAAATCAATAGAGAAAATTCGAAAAAGTTCGAAAAAAAACTTAAATTAGTCATTATTAACTGTTTTAAATCAGTCACCTTCATGTTTGCAATTAAAAGTTGATTATTTTTATTTAAAAAGTACTATTCGCGAGGCGAACGATATACGCGACGCGAGACATATCAAACGCTTCATACCCATCAAATCAGCGTTTAAAACTAATAACCGATAGGCTCGGTCGCAGGGAATCTACGTCCAAATCGCATGTTTTAGAATACAGTTAAACCCCCGAATTCTGGCAACCAACAAAACATGTAACGCCAACGACGAGATAAATGGACGTAACGTATGGTCACTGAAGGTAAACGTCCAACCAACGATGTAAAAATTATAGCGAGAGGTTGAAATTTTTATCCGCATTATTTGGTGTGATAGGTCGACAGACGTTCTTCTACATTTGGAGATTTTAATTTTTAATAATATCTTAAAATGAGTTAAAGGAATGAAACTAAACGAAAATAAAATATGGTGTTTTGCTCTGAAAAATTGTTTACTGTAATAAATGCTAGAGGGGCGGCACCCTAACGCCCTCCCTCACGAGCCGCCACTGAATAAATTCCTAAATTTATGTTTTCTAATTATTCTCTCTAGATTGTTAATAAGAAAAGTGATTTAATATTTAGTGGTAAATGTCTTTGAGATTAATTTTCTGTTGTGTTACAAAAACCTGTTAAAATGCCACGAGCTCCTGCACCATGTCCTTTCAGGTGATCACCCGAATATAAAAAAGAACTATTGGCATAAAATAAACAGATTTAAGTTTTCGTGAAATAATGAGACCATTGAACGTTGTTTCTCCAACAGTTGAAAACATGCATAAGATGGTTTAAGGATTAGAATTATGAATGAATACGAAGTTCTGATCATCCAAGAAGTATCCAAAGACATAACACCTTGCTATATAAAATGGACATGAAAAGATCCGAGAGCAGCATAATGCTGTGATATGCAACTAGAGGTAGAACTATTTTGAGGATGACTATTATTCAACTTTTCTAGAGGACATATAAAAACATGCAAACAACACACAAACATACAAGGTGCGAGAAGTTAAAAAAAAGTAATTTGGTGTTTAGTGGTAAATCTCTTCAAGTTTAATATTTCACACCAAAAATACAAGAATTAATATTGTGTTCAGCTTGAAAGACTAGACATAACTTTGATTCGAAAACATGTTATTCTACACTATAACAATGCAAGACCTCATAACTCCAGAGTCACCCAAGAAAAAAAATTAAAAAATATTGGACTGGAAAGTACTTCCTCGCCCACGGTATTGATCAGATATCATCAGATACTTCATCAGATATCCTTCATTTTAGATCTACATTTTTCTTGTGGAAAAAAATTTCTACTGCGACAGCTATCATAACTGCGCTCAAACAATATTTTACTTCAAAATTACTCTCATTTCACAAAAAAAAAAAGTTTATCAAAAAGATGGCTGCAGATTATATATTATATTATAAATTAAAACTGTAGGGTAAGGTGGGATAAAACAGGGTACGGAGGTAAGATCCACGGGGACCAACGTTATTTTGATGTTCCGACTGAGCTTCAGTGGTACTACTAAGCCATCTAATAGTCTTTCCACAAAGGTATTCAGTGTGCCGATCATTGAGAACCCAGTGGTGCACTTTACAATTCGGTAAGCAAAAATATTTTTATTTACAATTTTATCTAATTTTTTAGACATATGGGATACGTGTATGTTGGTAAAATATGTCTTACCACTAGTATGTCGTATATTTTCCATAAACTATGTTCTATTTGCTAAAATATAACCGTAGTGTTGTGTCGATCTCGGTCGTTTTATAACCTCAAAAAAATTTTAATATTCAAAGATTTCGATTGAAGATTGCTTGGGTAAGCTTTTTTACAATAACACATTAATTTTCTCGTTCATCACTTTATTCTTATATTAAAAATTATTTTTGACTTTTTAGTTCGGTTTACTATTAAAGCGTGTTTTTTAGTTTTTTTAACTACAATTTATTTTTCATTTTTTAGTTCGATCTGCTATAAAAGCGTGTTTTTTTAGTTTTTTTAACTGTTATTTATTTTTCGTCACTACCTACCAGTGGCAGGAGTGGGTAATTTGCTCGCATACTGCCTTCCTTGGGCGTTGTACCCGTGTCTCAGGCTCCTTCTCCGAAAGCAAATCCTTGAGCCTAACGATCCTGTTGAGGATAATGGAACGAACTTATTAAATTATTGTATTGTCATCGGTCCTTGATAAGTGAAAAGGTGAACTAACTACAGGTGAAGCTAATAAAAGCGTGTTAAAAATTACATTACTTATGGGTAAACCTAATACAACTTGTGACTACCGCAACCAGTTCAGACTTGTAGGGAATATCACACAGTGAAATTAGTTTAAAAAAATAGAGATGTAAATATCAATGTTAAATATATAATGATCTAGAATTTGAATGATACATTAATTTAATTCTTCTTTCTTCTTATTTTTTTCTTTTAAAAATGCGTTTAATTTGAGAGAAAGGTAGAAATGGTTTATTCATACATTGAATAATGGCAATGTGGCATCGCTAGCTGCACTTTTTCCCATGTCTCAGGCAATTTTTGGATATCCTCTCAGAAAAGCCGTACATCTTTTGAGGTGATCCAATCATCAAGCCATTTTTTGACATCTCTGTAATTGTTGAAATGTTTCATGGAAAGTGCGTGAGACATCAATGAAAACAAGTTGTAGTCGAAAGCGGCCAACTTGGGTAAGTACGGCGGATGGGACAAGAGTTACCCAGCCAAGTGCTAAAATGGTATCTCTGGCCGCTTTCGGTGTGTGTGATGGGGCGTTGTCGTGCAGCAAAATCACTTTTCCGTATTGTGTAGCCTATTCTGGTCCCTTTTCGATCAATGCATGGTTCAAATTGATCATTTGTTGATAGTAGCTAACGATGTTAACTGTTTCACCTGGTTTCAGAAGCCTATGATACACGGCACCCTTCTGATCCCACCAAATGCACGACTTGTCTTCTTTCCAAAACAATTCGGTCTTGTGGTCGATAGTGATAGTTGTCCTGGATCAACTCATGATTTTCTGCTTTTTGGGTTCTCGAAATATATTTATTTTTTATCTCCATGTCACGATCCGATGCAATAAAGTATTTCTTTCATGCCGACAAAGCAAAACTTCCCACACCGTTTTTCGCTTTTCCATTTGTCTGTCGTTTAGGTGATGTGGTACCCATTTTCCTGCCTTCTGAATCTTTCCCATGGAATGCAGACCATCCCAAATAATTCCAATAAATTAACGACCAACATTTAACTTCGCTGCTATTTGTTATTGAGTTTGCATATCGTCTTCTTCCAACAGTGCTTGCAATTCGTCATCTACAAGTTTTTCCGGTTGACCTAGGCGACATTTACAGGCGTCTTGCATTGGGACATTGTCACAGCAAATTTTCACAAGTATATAAGAATTTTCATTTGCGTTTTTTTTTTTAATTAAACAAGAAAAACAGTCCGTGCCTTAAATGCTCTTTATTTGGTTCGAAATTCGAAAGGTTTACCACACGAAAAGAAATATGACGCTAACTAGAAATCGTTTAAACATTAATGGCATTTAGAAAGGTACAGTCTAAGCGACAAAATGACATAAGATATTAAGGAAAGGACTGTGAACAGACCTTTGTTCTCAGCGCCAGCTCTTAAAAAAATTATGAATTATTAACCGTCACACCTGGAAATTTCTTTATATCTAAAACCGAAGAAACTGATTTGTTTAAGCTCTCATCGCAAAATGATTGCATCACTCAACGAGAACTCCATATGAATTAGAAAAGTGTCTTGAAACACGAAGCTGAATATCTTGGAAAAGATTTCTGGTTTAAAAATAAACCCTGAATAATTATTACCCTTAAACAAAACATTTAGGCCACCATTGAAAATATACCACACGATATGTGTGAAAAAATAATCGAAAATTAGATCTCCAGAATGATTTCGATCAGACGAAGGCGATGAGTACATTTGAACAGAATTATTTTTATAACATACTGCCGTTCCTTAAGATAAAATAAAAATGGCTGTATCATTAACAACACGAGTAAATAGCATTTGTTTTGTGACAGACAATTTAATTCAGTAAAATAAAAAAAGCTATCAAATGAGACTAAGAAAGCGCGAAAGATATTATACTATGCCGACGACGCCGTTTTAATAACTTAGAGTGAAAACGATATTTAGAGAATGCTGCATCAGTTTAATGTAACTGCAAAGCAGCTATATATGGTAATATCTCCCAAAAGAATGGAGACAATGGTAATTTGAACAAATCCAATTTAGCTCCAAGCTAGAAGTAAAAGGGTCAATAATTGATTACCTGAAGGAAAAGTTAATAGTACTCGGAGAAACAAATACCAGGGTATATATTAATTATTAATATATTAAAAGTATTGGCGTGTTTGAGATACTTAGTTGTTTAAAAACTTCACGCAGACAGATGTTACCTCCTCTTCAATCCGGAATGTTTTTTTCGTAAACAGTAAGCCATGGACCGGGGCTGCTGGTAATCCGTAGAAGCGATATCGGGGCTGTTTACTGAATGAAGGAGAAGTTCAAAGTTCAGTTCATTAATTTTTTTAGTTGGTCAGATGTAAAATGTGTGGTCTTGCGTTGTCTTCTAGCAGGAGGCTTTTTTTGATCTACCACATAAACGCTAGTTAACGGTAATGTAAGATAATCTTTCTGAAAGTTTCCTAGTGCTTGTTCATGGATCTGCAGCCAAAGCTGCTTTCAAAACGTCGGCATCAAGAGACCATGGATAACTTGATCTTCCCCTATCTTCTAGAGTCATCTCCCTCTCGAAACTTTTTGAACCAGAGCTGAGCGGTGCGGATTGATACAGCACATTCCCCCGTCTACTTTACAAATTTCATAAGCGGCCACAATCGCTTTGAAGCCTTTTTCAATATAATATCTTAAAAATTCTCATAATTTCGCGACTTATTTCACTCATTTTAACATTTATATTAAGACCGCTGTCTAAATATTTCTCAGTGGATTCACTTCACTTAAAAACAAAGGAAAAACGCAATTAATTATGTTACACCCTAAATTGACAATAGTGAAACAAATACAAAACCTGACACGACAAGAACTAATAGATTCTTGAACAAAACTATAATGAAAATACTGTTAGGATTAGAACGAAAACAATAGGGCACATCTGCCAAGTAGAATCAAAAAAAGATATAATTGACACACTTGTAGTTCAAGTGAAAAACTAAACAGTTGATAAAATACATGACTATCTTGAATGGGCTTAACACAGAGAGAGAAAATTGATAAAATTGATAGAAAATTCCAGCGGTTATAATGTACTATGTTTTATATATATATATATATATATATATATATATATATATATATATATATATATATATATATATATATATATATATATATATATATATATATATATATATATATATATATATATATAATTAAACTTTAAAGAACTCTCCCCCTTTGTTTTCGACGGTAAAAAAAGCGAACTGGTGAATTCAAATGTGGTCGCTTAAACGCTCGAAAGTTCCAATAACAGACAATATCTTTATAAAAATCCGTAATGTCATAGTAAGTTATCGCAGACCAAACGTACCCGAGTTTGCGGACATTGTATTGGGTTGTTAAGAAAGTTATCGCGGTTTTAGCTCAAACAACACCTTATTAATAGAAATAAAACAATTTCAATCAACACACTATTGCTAACGAGAAACAAGTTATACCTGTTGCGTAAAATTTCGGAGCCCTAGAGGCGACGAAGTCGTTGAAGGCACTTTTTGCATCCTCTTAATTTTTAAACGATTTCTCGCGCAGGAAGTTGTCGAGATGTTTAAAAAAATGGCAGCCGATAGGTCAGAGATCGGGCTAGTATGGCGAATGATTGAGGTGAATGATGGCATTTAATCGATTAGTACGATCAGTACTTCTCCGCTGTATTGTTTCACCCGGGTTCAGGAAGCTGTGATGAATCAGACAGGCCTCAGGCCACCAAATAGTCACCATGATCTTCGTTGCTGTCTATCCGCTGAGCCGATCGTCACCGATTATTGTAGTGAATTCACTTTTCATCGCACGGCACAATCCGTTCGAGAAACGGATCATTTTTATTGCGCAAAAAAGAGGCGGACGACACTTTTAAAAAACGATTTTTTGATTTTCTTTTTTTTCTTTTTTTTTCATTCAATTCGTGCGACACCCATTTAGCGAGCTTTTTGACTTTCCAATCACCTGCATATGGTTAGGTTTGGTTTGCACGTTGTGCCTAATTCAGAGGTAATCTCCTGAACAGTTGTACACCGATTGGCTTCCACTAAGGCTCTCAACCGGTCGTAGTCAACATCCGATGGCCGAAAAATAAAATAACAAAAACCGCAATAATTTTCTTAACAACCTAATAAATATCTCGATATATTACGTTCACTACATTTTACATTAAGTTTTGGATGTGAAATAGCTTTTTGCTCCGTGGAAGACGCATTCGAATAAACACTTTTCAAGGTTGTTTAGACTTATATAAACGCGAATCTGCTTCTTCGATTTAAGTTTCAATTCCATCGACGTTTTATAACACTAGATTAAATGTGAATGCACAATTATACACCAAAGATAAGGGAACAATACTGAGTAGGAACAGGTGACAGTGGAAAACGGTTCCATCTGCAGGAAAAATGGCCACCACTTGGCCACGGTTTACTAAAAGCTTCGTAGTGTGATACTCCTAGCAAAAGACAGGGCCATAACCGGAGGATATTATGCTGTACTATTTAATTGAAGGGTGCTATTTAGATTAAACGTCGACTCTCAAACAAAACTCAAACAAACTCCTGCTCATTAAGACAGTGCTCTTTCACATGACAATAAATCTACAAACCCGCCTCGTGTTGTAAAATGTTCTTCCATATACGTGATACTCGCCTGATTTGGCTCCCAGCAACTCCTTCATCTTCCTAAACCTGAAGAACTAGATCTCTGGATGAAGACTCACTTCAAATCATGATTTTAAAACTAAAAGAATCGCTGATTTTGCTGAGTTGAACAAATCGCATTATATTGAGAATTAAAAAATTAGAACGAAAAGAGAAGTAACACTAACACACTGATTCTAGAAAGTTTTTGAATCTTGGTCTGAAGGTATTGAATTGCAAGGTGACAATGGTGATTTTTTTAATCTCAAGTAACTTGTGTTATCTTTGTCAGAACGAAAATTTTAGAAATATATGTCGACTAAAGAAAAACATTTTTTAATTCAAGATTGAATTATTAAAGAAAAATGTTTACTTCGTTGAAGACAACTTTCCTTAAATATGGTCTAAAAATTTTTTCAGTCCTAAATATTTGTCTTGGTTATTTTTCCTATGTAGACTTTATGAAGGATCAGTTACTCAGATAGGAGGGACACTTGTCGAGAATCTTAGAAAGCCGAATGCCAAATAGACCGAGGTAACGTTCACTATGTTTTGGATATGAAATAACTTTTTGTTCCATGAAAGATGCATTCGAATGAACACTTTTCAATATTGTTTAGACTTATATAAACGCGAATCTGCTTTTTCGATTTCAGTTTCAATTCCATCGACGTTTTATACCACTAGAAGAAATGTGGATTCACAATTATACACCAGAGATAAAGCAGTAACATTGAGTAGGAACAGATGACAGCGAAAAAATGTTCTGGAAAAAATCTGCTGGAAAAATTACCACTACTTAGCCACGGTTGACTAAAAGCTTCCTAGTGTGATACTCATCGACTACCAGGTTAAAGACAGAATCATAACCGGAGGGTATTACGCTTCACTAGTGGACCAATTGAAGGGTACTATTTAGGTTAAAGGTCAACATCTGCTCATCAAGAGAGTGTTCTTTCACATGATAATACGCCTACATATGACTCATGTTGTGAAATGTGTCTCCATATGCGTAATACTCGCTCGATTTGGCTCCCAGCGATTACTTCCTCTTCCCAAACCAGAACTAGCTTGCTGTACGAAGACTCACTTCAAATCATGATTTTAAAATTAAAATAATCGCATATTTTGAAGCGTTGAACAAATCGCATTATACTGAAAGTATTAAAAAGTTAGAACGTTGTTACTCTCAATGAAAAAAAAGGAAAAAGAAGTAACACTAACACTGATTCTGGAAACTGTTTGATTCTTGGTCTGAATGTAATGAATTGCAAAGTGACATTGGTGATTTATTTTTTAATTTCAAGTAACTTGTGTTATGTTTGTCAGGGCGAAAAACTTTAGGAATAACCAAGCTACTTAACTTTAGATTACACTCTACCAGGACGGAGATCAACAGACTCCCAAGAAAAATACGGAATATCATGATATAACTGTCCTAAACTACTGTGATCAAAATGTATGGTGACTTTTGTTTTAAAAATTCGTGTGCTGTACGTATCAACACAATACTTTATTTTTTTTAAGTTGATATATAACTGTCCTTGCACAGAAAAATGTTTGCTGCCCTAGATGATAACGGAATTTGGCTGATCAGGTTTAACTTCGAACCCAAGCAATTATACAACGACCTAATTGTTGTGCACAGTAAAAAAGGTTAACTTGAACCAAGAAAAATATCATTTTCCTAATTTTTTTCTTAAACATAAATATAATCGTTCAACTGGTTCAAGAAAATTATTTTGAAGCAAAACTATTAAATATATTGAACATAATAAATCGTTTTGATTGAAGTAAACAAATTTTTCTAATCAAGAAGTAGGTTTTGTCATCTAAGAGAATTTTTTTCTTGTGAAAGAAAAAAATCTCTTGGTTAAAAAAAAATCTTGGCGTATGAACAATTAGTCTCTAATTTCAACAAACTGACTTTTTGGTTCAAAACAATAATTATTTTTAATTAAAAAAATTTTTTTTTAATAAGAAAGTAAACTGCTTAAATAACAGTAATAAATACTGTTCAAGTTATCTTGGATCGAAACAGTTTTATGTGAATTTCCTTCAAGAGAAAATGTTTGTGTACAAAATATGTTTTTTTAAACATTAAATAGTTTTTTTATTGGTTAAAGTATTTCTTTTTTCAATTAAGAAAAAATCAACGAAATATTTTGCTATCTTCTAATTAAAATATTTAATCTCGAAATAAAAGAATTATAGATCTTGCTTGAAAAAACGTATTACTCATATTGAGAATTAACAAATCTTCCAGTGAAAATATAAGTTTTGATTTAAGTGTCAAATAAATGTCGACTAAAGAAAAACATTTTTTTAACTAAAGATTGAATTATCAAAAAAAAAAATTGTTTACTTACGTTGAAGACAAATTTGATTTTTGTCCAAAATATTTGTTTTGATTCAAATATTTATTTTTCCTGTGTAGACTTTGTGAAGGATCAGTGAGTCAGAGGGGTGGGACACTTGGCGAGAATCTTAGAAAGCTGAATACCAAACAGAATTATGGGGGGACGGTTAGGGTTGTAACAGAAAGAGAGATAAAACAAAGACATGATGCAAAAATAATATAAGAAGAAATTCTGAAGAACTACTGCACATTAAAAACTGGAAAGGGACTACTGGAGATCGATCCGGTTGGAGGCGAAATTTGAAGGAGGTCAAGGCTCATCGACGGATCGTAGGGCCACAGAAAGAGGAAGAAGAATATAACTCTATCCCTGACATGTGACAGAAGTTTCATATTATTTCGCACGTTAAGTTGCAAATCATAGTGTCTGTTGTAATTATTAAAATATTGTGGACGATTTTTTAAAATAAATAAATTTATCGAGAAAATTTTGATAAAAAAAGTTCAGTATTTTGTCAAAAAAATTATGACAATGAAGATATCTCAAAAAAAAGTGGTACAAGGATTTTCGTGAGGGTAGCGAAGCAGTTAAAGAACCTCGGTCAGAAGAGAAGACCTTCCACGTCAACTGATGAAGAAAACATTACCAAAATCAAAGATCTTGTACTGAATAATTCCGATTAAGTATTAGAGTCATGGTAGATATAACTGGAATATAATTTGGAGCAAGTAAACCAGTTTTGTATAACAATTTAGGCGGGTCTCGTGCGAAATTGTAAAACACCATTTTTTTTAAATATTGTGGTGTTCGAATTGCTGAAGGGATGTTTTCTTTGGATAATTACATTACGAAATATATAATTACTGATGATGAGACATGTATCTATGCTTTTGACCAGAAAAAGACAATTGTTCAGAAATCAACGATTAAGCATAAAAAGTTCTTCCAACAGGTCAAACAGCCAATAAAGAATATTATCCAAGGGTTGCGTGCCATTTGCGTGAGTCCATTCGGAAAAAAATGTTCAGATTTGTAGCAAAACAATTCATGTTTTTCACGACACCCCAATAAAATACACAATCACCAAATTCACCAAATATGGCACCGTGAAACTTTTTCCTGTTCCATTGATTAAGGATGTATCGGAGATACAATTGGAGATAAAAGTACTGAAAATCATAAATTCGTAAATATATTTGTTTTACAGAACATAGAAAAGGAAAATTAATAAAGATAATGCTAGAAAATAATGTATAATTAAAAAAGAAAGAGCAAATTTCACATATAATCTAACATTACATTAATACAATAATAACAAATAATATGACAAAATTTTAACTAACGTTTGGTAGTGAATATGCTTTGATTTAAACTTTTCGACAAAAACATTGTTGATTTAATTCTTTAGAACTACGAACTTGGAATTTTTTCTACTTAAATATTAATTAAAACCTTTTGATAATTATTAATGATAAATATTTTAAACATTAAGGATGTATCGGAAGTATGTTAAAATTCTACAAAACGTTTAAAATTTGATAGAATATTTTTTACTCAATCCTTAAGCCACTGTGAAAATTTCAGAACAATTGACTAAACCGTTCAAAAGTTATTGCAATTTAAAATTATCCTATTTTTATACGTGATCTTATGGAGATTCATTAACATAAGTTAAACACGTTACAAATATATAGAGAAAAACTGCCAAGGGTTCCAAACTTGCAGATTATGTAACTTAAACTGTTTGGAACCAATTTTGCAATTTTATTAATATTCATTTTCAGTACTTTTGCCTCCGATACATCCTTAAAGAAACCTTTTCGTGGATGCCATTTTGAGTCAATAGGAGCCATTCAAGACAATTCGGCTTTTGAATAAAAAATAATTATCAATGTTTTTATATTATTTTAAAACTACCAGTCGCGGTGGTCTGGTGGGTTAGTCGCCTGCCTGGCAATCCAAAGGTAGCTGGTTCGACTCCAGCGCTCGGATGGGTGTTTTTCTTTAATTCTTCTGTCCATCTTACTTTCTACCCTACACAAACACTTATATACACTCACATTACACACACACGCCCACACATTTCTACACCTAAATGTTTGTGATTGTTTCTAGGCAAGAGTATAAAATCTGACAACGAATTATCCTTCAGTCACGCCAGTCCAAGGCTGGGTAAGGCCGGATGCCCTTCTAAGAAGTGTTCTATGTTGGTCACTCGCCATTCCGTAGGCTTCCTGATAGACTTATGGGTGGGCACATAACTAAGGGTTTATAGCCTGAGGGGGGTGCTGGCCTGGGTTTGTCGGTAGCTGATGACCGTGGTTCGGAACCCACTTTAAGCTGAAGGTTCGTCGCTAAATAATTTAAGATGCTGATGCTCCTCTAACCGTAAACTCTTTCTTTCTTTCAATTTTAAAACTTTTTCATAAATAATATTGATAATCGACCCGAAAAACCTTTAAAAGATTTTTTTCAATTAATTATCAATGAATTAAAATATATACATTTAAAATAAAATTACGTGACTACGAAAGCGCCACGATTGGCTACCATATTTGTGACGTCATTATGTGTTTTCACGTAAGTTCTGTCAACGGCTTTTACCCGTGTATATACTGTCAGAATTATTGACGTTTAGTGCAAAAAAATATTGTTGGTTACTAATTTAATTCGGCAATATATGTGACAAAGGGTTCATAAAGACCAATTTAATAATAAACCTGGTGTGGATATTTTATGGTCACAGATTTTTTCAAAAATGACATTCGGTTCAATTCAGCTGAAGTTCGAGGTGCTAAAGCACCAATTTCAGTTTTTTTTAATAATAACGTGGATGTAAATAATAAACAAAATATTTCTAATAAATATAATTAAATTATTTGTGCGAAAGTTACGGTGACAAGGCTATAGGTTATGTTCAATTTGACCGCAAAAATTGTATTTGTACGGTAAAAGAACGTGTAGGTCAAGAACACAAAGTCCTGAGTAAAGCTTATACAGTTACCTTAATTATTAACGAAAAAAATAAGAAAAGTTCAAGACACTCAATGTCACAATTGTGTGACGTCAGCAGGTAATAAATACTCAAGCATAAAAATTGATATACTGTTATAAATAATAGTCTTTTGTATATATTTGATGACAGATGGTTGTAAAAATTTGATGATGTTTTAGAATTAATATGTAGTGCTGCTTGGAACCATTGATTTCGACGTGTAAAATCTTGTGGCACATTAAAAACACTTTTTCGGGAGTTGTTTTTGTAGCATTCGTACCAAATGGTACGAAATAGGCACGATAACTAATTAGATTTGACATTTTCAATAAATATATCAATACACTGATGATAATAACAAGAATAAGTTAATTAAAAACTAAAACACTCGTATCAGCTATTTGTAATAACGAGGGGAAATATTATTATAACATTGCGACGTAACTCGCGCTCGGGTTTTTTTCGGTAACTGTCATCTGTACTAGGCTGAAAAATTTATTTTCAATTTGCTGTAACTTTTTAATTTTAAGGGAAAAAATTTAAATAGCTTGTTATAAAACGTATGTGTGATCTTTCCATTTATGTCATTTTTTTTTCAAAGCCCTAATTCGCTAGCCGCTTTAAAGGAAATAACACATAGGTCAATAAGTCCTCGGTCTGACAAATAAAACACACTTTTTTATGCAAATTTCGACTTTATTCATCAATATAAATAGACTCATTAAAGATCAATACAATCTGGTATAACATCCTCTTTAAGCCGTCCAGAGAAAGCGTTCAGCATCATCAGTACTTGTACGGCCACGTTTGAATTCAACATACCAATCAAGTATGGTTGATTTTCGTGGGGCAGAGTCGTGGCAATGTTCATCAAGCCATTGTTTTTGTTGAAACCCATTTTATTTTGAAATAATTATATTCTTCTTGGCCAGGGGAAGGTTTATATAGAAATTATCCGAATAGATATTATTGCCCTGTTTGGTTTGAGTCTGTATACGTCACATACCGGTATCGAGACTGTTAATATTAGGTTTGTTCTAGCAAAGGTTTCAAACGGTTTGAAACCAGTTTGATAGATTAATTAACTGCGCATATTCGTCCCTAAACTTGATTGCAAACTGTTTGAGATTTTTTTTCTGCTAGAACGCTTATTTTGATTGACATTTCTCTGGGTCGTTGAACTGCGTTTGTTTATATTTTCATTTGAAAATAGTAGAGGGAAAAAAAATTATCATAAAAATGATACTGTGGGGGCATTAAAATCGTCCAAAATCACAAAAGAAATTAGCTTTTATATAAACCAAACAATCCAAAGTCAAAACAAATCAACGAACATTTCCAGCTATTGCGCTTGTCACAAACTAAATTGAACGGTTTGAAACTAGTTTGCAAATTGGATATTGGTTGTTGCTAGAACATCGTACTGGTAGTCGGAATTCCGGTTTTAATTTGCTAGAACGCGTACATTCGTCTGCGCAAACTCGGGACGATTTGAAACCGTTTGAAACCTTTGCTAGAACAAACCTATTATTATTACAGTTTTAGTCGAAAGCGTTGAAAATAGAGGCTATTTAATTGTTACCCGGCTTTTATTTACGTGAACCGAAGTGTTGGATGCAAGACGGATAATTTTGTATCGAACATTCTTTATTGATAGTTTTGCTTCAACGGTATTGTTTTTCATCAAAAAGCAACACACGAAATTATTTTTTTCATTGTTTTGAAAATAACAAAAGTAGAGTCACTTAAAGCACAACTCAGAAACTAGTAGACAGTTTGTGATAAAATTTTGACACATGATGTTTGAAGTTGGCACAATCGACTACTGATAAGGATTTTTCGTAAGTGACGCCATCTATATGTCAGACCGGAGAATTATTTACCAATGTGTTACAGGTACCAGAAGTCGATCATAAAAGAGTATCTTCAAGCTAGTTTTTCTCCAAGAAATTTGAATGAATAAGAAAATATTTTGTGTTCAATTTAAAAACTCGCCTTAATTTTTGATCATACTACAGCAAATCAATTCATCCATTGAAACCTTCAGTGTGAAACACTAAACTCTATCCTAATTAGGAGATTAAATCATCTCCTGATGATACTAACATGATTAGCGAAACGCGCGTCGAGAAGTTTTAAAAAGTGATTTGGTGTTTAGTGCTAAATATCTTCGAATTCATAGTATAGTAGTCATAGTACATAGTCAATACTTAATCAGTATATAGTCAATACATAATCACTACATAGCCAATAGATATAAAAATATGAAAGAAAAAAAATAAAAATTCACACTAACACTGATTTTGGAAACGTTTTAATCTACACACACATAGATTCTTACGATTTACACCTGTAAACCAAATTTGTTGTTTCCAAATAATTTATGAAAGAAGAAAATTATCAACTATCGATCACACATTTGAGACTCTCCTCTTAATTCATGACAAAAAAAAACAAGCGAGCAGTATTTTTTCTAAAAAAAACCGAGGAATTTCCAGGCACTCAAAGACAAGGCCGACAAACAGTCTGATTTTGGAATTTGCGTTGAGTAGGATTGTGGCATTTTTGTCAGGAATGCTGTCTTCAAATCAAATTTATGGAAATGAAGCTAATGGATAGGACCAATTCTCGGAATATATTTTTTCTCTTTGATCCGTTTTAATTGTGATGATTTCACTAAAAAAATATAAAATTCAGGAAACAATTACCCAACGATTTTCAATAAATCTCTGTCTAACATTAAAGATCCCTAGACAGGGGACTCCTAATAAACGAGCGAAAAGCTAATCATACCCCACTGCCTTTTATGAGTCACATCATTTTACAGTTTATTGGCAGCAGTGGCGTAACTCCATCAATAATTACCCTACAGTTTCTTTATAATGTCTTTAGATATATCTGAGCTTAAATACATATAGTTGCTAAGAAAATATTTCACAGCATCAACAAAACCGTTAATACAACTTAAACACTGCATAAACCACTTTATTTTTAACGTATTCCCCCATGTTACGCTCCTGCGAAACTTTTACCTGTGTTCCGCTCGCAGGAACTAACCAAAACAGGCAATGAGCCAAAAGCAGTTTTATCGAAGCGGTTTTGCTTTGTGCAGTCAGTATTTCAGAAAAATAACCCAAAACGAAACTGTAATTAAGGCACGAAGTAGCTTTTCCTCAGACGGGCCGTAGTAAACCGATTGTTTCGGCACCGTCCGTGACCAAAACAACAAAGTGACCTGGAAATGTTCTAAAGGCCAGAGAATCAGAGCAACTGCTAGAAAATCGATATAGGCAAGTAAGTGGCCCTTCACGTTGCAGTTCTTCAGCGTTTTCATGATTTTTTCCGTGTTGAAAACTGAAAAAAAGAAGTACAATCAACCTAGACCGCACACAAGATGAGGTGGCTTTGGGAGAAGTGCGTTTTCGTTATTCTTTTGTTTGCAAACTATTGGTTTTGCAACACTTTCATCACTTAACCTCACTTTTGTGTTTTGTTACGATCTAGCAGGACTGTTTTTTTTTATTATAAACTGTGTGGCTACATCACATCTTCGAAATTATGTATGTCAAGCAACGATGTGTGTATTTATTTAGAACCAAACCGATTATCTAATACAAATATGTGACATTAAAAATTGAAATGCAACTAATATTGACAAAATTAGACCTTGAAGTTTTGGTAAAGGGTAATTTTTGCCCTTTAGTTCAAAATGTAGGTCTTTTATTGATCTTATACATACTTTAAAGTTACTATCCTCTTCACTGCGTCTAAGGGCACTACTTTATAATTTCTCTTTTAGCCAAATCATTAAAAATATTGTTAATATTTTAATTTTAGTTCAAGAAAACACAATTACAAGATGTCAGGTGCAGTATATCAACCAACAACAGTAACATATGAGTCCAATGGCCCCCCAGATCGTTGGCAAGACAGACCTATTTCCTATCTTGGCTCGATTTCACAAACAGCAAGGCGCCCTTGTGGTATATCTTGTTTGCCTTCAAGAAATGTTCTACCTTTGGTCTTAATTACATCATGTATTGCATGTTTCTCTCTTGGGTAAGTTATATAATAATAATGTATTTCAATTTATTGAAGTGTATAATAAAATATAAATATTTTAGGTTAGTAATGTTGATCAATGGAGCTCTTGGATATTCTGAAACATCAGAAAACAAGGAAGATATATATCTTATTGTTACAATATTTGGAGCTCTGTTTTTTGCACTGTCCATTCTCTTATTCAGTAACTGATAATATAACATACACATTTTCCATCTTTATTATTGATATAAAATTGCAGTGTTCTTGATGAGAATAACAAGAAGAATGTGTTGGCGCAATTCCAAAGATCATATGGGTACGTCAGGAGGTCAGAACTTAACTATCAATCCTTCCACCGATTTGTTGGTTACAGCCCAGTATGCTCCAGTATCAGAAGTTGTATATGAGCCAGCTAAAACTGAAGACACTGAACAAAGTAAACTTATGCCCCTTGAAAACAAAGAGATTACGTAAGTTGACAATTTCCAAGTATTTCCTATTTATGTTTTGACGTAACTGATCTGGCTGTTTAAACAAACCATGTATTTACTGAACACAGCACAGATGGTCTAATAAAAAGCTGAACTATTGCTTTAGAGATCCAGATATAATGAGCGAAAATCAATATTATGTACGTTATATTATCGATTCTCTATCAATATTTGAGTGTCATAAAATGAAATAGATGTTTTATAACCTATCTTTACGTTTATAGACAGTCATGAATCAATTCAATAGTAATCACCTATATATGTTGTTATTAAAATTATTATAAAACGGTATGAATATATCACAACATGCATATTATTTGGATATTTTGAAATTGGATGGGAGAATCATCTCTGTTGGTCCAATAGCGATCTGTACTAATACTCTTGATTCTGATGCCAACGCCTTTTGACCAGACCTGACTGAGATATGGTGGATAACAGTTTTATAAGTGAGCGGCGTAAATACTTCGATCTACAAGAAAAATCATGGCTACGGTTTTCTGGGCGCTCCGAAGTATATCACTCATAGACTACCAGAGAATATTACATTTCACTACTAAACCAATTGAATGGTGATGTTCAAGTTAAAGATCCACATATGGCCAAAAATATATATTTTTTTTATCACGATAGAGCAGTTAAACACACGTCTCGGATTGTTGCTACAAAACTCCATAAGTTCTCCAACTTCTCCAAACTCCAGTTTGGCTACCAGCGGCTATTTCATCTTCCCAAACCTGAAGAAATGACTCGCTGGACGAAGATTCACTTCAAATGATGATGTTAAAGTCGCTTATTTCGCAGCATTGGACAAATCGCATTATACTGAGGATATAAAAAGCTGGATTTGGCTCCCAGTGATTATTTTATCTTGAAGAAATGGCTCGCTAGTTTAAGATTCACTTCAAATGATAAGACAACTGTTTATTTTACAGAATTGGACAAATCACATTTTACTATGGTATTTAAAAGTTGATCTAAATTTATTGAATTGAAAGGCTTTCTTAGTCAGGCCGAGAACTTGAACCTAGAGATGTTTTTCCTTTTCATTCCAAAAATTCTGTTTTCTCTTCAAAAATAAAATATCAAAAATTGTTCAATAAATGTTGTGAAAGATTTCTAAAGGAAATCTTTGAATATTGTGATCTATTTAAGTCCATTCTATATTGATTGAATTAACATTTTTTTAGGAATGAAGATGCGGATCGAATGGTTGAAAATGATCCAAGAATTGTATTACGTCCTTTAAACACAGCTATCAATGAGGAAACTTAAGAAATAAATCATTGTATCATACACCACTTTCTAAACAAAAGTATTACTGTCCTACTTAAACATAGCTAAGTAAGATTAAAATAAGTACCTTGAAAGCCAATACAGGCCAATAAATTATTTACATTTCAAATATTAGTACAGGCTGTGTATATAATATATACCTTTCGATGAGTGCATATATTTGAGCATGTTAATATAAAAATATTTTGTTTTTTAATATTTTACAGCCTGTTAGTCATTTTATCCTTGAATCTTTTTTAATCTCGTATAACACAGTTTTTTCTCACCAGTTACTTCTAGTTTAATAATTTAGATTTTCATTTAACTAAGGATCATGGTTAGAAAAAGGATTTGTGTAAGTGATAGGAAACATTCCACTTATAAGACTGCTTTAATGTTCACTTTTTTTTACTTTTATATATATTTTTTATTTATATCAACGAAATTTTACCAGTGAGATTCTTCCTACAGTTGTTTTTGTTAACAATCGCAGAAATAAATTTAAGCAACATGCCAGTTTTTATTGAGGGTTTTGTTAATTTAAAATCTTGTTCTCATCATACATATATTGGAAGTAAACCTCTTTTGAACATATTAGGAAGAATTCTAGATTTTATTTAGTTGTATTGTTATATGACATTAAGTTGTCTAAAATAATGTCTCTATCACCATTTATGAAGCATGGACACATAAAGATTGAGTCACGTGAATGTTTAGAAAAATTGTGTTGGCAAATTGCATTATAATTCTTTATGTATATTGTATATCAGTTCTTCTTTTGGAACCTTCGGTTTGAAACATTAAACTTGAAGAGTTTTACCGCTTTTCGCCATAATTTCTCGACGATTCGCGAAACCCGCGTCGGGAAATGATGTGTAGTGGTGAACCTTTTTGAGTTTATATTGTACATATTTTAAATGTCCTACTATTCCAGATTCTGTTTTGATAGCATCCATTACAAATTAGGAATAATGGCAGCATATCTATTTTCTTACACGATAAAGTAGTATATTTAATATTCTTCTAATTAAAACAAATTTACCTGAACATTTTTGATGATAGAACTAAATATATAGAAAGTTTTTGAATATTATACATTAATATATATTAATATAATTACTTCCACATAACTCTGTATTATGTGTACTAATACTATGGTAAACTGTTTTAATATACAATCAGTTTTTGTATTCGACCATTTGGTGTGAAAACTTAATCCAAGAAGATTTTGTATAAAACACCAAACTATCTATTTCCATTTCACCCGTTCTAACACGCTTGTATGCCATCAGGAAATTATTAAATTAGACTTGGTTAATTTAGTAGTTTATAGAAAATCTTCAATTTTTTCAGCAGGTATGAAATTTTATTCTATTCCATTTGTTGATTATTGTAGGTGTAAGTAATTAAATTACAATTGTTGGGAGATTTTGTTTGCACATGTTTTATATAAAAAAAAAATAAGATGAAATTTTATCTATTTATTTTGGTGTTTTGCTTTATTTTAATGCCTCCTCAGGGTCTTATTTCTGGATAGAACATATCTTTAAAAATAGAAGATACTAAATGTAGTATATCTTTAATAGGACATTACGTTTAAAAGCATTATATTTGTTGCTTTGTGGTTTTTTTACTGGTTGTGCAATATTTAACTTATTTTAATTTTAATAAACATAAATAACACTATGTTGTTTTTTTAACCTTTTCTTTCATATCAGTATTTAGTATTTAGTAATGGTATTATAAGTACAATAAATATACCAAGATATTTTTGTAAGAATAAAAAAAAAATATATTTTCTATTTGATAATAAAATAGCTATTGCTCCATAATAAAAGAGCATAACTATTGAAAATTGATGTAACTAAGAAAAATTGTAATCCAATGGTCCCGAGACCTGGTTTGGATGTGGAAATTTGTACAGTCTACCCGACTTTAATGGAGCATTATGCAAATATTGAATTATCGTTTAAAATTAACTTTAAATATATCCAGTGACACAACAGCGGAGTTGAGGAAAAAAATGGTGTGTCACCACTAACTTTAAGAATACATATGTACATAAATCAATACATTTCAATAGAAGAATTGAACTTTGAACTATACACCCTGTATATAAAAATGCGAATAACTGTAAGCGTGAAAACCGCCAAGACATTATAGAACATGGCTTACAAAGTACTTTCAATTATATACAGACGAATAAATATGTACCCTGGGGAAATTCTTGGTGATTATCAGTGCAGTTTTAAACAATCGTTCCAAGGTTTACCAAATATGTTACATGCATTGAGGCAAATACTAAAATAATGTATATGAACATGATATAGACATACACAGTTTATTCACTAACTACTCAAGCATTTCAATTTGGTAATATGAAATAAGTTATTTCAAAATTTAATAGAAAATTGGCTAAATTAGTACATTTAATATATAACCTCAATTATTCACTATTATTATTGTTTTATATCAGTTTGGTTTAAACAAACATGTTATATTTCAAGTTCTAATTATATGTGCCCAATTATTTGCATTGTTAAACTTTTATAGTATTTTTAATATTGATTAGTGTCACGCCTTTAACTTGTAACTAAAAAAAACATTGTTTAAGAATTTTAAGGTTTCAAGTATAGTTTAGAAATGATATAGTACGACAAAACGTACAGTAAACAAAAAAAGTATTTACATACCCTAGTTTTTTAGAGGTTTATCACAAATCATGGCGAAAATTTAAAAAAAAGCCGTAAATATAACAAGAAATGACAATATTGAATAACAATTTATTCGAAAATATCATTAAAATAAATAATATTTTCTAATGGACTTAATTGATATATTGAAACGGTTATTTTAACAATAACGTTTGAAACCACAAAAAAAATTTGCTTACCGCCACGTACCAATGGCAATTTTTATAAAAATTAATTCCATTGGCACCTAACTTATTTAATATTTCATTTTCATTCTATTAGCACGAATGGCAGCTTCCAAACGTCTAGGCATTAATTCCGCATTTTTTCTGTGAGTGTGAGTAAAGTAAAGTTTTTAGGGTTTGAGTTAATAAATTGAGTTTAGGGTTGATTAATTTCGCATTTTTTTGTTGTAATATATGTGAGTAAAGTCAAGTTTTTAGGGTTTGAGGCGCATCAGCAAACTTCTCAGAAAGCATCTGGCCTTACCCAGCTTCGAACTGGCGTGACTGAGGGGTGAGTTTTTATCAGATCTTACACTCTTACCTAGAAACATTCACAAGCATTTAGAAAAAGTTTATATCTTGTACGGGGTACGGGAATCAAACCCGCTCCACGCTAACTACCGTATCGTCAGACTAACGCCTTAGACACCGCAGCTAAAGTGGCTCATGTGGATAAACTGTTCCATGCGTCAACTATTTATAACATAAGTAGTTCCTACTCCATTGTAAGACATGCACTCCCAAACCATAACATTCCCACCACCCTGCTTAACTGTAGTTAGTATGATCTCTGTATTAAGTAATAGTATTCTCTCGCCCCCATATTGTTAAAATATTGACTGGCTTAAAAATTTGCTCCCGTCGGAAAAAATAATTTACTTCCAAAAATCTAGAGGTTTGTTTTTATATTTTTGTGTGAACTCTAGTCTCTTTCGTCTATTAATTCTTAATGCCTGAGATGTGAACTTCCAGGAACATGACTCAAAGTCATTAGTAGAGACCAGACTTGTTATGAAAGATTAGTGAATAATTTCTTTCCTGCATTGGCGTGTGAGATTTTGTGAGTACATTGGATAGTTTTTTTTTATGTTGTATGGCAAAAAAGTAATGGTACGAAGTAAACACTGCGATAAAACTAAAGTTTGTATTAACTCATTTTTCTAGAGAACCACTCAATAGTGTACTACTATGACTAAACCCACTTATAAGCAGTAACTTTGCCCAAGCTTGAGCAAAAATATGCTCACTAGTCATTAGCAAGCTGTTGGGTGCGCTGTATAGGTTTTTTAAAGGCATCTTTGACAATTTTTCATCGCTGCCTTACAGTGAGGACTCGAGGATGTCCTGATCAACGTTTGTTTTCAATTGATTTTGATGCATTCCCAACCAATAATAAAATAATTTGAATTTAATTCGTTTGGAGTTCACAAGCTTAAATATTATGAATAAACTAACAAATGTTGATTAATAGTAAGCTATTATTAAATTTAAATTTAGATATGTCTTTTTGTTCACACAAATGTTGTATTTGAGCTGGCTTATATAGAACTTAATTTGAAAGTTAAAGATGCAAATAATATATTTTGGTAGTTATTCGTTTAACCAAAGAACTTGAGGACATAATTCAGTCCAGATATAACCATGACTGGTTATTGTTCAGAACTATCGATTGTTGACTCAAAAACAAGACACCATTATTCATGGATTTTATTTACAAAGGCAATAATGGTAATATGTTTTTTTTGTTTGTCAAACTTCTGATACGTTTATTATCTTATTTACTAAATTGGGTTTTCCTTGTTAAAAGCACTATTGCTTGCTAAACTCCAAATTTAATTGTATTAAAGAGAATATTACAAATATATGTTCCATATAAAACAAAAATGCCATAATATAGTTTTGATACATTCTACACTGTCGGTTTATTGCGATTATTGGGTTGCATAAATATTAAAAAATTTTCTGGCCAATATAACTTGTATTATTAATATTATTTTAAGGTTAAATTAATAATTACACTATACCCGATTTCTTATTGCAAAAAAATGTTGATTTGTTTCCTTATGTCCATCATACTATACATTTGTTACCATCGTTATAACTGCCACTTGTAATATGTATGTAGAAGTTGTTGAGGTAGAAGTTTAATATAACCTTGCCAATTTAGAAAAAAGTTTGTTTTTGTGTGTTTTTTTAGGTGTTCGTATTTTCCTGTGCTTATTATTTTGCACAGGTAAGCAATTATTTCTTAATAACGATATAATTAGAATCAAACATATTAATGAAGTTTATGATGCTTGATTTTTAATAATATAAAGACTCATATACAGACTAATGTTTAATATTTTACATTGCTACTATGTGGTGTGCAAATTTTCATGTTTTAGGCACGTCACATGTTTTCCTTCAAATTATCAGCCAGTCAAAACAAAAAAATTGCTGGTATTATTTTTAACTACCACTGTTAGATACAGTAGTATATATATATATATATATTTATATATATATATATATATATATATATATATATATATATATATATATATATATATATATATATATATATATATATATATATATAATTTTTTAATTTGCTCAAAACAGAATTTTTAGTAATTCTGGGCATTTATGTTTCAATCTATAAACATTATTTGAAACAACAGCCACCTGTTGACACCTTATATAGCTCTTGTTAATTTTAAAAGTTTTTGACCATAGTTGGATATAGTATTACCAAAGTTTATGTATTATTATAATTACACATAGAAATATCCTGTAGCTGTTTTTAATAGAACTAACTGCAAACTTTAAAAATTTTTCAGATTTCATGATGTCCTTATAAGTCCTCATTAGGCTTCCAAATAATAATAATATTGTTTTGAATCAATAGATAAAATAGAAAATAAATTGTAAGTTTTAGTACTAGTAATAATTCAACTTAACTTAATATTGAATATATGAATCATACTAAGTTGCCTGTGTATAAATCCGCTAATGGCTAAAAAAACCTGAACGTGACTCACAAACTCACGCCTGTTATCTGTAAAGATATTCATAATTTGTCGACTGAACTACAACATTTAGTTACAATTCTACGTCAGGATAATATATTGCTTGACCTGAATGTTTTTTCCATCAGTAGATTCAATGTACAATAAAAATTTAGAAAAGCGATTGTCGATCATGCGTCGACATGTTTCAAGAGCACTGTTTAAATGGATGACTCAGTGCTTTTTACAGCATAGTTTTGAAAAAAGATACCTGTTTTATAACCATTCTATTATAAATTTCTTGTTTACCAAACAGAAATTTATTTTTTTTGTATGGCAAGATAATATGGCAGATAAAAATGCTTTATTTTGACGTATGTATGCACCCAGTGTCAAAATATTAGACACACTTGAATAACTATTTTTTAAAACCTTTTAAAGCACATATTAAGCATATTAGTATGCATTTAGTATGCAAGCAACATATTAGTATGAAAACTGCAGTAAAATGAATGTTTACTTATCTTAAGTCGAATCGAATACGTTTCTCAATTTTTTTCTCAAGAAAAACTAGATATTTTAAATGTTTTAATGGAGTATAGATGCGTCAAAATGTTAGACACACCCTCAGTTTTATAATAAAGTGAAAAACTAAAAAATCAACATTTATACAGTTTGTGGTCTTTCCACCACCATTTATTAAATATATATATATTTTTTTGATAATGAATCATACAAGGACAAAGGAAAAACGGAAAAATAGAAAATTCACGGAAAATAGAAAAATAGCTATTTCTAGCATCTTTTGACGGGGGTAAGCCTTGGAAAGGTGCATCCTTCACTGATGTTCTGACAACATTTCATGACATTCGGATCATTAGAAGCCAAGTTATCGCGCTTAAAGTGTCAGTGTTTATACCATCAGTCGAAAAATGAATATCGAACAAAGAGCGAATATTAAGTTTTGTTTTAAACTAGGTAAAACATTTACCGAAACGTTTCAATTAATGAGACAAGTGCATGGTGAGGATTGTTTCTCCCGTGACAGAGTCCACGAGTGGTTTAAACGATTCAAAGAAGACGGTGAGGACATCAAGGACGACGAATATCCTGGTCCGAAAAATCACGGTAGTTACTCAAAGTAACATTGAAATTGTGAGTGAATTTATAAAAAATTAATCAAAATCTTATTTGCGATACGTGGAAATAGAATTGAACATGTCCAAACATTCAATTCATCGCATTTTGATCGATCATTTAGAACTTCGGATTGTGCACGCTTTATTCCACACAAATTGACTGACGAGCAAAAATTGCTCAGAATCCAACATTGCAAGGACTTGATTAAATACTCGAAAAGGGCGAAAATTTCAAGTTCAGCATTGTTACTGGTGATGAGGCGTGGTGTTTTCAATATGATCCAGAAACCAAGTGTCAATGTGCTAAATGGAAGCACCCGAGCCAGCCAAATCTGAAGAAAAGCCGCCTCGATGAGTCAAAAATCAAAACAATATTTATTTGTTTCTACGATTCGAAGGGAATTATGAGCAAGGAGTTCGTTCCACCTGGTCAAACGATCAATGCTGTGTTTTATATCGGTATTATGAAACGCCTATTGTCCCGTATTCGTTGTGTGTGGCCACAATAAGCCTTTTGCAATTGTATTACATTTTCATAGTCTTGAGAGTTAATTTAGTGAGAAAGAAACACTGAGTATTTTGGTGTTTAACACCTTTTTTCGTAGCAAATACTCGACCAAACCATGACACTTCTTCCTCCCATTTGCCGTCTCGATATTTTTTTCATTCTTAATGAAATCAAAATAAAAGGAAAAAACATCAGCACGATGATTCGCTGCTACTGCTCAGTCCATGACATGATTTTTTCAGCGAAAGTAATTCTGGCTAATTTGAGTCTTCTGTATCTCTCGCTGAATCAATCAACTTGGCAACCGATGAACAACTTTATTTTAATCGTAACGTAAAAATGAATCGTCTTTTCTTCTGAAAAACACATGAGTGTATCTGACATTTTGACTCCCAAAATTTAGATAAATATTTACTTATAATTGTTTTATATTATGATTAAGGTCAATTAAACTGTTCCCTTTTCCAATATTTTAAATTGTATTTGAAGCAAATAATAAAAGCCAAGTGAGAAAAAACCAATTCTCATTTTTTTATAGTCACTTTCACTTATATATTCCACCGATCCCAATAATTGGGAATGCATGTCTTAAACCAGAGGTTCCAAACCTTTTCTGGACTACCGCGCCCTTTACACGAAAAAAACCTATTAAATCTATTTTATCTATTAAAAATCACATATATCATACATTCATTAAACATACCATGAAATATAGTAAAGAATTATTTATTAAAAATTCGAAAATAAACACAAAATCGATAAGAAATGTTCATGAGATGGTTGAGGCGGATGGACTTTTAACAAGTTGTTAATATCGGGTTCCAATTTCGTTAACATCAGTCGCAAATCGCCATTCTGAGTTATGTGCAGTCGCTGTTCCTTTCCTTAGGCAGTAGATTAGCTTCTGCCCTGCACCCACGCTCAGCCAAATGCGTTGAAGGAAATGCAGTTAAAATTTCTTCTCTATTGCCCACAATCCAGAGTAGAGAGCTGGTATTGACTTTTGAAGCCAGAACTGTTGTATCCATTTCTGAATTTTATTTTTAGTTCTTCGTTAATTGTGAGTTCTATGAGTTCGACTTCGAAAATTTAATGATTCTGCTGTACTGCATTTGTGAAAGGATCCAAAACCCAACTCGGTATGTTCATGTTTAAAATATCCTGGAATCGCTCCATAAAATCAGCATGAAGAAGTGTTAGCAGTAAGTAAATCTTCTTGTTTTGCTTATACTGCTGATAATGTAGAAAACCGGTTGTATTTATCTCTACCTAGATTTCGTTTGAAGAGACGTTTTCCCACAAGTGCAGTTATGACGTTTTTTGTTTTAATAAAATTTAACTCATCACCTTGCATTTGTAAATTGATTTCGATAAATATTTTAAACAGGTCTGTCAAATAAGCGACGTCATTTTTTTGATATAATCATGTTTTCGCGCAGCTTTTCGTCACTGTTTTCAAAGAAGTCCAGTATTGAGTCAAATAGATTGAACAAATGATTAAGCCAAATTCCTTTTGAGAGCCAACGAACATCTGTGTGCAGCATCAAGCGATTGTAATCTTCATCATTTTTACTACAAAGTTACCAAAATAATCTGCTGTTCAATGAATTGCTTCTAATCTTATTGAATGCTCTAATAAAGTAATGGAGCGATAAATGCAGGCGTTCATTCAGATTTTCTGCAACTAAATGTTGATGAATAACACAATATATTCACAAATTTTGACAAATTGACGTGACCACCAGTTTTTTGCTCAATAAGCCTAAATGTTCATGCACTATTATATGTATTTGTTTCATTTTGATTTTTTACTCCCACTATATGTTACATGTCGATCTTTCGACGATATTTCTTGCAATTACAGATGTTAACGGTCAACCATCAAGTAATTCGTCACTAAGACTTTCTTGCCTACCCTTAAAGTCTGCAGACCAACTGTGAACACATATATTAGATGATGCATAATGACTAAACGTCTAATGGAAACGTTCAAGCCATTGTTGTTGACTTAAATCACATTTAAAATGGTGCTTTTGCCCATAAAAAAAATTAAATGGGAAATATTGGGTTGATGGAAAAGTCCGTCCCATTATTTTGAGGAAAATTTAATTTACTAAAAATTACATTTAATCAATATAGGACGTGCCATTCTGTTCGATGATATTTCTTCATCTCCTCGGTAGCTGTATAAACCTGCGATCATAGAAGTTTTGAGGTTTCTAGCTAAAGAACTGATTCAGGTGATTCAAATTTTCCAAGGAAATAATGAAATTCCAAAAAAAATATGCATATAAAAATTAAAATTAATTCTAAGATCATTACACAAATTATTTCCAAAGCACCGCACAGGCTTTCAGCACCCTCTCAAAAGCTGATTTATACTGAGTAAGCGGGCAATGAAAAATATACATCAAGGACTCAGAAACGTTCCCGCCAATAACATATCTGTTATAGTCTCAGCATGCACGAAAGAGCGATGCATTGGAGGCAAAGTTGGTGCTAGGGGTAGATATGGTGAAAGTATCCCGAACTCGGCTGTTAATTCGGGGGACATTAAATCGAATCTCACTGAGAAGTTGATCACAATCAATTAAGCCATGCCAGAGCTTCTGTAGGAAAAGCTGAGGAGCATACACTCTACTGTCCTCCAGGGACTGACAGGAGAATCTCTCCAATAATAGAGTGTGGCTATAGCCTCTGCAGAGGAGGCACCGTCCAGCTTAAATCCCATGAAAAAAAGGATAAGAGAATAGACTGTGAACCGACCCTTGTTGCCAAGACCATCTTTTACAAAAATTAAGAATTATTAACCGCCATACTTGGCATGTCGAAGATAAATACTATTTTGGTTTTGCGATGCAATGCCATCTCAAAACCAACTTTCCTCTTTTTAACTCAAAGGTAATCTAGATGACAATAAAGGGGATCTTTATCCTAAATTTATTTTATGTTTAGTACATTGTATTTTATTTCATTTTTCCTTTATTTATATAAATTAACAAATTAACAAAAGATGATCACAGTTTCAATTTAAAATAAGTTTAGTCTCGCCATTCATCCCATGCCTGATGGCAGTTTTCTTTCACACTCCAGAATTTCTCTAAATTATTGTATATTTTCGTTTCTTTGGTATTAAAATTTAAAGACTGACATATCCTACAATAATGATAAGATTTGCTGCGAAAGTATCCATGCTCGTTAAGTATTTCAAAATTCGCCTTCCAATTATAATAACGTTTAAAATCGCCAGTTTTGTTTAACTGAAGCAAGTAGTCAGCTAATCCTGCAGGATTAGCAAAATCATCTACGTTAATGTAGGAGTCTACTGGGAGTAACATCTTATAACTGCTAACATTTGATCCCATCACTATGGGAATTGAATTTTTATGGAAAGCATTCCACCATAATTTCTCAGTCATGTATTCATTACAATTCGAATTTTCAAATGAGAGGTAGAAAAGGTATTCGTCTATTGCTGGACAGTCTGCCTTAAAATGCCCTGGGCACCTATAAAAGTAACGAAATACACTTATATTACATTTTTCGTAAAAAGAAAAATGACAATTCTTACGCATCTTTCATTGGACCACATCCTCCATATATGTCAACGGAAATATATTTCTGCAATCCCTTTACGTAATTCCATCGATGGTTGTTGCCGTGACAATTGGAACCCATTATGGCAACTAAAATATCTCGCCTTTTATTTAACCTTAACTCCATGTCAAATCGTGGGTTTCTTCTTAACACGGTTCTGCCATAAGGTACTGGAATGTCCGAGTCTATCCTATAAGAAAAGAAAATAGATTTATGAAAGACTTACATAGAAAAACCCAATAACTGGGAAAAATTCATAAGAGAAAATAGACAACTAGAAATATAATGGATAGTGTCAAATAATTATTACCAATATTAATAGAAATATAAGGGATATCTAAAAAGTATTAAGGGTACCCATAAGTAATGTCTTTTTTTCAAATTTTAAAATTATTGCTATCTACTGACAGTAGCTTAATTTAATATAACTTATATTTTAGTTAAATATATTGATATTTATTATGCCTATTGGCAAATTAAAAAAAAATGAGTGAAACATATAAGAATGAAAGAGCGCAAACAATAAAGCATAACAGTAGCAAAACAGTCAGCCTTGATTTAAAAAAAATACGAACGTTAATATCAGTGTAATATCAGAGTTTGATAAGAATCTGTCGTTGTCTGAAATTGAAGCTGATCCATAACAAACCATCTAGGAACTAGCCACAGAGTTTAAAACTTCATGGTCCAACATGGTGTTTAAAACAACTGAACAAAGTGCAAAGACTAGGATTATAGATATAACATCAACTTTCAGTTAAAAATAAAATTCAAGGTTAGGCAGACCTTCTTTTCTTCACCATACCCCTGCAGCTTCTGTATTCTTTTTAAATCTCCTTTAAAAAGTTATGTAGAATCGTTTCATTCCATGTGTTACGTATTGTAATTTTTCTTATCTCTTTTTTCTAATAGTTCTATATACACAGGGCACATCTTCTCCTGCATACTTAAATATTTCATTTCTGCCGTAATACGATTGTAGCCTGAGCTTTTATTATTATTTATATTTTTGATTGTCTGCCTTATATCTACCAAAGTTGACAATCCTACATGTCCTGTGTCTTCGGAAGGTTTGTGCACGTTTTGTTCCACACAAATTGACTGACTACCAACTCCGAATCCAACATTCAAGGACCTTGATTAAAGAGTCGAAAAAGGACGAAAATTTGAAAAAAAAAATCTTTTCGAATGAAGCGGACTTCTGGTTTATCGAGTTTCTGAACAAACATAACTACAGGATTTCAGCGGATGAAAATCTTCAAGTCATTCAGGAGTTACCTTTTCATCCTCAGAAAGTCACTGTTTGGTGCGGTTTATGTGCTGATGGAGTGATACGACCTTAAGATGCTGATTGAAATCGTGTTACTGTTAATGAACGTTATAAGATTATAACAGAATATCTTTGTCGAGAAATGATAAATCTAGATATAAGCAATATTTTTTTTCAACAAGGCGCCACATGTCTCGCCAGGCAGTCGATTTATCACAAGAAAAGTTTTCTGAATGCGATATTTTTCGAAACGGTAATCTCAACTGGCAACCTTATGATAAATCTCTGGTTTACAGAAATAAACTCTGAAGAATTCTTAATCTTAATCGAAACATTCAGGTCAGGTGAAAGAGTAATCAAAAATTGGTTCTCCACAATGCATTGTACCAGATGAAGCCGAGGGGGATATTGGAACGAGATTATCTTCAGAACATGATGCCATTATTTATTCTTTATCGTAAAATAAAAATTACCGGATTATCAGTTGTAGTTATGATTGTGCCTCATTTCAAACCTCCAACGCACTTATTGGACAACCATTTATTTAATAAAAATGTTCGTTTTGATTTTCCAACTATGAAATGGTTCCAAGTTACAATAAAACTAATCAACACTGCATTTTTATTAACTAGTGAATTCAAACACCATCTACCAAATAAAATAATAGCGACAAATATAGACATCTATTTGTAAAAATTGAAAGTACTTACCTATAAGTCATCGACCAGTTAAAAATACCATTGAATTTATCTAGTGTAGCTTTGGAATTAAGGAATGTATGGTAGGGACTTTCGTCTGTTAGAAACGCCCATATTTGATTGATTTTTGTTCTCTTTGGTATATCTTCAAGTCCCTTAAAATTATTAGTGATCATAGAACAATGTGAAAATATATTTAGTTGATGATTTACCTTTGTCCTATGTAAATGAAATATAACTATATCGGCTGTCTCTAAATCTTCGTCCTTATATGTTATATCACAATTTTTGACTGAACAGTATGCAAATGGATCTATCCTGAAAAAGAGTAAAACACATTGTCTTTAAAAGCCAAAAAACTTCTTCTTCTGAAAGTTTTCTCTTAAAAAATATTTCATTTCATATCAGTTTTAACTAACGGAGCAACTTTTCCATAGCATTTCTTGTGCATGCTGTTGCATGAGATCTGTTAATTATCCGTGATCGTTTTTGAAGTAAGACTGAAAGAAATACGCTACGGTTTTTGAAAAGTTTAAAATTAAAAACTAGATATACTTGAATTATTTTCAGTTTATTTCAGATTGGTTGCAAATTTTCGTGATGACAAAGAGCATTAAAGACAAGACGAAGACGGTCAAGTCCATCAATTGGCACGTCAACACCTGTTCAACTTTTCCGTTCAACATGCGTTTCAACTTATTACTTATTAGCCTTATTACATGCGTTAGCGCACGCATCCTAGCGCATCCTTCTTGTCCACAAGTTTGCGTCAGTTGCATTCAATATTTCTGGCGAGTTTAGTAAAGACAATTTTTTTAAAAATGTTAAAAACAATTTATTTTGTAAGTACCTACTGTTAACTGTGTAATTTCAGTTTCATGTATACATCTAACATTGTCATGTTAGCCGGTATGAGTACTGCTGTGCTGGTGTTGATAAAAACACGGAAAATAAGGAAAAAATACCGAAAATCTGTATGAACAAAGGAATATTTAGAATATTACTACAATTTACTACAGGAAAATATATACTAAAAAAATATTCTCTACACATTCAATTTATAATTTTATTATATTTTATTTTATTTAATCTAAAAGTTCGTTGTGCCGTTAAGTATAAAGCTGACAGTTTACATTTCAGGTATGGTATTTCATGAATTGTTACCCTCCATGAGTTCCTGTCCAGTGCTAATTGCTAGCCTCATTCCAATGAATTCCTTATTTTTCTGCCACGTCCAACTTAATTTTTGCTCGTATTTTCGCTTCATAGATTTGTTTTGCTAATATCTCTTCATTCATTATGTGGATATGTCCTAGCCAGCTCAGTTGTCTTTCTTCTATAGCTCTTTCTATTGGTTTTGTTTCCAGTTGTTACTATCGTATATCTCACTCTATCCCTTCTTGTAATTCCCTTTATTCCCTCTATTGTGCTTAATAATCTCATTTCTGCAGCTGTAATTGTACTTTTACCTTTGTTTGTTAAAGTCCAAGATTCTCTGCCGTATACCATTGATGGCCTCGCTACGTTCTGATACACCTGTGCTTTTACCTCTTTCGGTATCTCTTTTTCCTAGAATTGTTGTTTTTAGAGAGTGTTGTATAGTTTGCCTGCTTTTCCCATTTTTTGGTTCATTTCACCGTCCATTTTTCCATTATGTTCTATTATTGTGCCTAAATACTTATACTTTTTGACTTGCTCCATTACCTTCCCATCGAGTACAATTTTGTGCCTGCAATTACCATTGTTTTACTTTTGCCGATATTTATTTCCAAGTTTACTTTTCTTAGCTCTTCGTTATATATCACTAAGTTATGTTGTAGTTTTTCTTCAGAATCTGTTTTCATTTTTCTGAAACCTATTTCTGTATTCTTGCAATTGGCTTTGCTGTTTTTTACAACATTGTCAATTGTCAACATTGTCAAGATTATCAATAACTACTGAAAATAACAGTGGACTCAGTACGGAGCCCCGTTTTAGGCCTATTCCTGCCTCAAATTCTATGGATGCATCGTAATGCGTTCTTACTTTATTCTTGTTGCTGTATAAGGCCTGCCTCAAATTCTATGGATTCATCGTAATGCGTTCTTACTTTATTCTTGTTGCTGCATAAGGCCTTGATAATTACTATTACTCCCTCTTTTACTCCGCTTCTCTTTAGACCTTTCCGGACATCCCTTCTTTTTTCTCTATCACCTGCTTTTTTCGATTCGATCGATGAAACAAATATGGATTTCGGTTTCTTTTCAACAGTTTTTCTCCTAGTTGTCTAATTATAAATATCAGATCTCATGGGCTTTTATCCTTTCTACAACCATGCATATGCTCTATTATTCTGGTAAATATTTTTCCAGGTAAACTTGTTAGTGTGATCTCTCTGTACGACAAGGGCAATATTTTACCCATATTCGTCTGTTGGTACTTTCTTTTCTATTATGATATCGTTTAGTAGTGATAAAAATTCTTCCTTTTCTATTTTCTCCAGATATTTCTGCATTTCTGCTGTGATTTCGTTTTGCCTGGGAGTTTGCCAAAATAAAAAAATATTACTTTCAAAGTTTAAAACTTACATGCCTCTCGTTCAACACCGCTTGCGTCTAATCTTTCAACAGATGTATGCGCCTTGGCGACCAAAAATTGAACATGTGTGGGCATACCTGAAAACAGTTAAAGCCACACAAAGTACAGCCTGTTTGGCTTTTTGCGCCAGCCTTTTGGCTGCGGCTTTTTGACGATTATCATCATTATAGAGCTGCACATCTCTGCATGTCTTCTCACTCAATTTGGGTCTATCCTTTATCGTCTTTTCCCATTCGGACACGCTTAACATAGAATTCTTTTTTTACACCTTTATATTTATAAACCTCACCTCATATATTAAGGCTCAAGGATTTTTTTACACCTTTATATCTTCTTTTTGAACATCCCAGATTTCGTTTCTTGTTCTTTAATTCACCATAGAGGAATTGCTTCGGCATCCTAGTGTCCAGCATCCTCTGGCGATAACCTAACCATCTCAGCTAAGCTTTCATGATCTGGGACTCTACCTTTTGTTATAGAGTATCCGATAGTACATTATGGCGATGCAATAACCATGAATTGTTCTGCGACAAATCATCAAATCAAGTTCATCTTTAACTGCGTCTCTACCCTCACTAAAGTTCTTGTACTACTTATAAACATTTTTTATATAGTTTCATTGTGGCAACACTTTCTTAACATTTGTAATGTATCATCACAAAAAATTTCTTTTTTAGACAAACTTTAATGAAAATCTATTTAAAAAAATCGCCAATAAAAATGTTTAACAATTACAAAAGACGCTATAATTTCTAGCTCAATAGGTGAAATGATATGAAACTTTTGTCATATCAAGGACAGTCATCTCAACTTATAATGCTTGTATCGATACGTAAAACGTATTTAAAATTTAAACGTAAAATTTTAAGCCGTAAAACGTTTTAAAAACGTAAAAAGTTTTAATACGTAAAACGTGTTTAAAATTTAAACGTAAAATTTTAAGTCACCTTACTTTTTGATCATACTAAAGGGTCTTTCAAATTGAGCGGTTTTTTTTTACTTCTTGAATAAAACACAGAATTTTCGTTGATTTCAAAAAGTTTTTTTTTATAATTGAAGCATAGTGTATGACATTTAAACGAAAGACAATATCTGCCAAATGACCACCTCTTGCAGCTCCACACATGTCCACTCTTTTGCCAAAATTTTGAATAACACTTTGATATAACCGTGGCTCTATTTCATCAATAACCCGAATAAATTCATCCTTTAGTTCAAAAATCGATTGTGGATTGTTTTTATAGACCTGGCATTTCACGTAACCCCAAAGAAAATAATCCAACGGTCTCTAATCACATGATCTTGGTGCCCAATTAACTAAACCCACTAAATCAATTGTTTCGTTAGCAGAGTGAGGTGTAGCGCCATCCTCTTGAAACCACATATCCTACAGATCATTATTATTCAGTTCCGCCCAAAAAAATCCAGTTATCATCTCACGATAACGAACACCCCATTCACAGTTACAGCTTTACCAGTAGCATTCTGAAAGAAAGATGGCCGTATGACATCTCCTAATCATAATACACACCAAACAGCAACTCATTTAAGATGTAAAGGTTTCTCATGAATCAATCGTGGATTCTCCTTACCCCATATACGGCTATTTTGTTTATTAACATAGCTACCAATTTCCATATGTGCTTCACCTGAAAAGATGATTTTTTGAGAAAAATCACCTGTTTGTTATTTAATCCAGTTAACAAATGCACGACTTTTTGAGTGATCCAGTGACTTTAGTCCCTGTGTTATATGAACCTTATATGCCTTCAACACTATACCCTTTCCTAAAATACGCCATGTTGTGGATTCACCGAGTCCAAATTGTTGTGAACGTCGACTAATGGAAATTTCTGGATCTTCAGAAACACTTTCACATGCCAAATCAATATGCTCTTGTGAACCACCACTACGACTATGTGTTGCTCTTTTTTTATCTCCCACCAAATAGTTTCTTGAAATTTTTGAACAATTCGACTGATAGTGCTTTTAGATTGACGATTGTGCAAACTGTAAATAATTTTTAATTTTCTAAAAACATTTTGTCACTAAACGTCCATTTTCATAAAATAGTTCAACAATTTTAACGCGTTGTTGTATTATGTGCGACTCCATTTTTATAAATATCATATATTACACTTTTGAAATGAGACTAGACCTAGGCAAATTCACAACGCCATCTGTATTTTGTTCAAGAATTAAAAAAACCGCTCAATTTGAAAGGCCCGTTGGTATACTGGAAAAATCAATATCATCTCGATAGAAAATCCATATTAACTTCATGACTTAAATAAATGATATAAATATGTCCCTAGAATGAAGATATGGCTTTGAAAGACAATAGCAAAATTGAAAAATTATAGTAATGTATAAACTTAACCAAGTTCACATACGAGTTGGAATATTAATTACACCTTATCCAAGTCATTACAAGGCGAAGAGAGATTCTGGGATTTTGATGCGTTTTCGATCGAGAGATCATTATAACACTTAAGGTATTCCTTGAAGGCGTAGTAAACAATTTATACTTGTAGCAATTGTAACAATCCTTATACACATACAAACAGTATTGAATTATAACTTTAATTAAACAATATTATATATTGCAATAACATTATCACTTCGCATAAGTAAAAAAAGCTGACTAAGCCGACCTGATTTTTTCGGATAGAGATTAAATGCTCCAAAACCTTTTGTGAAAGTTTTCTCATTCTTGTGAGGCAATATTGTTTCAATAGATTGTCCCTTATGTGTTGCCCATGCAATACGTCTATTTTGCTTTAACCCGTAAAGTCACAGGTTGATTGCAAACGGGTTACAGATGTGACTTCCAGGCGCACATATTTAATCCACTTATACAAATTTCTATTATAACAGTTCCTGTAGAAGTAGAATGATAGATATAATAAAAGAATTAAAGAATATTTATAAGTTATTATCTTAACATCTTAAAAACAGCTTTGTAGTTCATTATGTGATGTATTGGAGGTACAATCGGAGGCAAAAATACTGAAAATTAATTTAATTAAAACTATGCAAAACTGGTTCCAAACAGTTTAAGTTACATAATCTGAAAGTTTGGAACGCTTGATAGCTTTACTTTGTATATTTGTAACGTGTTTAACTTATGTTAGTGAATCCCCATAAGATCACGTATAAAATTTCGATATTTTAAAATTACAATAACTTTTTAACGGCTTAGTCAATCGATTTTAAATTTTCAGAGTAGCTTAAGGATTGAATATTTTTTGACATAACAATTTGACTGTTTAAAATATTTATCATTACTAATTATCGAAAATAAATAATATTTAGAAGTTTTAATTAATACAGAAAAACTCATAATCGGTATGTTATATAAGAAGTTCGTTAAAAAAATGAAAATATGTATGTACCTACAAATACATATGTAATACATTTTTATGGCTTTAATTAATTCTTAGCAAAAATACACGCGTATTATAATGGAAGCAATCTACTCTAAAAAAACATAAAACTGCTTTGTAAAAAGGTCTATAATATGAGTCTGCTTTTGGCGATTTACAAGAATATTTTATTGTAAATACATTTCTATTTCAAGCGCTGCACTCAAAATGTCATCTTCTGTAGTGCTTCTACTTTCTAAAAATCGTTTTACGTTTTTTATCCCTGTAATGGCATCATGAAAAGTTGGGAGCAATTCTTCTAACGTTACTTCTTCATCTTCTTCTTTCAAGCTGTTCAGCTCCACCAATCTGCGCCGTAATCTCCTAGTCGGTAGGCATACTTGTCGCAAGGTTGTTATTCACATCAACGAAAGCGTCTACAGGGGAATTTAATTCAGTGACCCACTCACTCTTTCATTTGGGCATCTCAGAGGCAAAGATGCCGATTAATCTATCTGAGTCGCGATGTGCGGGCTCCGGCGCGCTCGTCTGTATGTGCAATAACTCCGTAAATATTTTTGTTTTTCCTCTTGCCAATATACTCTCAATATATTATATTTTCGAAATATGAAAAACAAAATTAGATTTTTTGAAATTTCTAAAGGGATTTCCCCCCTAAAGGCAGGTTATCCTCGTCCTCCTCAGCTATTTGTAAGCCGTTGGGTTAGAGGCAAAAGGATGGCCATGCAGGTTTGAAACAATTCTTAATTTTTTTTTGGAAAACCTGCTGCCAAGCTTTAGAAACCATTTTAATAGCATCGAGCATATTTATTGTTATTGGTATGCTATTTTCAATGCACTTAAGATTGCTGATCATAAGGTGTCGTCGATAATAAACTTTCAAACTGTGAATAACACCTTGATCCATTGATTCCAGAACAGACGTAAAATTTGGTGGGGAAAAATCCAGTTTAATGTTTTTTAGATTCGTAAGATACGGATGAGCAGGGCAGTTATCAACAAGCAATAATATGTGCCTATTTTCTCTTATCAGTTATTAGTCCCATGATTTTGAATCTATGTAACCAACCCGAATCGCAAGAAAATCTAGCAACATTGAACTTTTTCGACAACTCTTCAGTCTTTGCCTGAAGAATGGGCTGAGTAATTGTAGTATTCATGCTTCCTTGATATACGTAAACCATTGAAGTAATACTTCATCGATGTTTTTTTCAATAGGTTTGCGAATTATTTTCCTTTGTTTCGAAACTTCGCGGAATTGTAATATTTTGTTTGTTTTTCAGTATCGTGGACACTGCTGTATTTTTCAAAGTCCTAGATATGCAGATGTCGACTTGCTTAGCACCACTTTCTTTCTCATGAATTATTGAAATTTTTTCATCCATGATTAAAGCCTTCCGAACCATTTTAGTGGAATTAACTTCGGTTGATTCATCCATGCTTAAAACACAATTCGTTTATAAATCCGCTTAGACACGATCAGAAACAGCACAACTTTACTATACAACAGCAACAAGAAAACTAAAGTTGCTAAATAAAATTATCGGGAATAGAATTTAATACAATTACTTAGCTCCAAGTAAATAATGCTGAACCTAATCGCAAAAAAACTGCGGTAGCATTTGTCGGTCGGTCCAAAGGCGGCTGTCTGCCTTTTACTTTCATTTCTTTCCGTTCTATGACACAATACATGTTTCCCAAATAAAAATTAAATTAATGAAAAATAAAAAGTACCTTACATTTTAATACGCGGACCAGGGAGTTTGGTACTATCTATCTATTAAATGATCTTCAGATATGATTAAAAGATCTTCAGTTTGAAGGCCTTTTGTCCGTTAATAAAAAAGCTGCTTGGAAGTCATTCAAAATGGTTGTCGAAGAATTTTTGGGAAATAAAAAAAGTGAAAATTATTAATGCTGATTTATTGAAAAATTTTCAACAGATTGGAGTGAACATGTCATTGAATATTGATCTCCTGCACTGGCATTTAATTTTTTTCCCTGAAAACTTAGGAAGTACGAGTGACGAACAGGGGGAACGTTTTCACCAAGATTTAAAGATTTTCGAAGAACGACATCAAGGATTTTGGGATGAAAACATGTTAGGGGATTACTGTTGGTCCATTATAAGAGAAACCGATCCAAAAAACTATAAAAACAATGCGAAAATTAGCAATTTTTATTTTTTTTTATTATTGATACTAAGATTTTTTTTCCATTTTTAAGTAAATGAATATTTCTAAAAGCAGACGTGGCAGATTTTTTTCATTATTTTTTTCTAGTTAACTCTTACCTAAATAAATAATAACTAACAACTTTCAGCTGGGGTATAAAAACCGTGTAAACTAGTGTTATCTATTGAATGCTTCATAATAACTGCCGGGACTTGGTTGTATCCGTAGATACGTAATAAGCGTGTATATCCGTAGATACGTAATAAGAGTGTACGTTATAAGTGAGCTTTACTCTGTAAATTTAAATGAGCTTTACTCTGCTGTATTTAAATATTATTAAAAATTCCACGTTTGTAGTTCTAAAGATTTAAATTAAAAATATTTTTGCCGAAAAGTTAAAATTAAGACATATTCACTACCAAAAGTTGGTTAAATTTTTTTCATATTATTTGTTATTATTAATTTAATTCTAAATTATAGAAGAAATTTGCCGTTTCTTTTGTAATTATACATTATTTCTAGCATTATCTTTATTAATGTTCCTGTTCTATGTTCTCTCAAGCAAATATATTGTACCTCCAATACATCCTTAAAATCCACAGAAAATTGTAAAAATATATACTGGATATTAAAAAACAAAAAAAAATCAGCACTATGAAAAATATAATGAATCGGAATAATTTTATAATTTTTATGTACAACATGAGGGTATTATGTAATGATGCATTTAATATAAAAAAAATAATATGAAGGTTCACCACACTTAACACTTTGTAACTCTGCCCAGGCTTACACCCAATAAGATAAGAAAGTTCACTCAAAAATGGATGTTGCGCTTTTCTGTTCCTCAGTATATTAAAAAGGCACCTTAGTCATTCTATGTATTTTTATAACTTTGAAAAGCATACGATAACATCAAATTAAATAAATATTGAACTACTTATAAAGTTTGCCATCACTGATTTGATATACTATGTATTAAAGTGCTGATAAAAATGTATTTAATCTTACCTTTCACCCGTAAAATGCTTCAAGTGTCTATTTTCAATTGTAGATCCATATTTCCATACCAATATCTTGTATTTCTCACTGGAAGTCTTTGGTTCAGGTGTATCCTTCAATAAAATGTCACCCAATTTTGACAGATTGATCTGTAATAAAGTTCCTTTTGTGAAGCTAATAAAGGGGTACTCATAAATAATGTCATTTTTTATACTGAGCAATATTTTATTTAATTTAAAAGTTTTAGTCTACAATATATCCATCGTTATTTAAAATCTTCGCCCACGCATTTTATATCCCTTTTTTTGTAGAATGGATTTTGAAAAAAAAAGTATTCTGGAAGTGCAGCTTTGATGGCTGTCACACAAGGATTTTTTCCACGAAGTAAATGTTCGTCATGACTTTTTGCGTTTCATTTAGGTAGTATTTGGTAAAATACATTTTCACAGAAATGGCCTAATGGCCTAGCACGTCCTATTTTCAAAAACCTGCTTCTCCTTTATATCAGTAATTAAATTTAGTTGTAGTAATTGAAATTAGTTGTACCTCACTTTGAACTGGACAATGTAGGAATTTTCACAAAACCGTTGAGGGGGTATTTCGACAGTATTCTGCGAACCTTTAAGGGCAGTTTTATTAATTTCTATAGTTTAGTTTGTTTTTGTCTCGTTTACAATACAGTCAAGTGTTTAAGTCGATTTTATATAAAATGGCAAGTTCTAGTCGACTATTGGGCTAATGAAAAACTTTGTCAAAGCCAAGGACAAAGAAGGTAATGGTTTCAAGTGCCTAAAAAAATATTTCCTCAATTAAGTGATGCAAAACTAAAAGAAGGCATATTTATTGGACCTCAAATAAGAAAGCTTCTAGGTGATCCGTTTTCAAGAATAATTAAATAAAAAGGAATTGCCAGCTTGACAGTGTTTTGTAAGTGTAGTAAAAGGATTTCTGGGCAACAAGAAGGATGAGAAATATAAAACCTCATAGATGAACTATGAGATATTTGAATGCAGTAAGCGACGAACGAGGAGAGAGGTTTCACCAGCACATCAAGACGATGGAAGCAAAATACCAGGGACGATGGAACCCATCTATGATGGGCGACTACTGCTTTTTTTTAAAAAGAGATGAAGCTACAGAACACAAGAGGAAAGAGTGAAATTTTTTGTGGCATCTCATGTAATATATTTTTTATTCACATAATCCTCAGTAATGTCTATGCATAGCTTTAACACGTTTCAACGTTGATATGTTCTGCTAGGCAATGCACCAGAATAAACAGCAGCATTAATGGCATTGGTGACATTTTTATGATTTCGAAACTCATAAAGCACCAAATGTCAAGTGTGGAACTTATCCACACTTTGTTCTTCCATTCTTATAGAGTTCATTTTTTTCAAAATTGATCATAGTAGAGACAAAATATCAAGTATACTAAATATTATTGTCAATTTCTCTTTGTGATAGTGAAACAATTTTTGTTAATGCGTGGTAATTCAAAATTATAATATGATATGAATTACAGGATTACTGACAATAACTCTCATCTTATATACACAGTATTGTCGCTTGCTATAGACCAGGGGTCTCCAAACTTTCCAGCCTTAGGGTCTTTGATTACTCCAGTAAATTCCAAGGGCCAATACCGTTTTAATTTTCCTGCCATTATCTATAATTTCTAAACTAGTCGCCGAGTACACGCCCTAAATAAGCTTGCGCTACGCTTACTAAATTCGCCGGTTTAATGACACTGGCGGCCCCTGCTATAGACCATCCTTTCCCAACCTGGCGGTCGCAACGTGTTCAAGGAATAAGGCCCGTATACGAAACATCCTTTAATTACAGTATTTTTAGTTTAAAAATAAGTGTTAGAAAATTAAATATTATCAGGTAATAACGACATAGTAAAATAAACTTAAATAAAGTAATAGCCAAAGTTGTTTCAAATAATAATTTAATGCGACGGTTGATTTTGTTTTTCACTTAAAAGTTTTTCTATAAGTGGATCATCATTGCAAACACTTATTAGCAAATTATTTTCCAGTGATAATAGATGATTTCTATATTTAGTTAACTTTTTTCGCATAAGTAAGAAGTAGCGAAGGTGATTAATGTTTTGAAAGCTTCCGTATTCACATCGTCGTTCAAGCCAAAACTTACCTAAATCTGGAGTAAAATATTCTAGTTGTAGAGTTTCGTCTAACCAACGATTTTCACATCATTTGAAAGATAAATGTTCCTTACAATAAGATTCAAAAAAATTCGTGTGGGTTTCCACACGAAAAAAGTAAAGTTATTAAATCGCCATTTAACAAACTATGATAAAAATTATCATGTTAAACAAATATGGATAAAAGCATATTTGGTAAATAATAATTGGTCATTATTTAATGAATGAACTACAAATAAAGTAATGCTCATTGTTTAAACAATTTAAAAAAAAATTAAAATGGCAACGTTATATTGGCTAATTAAGATGATTCCTACGACAGAAAATGTTGGCAAAAACAAATTATTTCAGGATGTGTATTTAAATTTCATTCAAAACTTCATCCAAATTAGAGATATACCAGGACTTTTTCAACGTGTTCGGAAAAATAGTTTTGCATAAACTCGAATGGTGGACATTTTGAACATTTAATTTAATAAAACAATAAATGCGACGTGTTATGGAGTGAAAAATTAGTACTAGTAATTTCAACTTTGACATTAAACAACTTAATGAGTAAGTTTAACTTTTTTGTAAAAAAAAAACAAACCAAATTTATGCTGAAACACATGGAATAAATGGCGATACAAATATTATATTTTATTTTCAAATAATACCTTAAGAGGACAATGAAACAAAAAACTGAATGGTTAAATTTTGGATACATATTTTAAGGAAACTTTTTGTTCAAAATAATGTAAAGAATTGTTGGTTAAATATTCGAAAGTTATTTCCCTTACACTATATTTTTATTTATAAAGGGTTTCCCAATAAGAGCGATATGATTTGAATTTGAAATAAAACAGAAAATTCGGCCGTAAATGGTGTTCAATATTTTTATTAGATGGTGTATTTATGCCATTTATGATTTAAACAAAATATTGTTCAAGTGACCACCTCGACTCTTCTTACACTGGTTGATTCGATTGGCCCAATTTTTGATGACTCGGTGGAGCATATCGGGTCGTATGGCGACTGTCGGGTCATAATGGGGCCTGATGAACCACTTGTGGGTTTGACTCACAGCAATAACGACAATTTTGCTTACTGACGTAGTCGTTTAAATAAAAATGAGCCCCATCAGAGAAGATTGCTATGAAAATCTGGATCGTTTTCCATTGCTTCCAACGCCCAATCTGCGAACCCCCAGCGTAATCGATGGTCAGTTGTCTTAAGTTCTTGTGCCAAAACAATCTTGTATGGGTGTAACCCGAGATCCAAACACAAAATACGCCATTCTGGATAAGCCCAGTTCTTTAGAACGGCGCGGAACAGACACATTATCGTTCTCGGCAACACTTTCACGAACAGCCGCAATATTTTCTTCACTACGGCCATTACGAAGTCGTGACAGTGGCTTTCGGCCATGAAGACTAAACTCACGTTCAAAGTTATCAATTATAGGGCGGATGGCTTGATAAGAAGGAGCATAATGACCGTGTTTTGAACGAAATGCTCTTTGAATAGCAACAAAACTTCTCAATTTTGATAAAATGTTTGGACAATTTCCTAACGTTGTGGAACGACACTTGTTCATGGTAAAATAGCAAACTTTACTGAAAACAATTGACAGTAAATGTCAAGAATTGGATATCAAATACGATCGCCATTAGCTGTGAAAATCCTATCGTCCCTTTTGGAAAGCCCTTTATATATTACGAGAGCTGTAAGATAAGCACCTGGCCTAGGCCAGAAATGACGCTGCTAGTATTTAAAAAGTGATATTTATCGTAAATAGAACATTTTACAACAATACTGTCAAACTGTCAAGTCGCTGCGTGGTTTATTTTGAGAATGACAGCCATTTGAATAGAACAACTTTTGTAATTTTACAACAGTGGAAAAAATTGAATATCGAGTAATAATAAAATAATTGTTTTTGAAAAAGAAAATATATCATAAGATTAAAACAGAGCTCAGCGAAATTTATGGGGACTCTGTACCTTCGTTAGCAACCATAAATTATTGGACAGCTGAATTCAAACGTGGCCGTACAAGCATTTTTGATGAAGATCATCCAGGTCTTCCAAGTGAGGTTTCCACTTCAGAAATGATTGAAAAAAATCAGGATATCGTGATAAACAATCGGAGAGTGAAAGTACGTGATATTGCTCAGGCTATGGGCATCTCAACTGAACGGGTGCAGAATATTTTAAGAACACATTTAGACATGAAAAAGCTTTCCGCAAGATAGATGCTGAGATTACTTACAATTGACAATAAACACACACGTGTGTCAACTGTAAAAGAATGTTTAGCGATGCTAAAACGTAATCGGGATGATTTTTGGCTTCGGTTCATAACTGTTAACGAAACATGGATTCATCATAGCACACCAGAGACCAAAGAATAGTCACGAACAGTCAACGAACACTTATTTTGGAGGGTTGGAGGAATCGTATTTTTTAGAGGGGATACAAAAGATAGAAAAAACATTGGACTACGTGTATCGAATTGAAAGGCGATTATATTGAAAATTAAAATACTTTTTGCACATAAAAATGTTTTTTCTTGTCAAGGCCAGGTACTTATCACCTTCGTATGAAAATTACATTTCTGTTGAACTTTTTGGGCCTACTTTTGCACTAGTCCGCGCTTCCCAGCTCTATGTGATTTAGCGATCAAAATATGTGGTAATCGGACGCAGCATGATCTGGTAACTAAACCACATGAGTGCAAACTTAACAACTTTAGTCATAGATTAGGAATAAACTAGGAAAGTTGATTTCAGTTAAAAAGTGTAAAAGAAGAGGGGCGACCCAAAATAAATTATCTGATACATCTAGAAAAGTTATCAAGCCCGTTATTAAAACTATCAATATTAGGGTTGCCTCTGCGGAATAACTTATTGGATTATAACACAATATTAAATAAAATCTTACCGTGTTATTTCTAAAACTCATCCATTTTTCTACCTTCTTTTCTTCGATTGGTTCTATTGTCAAGGTTATTCCATCGAAACGAGCAGCTGGTTCTGGAGCCGAATGCCAAAAGATCCACCACAAAAGTATTGTAAAATTTACAAAAAATATCAACAAGATTATTTTTTTGTGACCGCGTAGTGAGCTAATTCCCATCGTTACATTTTCTGAAACAAAAATTTGAATGTTATTGCTATCTTGTCAATATTTAAGCGGCTTCTTACAAGTAGTGTACCATTACCGTTATCTCCCAAAGTAGTTACAAATCAGTTTCCGCAGCGTATTTAATTGACTTAAATATTGATTAAATAGAAAATATATGATTAAAAAAAATTAAAAATTAATTTCATAGAAGCGATCATTGTTAATTGGTTATATATATTCTATATTCTGCTATTCGCCGTGCTCTAATGATCCGCGTTATTAAGGGTTCTCCAAATCCATTTATTATTTCTTCATTGGTCCTTCTCCACTGATTCTCCTCCTTGATACCAAGAATATACGGTTCTTCTCAGCACTCTACGCTCCCTTACCTCCAACATTTTTTCACTGCTATTGGTTAAGGTTCAGGCCTCCGCGGCATATATTACAACTGGTGTCATTGTCTTATAAATTCTTATTATGGCCTTTCTTGTTTGTTAGGAGTCCCTGCAGCATCGCTGCTCATTTATTTCCTTTTGCTATTTTGGCCTTAACCTCCGCTTCCATTCAATGTTTGTCTGTAATAGTTGAACCAAGGTAACAAAAACAATCAACCCTGTCGAGGTGTTGTGTTTCTTCTTCTACTTTAATTTTCAGCCCTTCGTTGCACATTTCGTCTTTTTTAATTCTCATTTTTATATATTTTGTTTTGTTTGTATTTACTCGGAGCTCGAACCTTCCTGCTTCTTTGAATTATATTTTTTATTTCTCCCAATTCTCGTGTTATAATTGTTACATCGTCGAGCGAAGGCTAGACATTGGTGTTTTTTTGTCATATATTAGTCCTGTGCGATGTATCTGACTTCTTCTCAGCACAGCTTCCAACACTAGATTAAACAAGCAGATAGACAATGGGTCTCCTTGTCTGAGGCCCAATTAAGATTTTGAAGGGCTTTGAATAGTGGCCATTTCTATTAACTCCCAGTTCTCCCATTGCTTTTAGCAGTTCCTCTCTGTCAATGGAGTCATAGGCCCGATGGAAATCTATAAGCATGTTCATGTTTAAGCCTTGTCGGTAGTGTCTTTCCTGCAGTTCCTTTAGTAACAATATCTGGTCTACTGTTGATCTGTAACTCCTAACTCCACATTGGTACTCTCCCACTAGATCTTCGAGGTATCCCCTATCCTGTTCTTGATTGCTGTCGCAACGCTAAACCTTTGTAGTTGTCACATACTACGTGTTAGGTATACAAGCTATCAATCAATTTTTATAAAGGGTTGTCCAATAAGAGTGTCTGGCCTTTAAAATGAGGCACAATGATAACTACAAGTGGATCCAGTAATTTTTATTTTATCTTTAAGAACAAATAATGGCATGGTATTTTGAAAATATTGTTATAATTGTTATAAATATTGTTATAATTATTTAATTAAATAAGTTAAATATTGTTATAATAAATAATCTCCATTCTGGAGACCCAATTTTCGATTTCTCTTTCAGACCTATCGTGTGGTATATTTTCAATGGTAGTCTGAATGTTTCGTTTAAGGTCAATAATTGTTCGGAGTTTATTTCTGTAAACCAAAGATTTCTCTTAACCGCCCAAAAATAATCAAAGGGCGTGAGATCGCATAATCTTCGTGGCCAGTTGCAATAAGTCGATTGTCTGGAGAGATGTGCGACAAATCGCACCATCTTGTTGAAAGAAAACATTGTATATATCCAAATTTATTAATTCAGGCCAACGATATTCTGTTAGCATATTCCTATAAAGCTTTACTATTAATAGTAACACAATTTACATCATCGTCTTCAGAAAAAGTAAGATCATATCACACCTTCAGTCCAAAAACCGCACCAAAATATGAGTTCCTGAGGATGAAGAGGTAACTCTTGAATCACCTGAGCATTTTCATCAACCTAAATCCTGCAGTTATGGTTGTTTGCAAACCCATTAAGCCAGAAGTGCTCATGGTCGGAAAATATTTTAAAGCACTGTTGAATCGTGCATCTTTATATAGCGAATTGACAATAATGCAGAAGCAGCTCCCGATGCTAATTTGTTTTCTTGCTGTCTATCAGTTCTATCACTTAGCTGAAGCACTACACTGTTTACACTACGAAATATTTAAGGATATAAAGAGTTTTCCAATAGAAGTTTCAGAACTTTGAAAAGGGATAGCGGTAACACTGTTTAAAATATAAATATCACCCGTAAATTGGTGCGTTCAGTACATTGTGTTCCTGCTGATATCATGAAGCTATCGAAAGAAAGTGTTTACACCATTTTGCATAAAAATTTGGGAATGCATAAATTGCTATCGAAATAGATACCGCGTTTACACTTACAACGGACTAAAAACAACAACGTTTTGATGATTCTGAGCAAGGTTTGAAGCTGTTTAAGCGAAATAAAAAGGATTTTTTTTCCTGTGGTATGTGACAATGGATGAAACATGCACCCATCAATTCACTCCGCGGGGTCAAATCGACAGTCGTGGACAGCAGCCGATGAAATCCATCCAAACTGACCAAAAACATAGTCATCCGCAGGCAAGTTTATGGCCTCTGTATTTTGGGATTTGCCTGAGATATTGTTCATCGATAATCTCGATAAAGGTAAAACCATCAATAATGAATATTACATAGTGTTATTGGTGCGTTTGAATGGCTCCAAATGAAAAGTGCAGTTTTACCAAGACCAAGAATGCGCCATGTCACAAATCGTTGGCAACGATGGCTAAATCACATTGATGGCACTTCGAATTGCTTCCTCATCCATCGTATTCTCCAGATCTGGTCCCGGCAACTATTTCCTGTTCTCAGACCTCAACAAAACTGGGAAGACATTTCGCTCCAATAAAGAGAAAATTGCCGAAACTGACGGATATTTTGAATGCAAAGAGAAATTCTTCTATAACAAAGGCGTAGAAATGTTAGAGCAACGTTGGAATGATTGTATTGCTCTTCAAGGAGAATAGATTGATAAATATAGTCGAAATTTTCAAAAAAATTGTGTGTTTTATTTGTCAGACCGGGGACTTATTGACCGATTTGTTATATATCGTTTCAGATAATTATCGAATTTGAAAAGGGATGAATTGGTGCGAAAGAGGTAGGTTTAAGTTTCAGTAAAATCGTTAGGCGACAGGCACATCTATACTGCTTCTACCGATATGAGGATATGTATACGAGGACATGAATTGATTATCAGAGTAATGTACGACTCTCGTCGTTCTAGAAGCATATTAGACTTAGTATTAGTGCTATTCAAAATCGGTATGAAAATATCGGACAAATAATACAGGTAAAGCTGTTTTTAGGATGACCGTTAATCGACATTTACTTGCAAAGAAGAAGCCTGCTTATCGCCCTTATATGTGTCAATGATGAGTCTAGATTTCCTTTAGGTAGTCATAATGAACGTAGAAGGGTTAGACGTACTCGGCGTGAACCGCGAAATTTAACTCTTGCATAACACCGGTGTGCAGTTATCACTCCAGGAATTATAGTATGGGAGGTTATATGCTTGGAACACAGATCACATCTAGTAACCATCAGAGGAAGTTTAAAGGTAGTCCGTTATGTAACCAAAATATTGTAGTTCGTCTTAGGCCATATCTGTAAGATTGTCTAAACCCCCTTTCAACATCAGGCTCGTACAGCTGGTCAAACAATGCAATTTTTAGAAGAATCTGCGATAGTGATCCACGGATTTATCGCATGGAATAGCATTAGTGCAAATTTGGAGCGATTGTCCCGACCATCAGCAACTTGGAAATACCTTGCCAAAAAAAGACATCATCATCACCATAGATCGTCTAATTCGGAACATGCCTCGCAGAGTTACAGGAATTAACATTATCGTTGAAAATCCAAATGTAATTTATATCATCATGGTGTACAGAAAAATTATAAAATTAATCGAATTTTTGTTATATATTTTGTTCTCTAGTAAATATATCAAGATTTTTCGTATTTAATTGAGATCGAATGAGAGATCGCTTTCAGATATTAGTCACGTTCGTCACATCTGCTGTGGTGAATTCTGATATCACGAGGAAAACCGTTGTAGTAGATTTGTAAATCAGCATTGTGCAAATTCTTGAAGTGTTTGGTAAAGTTAACAGAGTTGTTGAAAAGTTATAAAGGATTTAATGAAAATCCAAACGCAGTGCTTGACGAAAAATATTCATCATCAAATAATCAAATCATCAAATCAAATCAAATCATCAAAAATCAATCATCAAAATCAAAACGTGATGGTAAGCTTAAGCATATACAATATGGCCGAATACATGCGGCATTGTATATATATTGGCACTTGACTTCAGTCAACATTAAATGGGTTCATCTGTCGCAGGACAACGTCAAGCCGTATACTGACAGACAAACTCTATGCAACTGAAATTCAACCACATCCATCATATATTCTAGATTTGGTGTCACTTGAATTTTGCCTTTTTTATTCATTGGAACACTTCTTGTATGGATGTACAAGGTGTTCCACGGAAAACGAACGTTCGATATCTGCATGATATCAGCAGGAACACAATGTACTGAACACAGCAATTTATGATTGACATTTACATTTTAAACAGTATTACTGCTATCTCTTTTCAAAGTTCTGAAACTTCTATTGGAAAACTATTTATATATTTAAATATTTTGTAGTGTAAACAGTGTAGTGCTTCTGCTAAGTGGTCTGACAGTGAACTCTGGTAGTTCTTATAAGTTAACTGATGATAGACAACAATAACATAAATCAGCATCGAGAGCTGCTGCTGAATATTGTTTTTGGTCGAGCCAACATTAATTACTTTTACTAAACTAGTGTACAAATTAATAGGCCAGCACACCTGCTCAAGCTTGATGAGAGAAGAATTTTAATGATTACATACCGTATATATTATGGTCGCATGCTTCTCGAGATTTAAATCCTTTAAATTGTTTTGAGCAATATTGGAGATTTAATAAATAATTAAAAAAGTTAAGTAGTAAGTTAAGGCGTGAGTAAAAACAACCGATATACTAAATACACTTGTCAAAATGCCACTGGTCGTACGCAATTTGGTTCATTCGACCTTTTTTTTAAATCACTTGTCTTGCACTACTATCGCTTTGTGCCGCGAAATGATCGAAATAAAAAAAAAACTTCTCGGCGCTCTATCGGTTGGTTCGATTGGCGACTACGGCGCCTTGACACTCACCCAAGCAATTACTCGGTTGTCAATGCGCGTGGTCACTCGGTAAATCGGTCAGCGTTGCAGTTAATATCGAAAGGCGACGCAAATGGGGGACAGGGTTGGTCGTTACCATTTCGAAAGTTTTTATTTGTAATTATACTCGGAAATTGATTACCAGCGTAAAATAAAAAGTTTCCAAAATGATTCTGTAAACAAAAAATATTTTCTTTTATTTTATGATATTCTGAAGAATAAAACAAAATTAAAAACAACATGAAAATATTCCTCAATAATACATATTTTATTGCCAACGACCAAGTATTAATAGCTCATGACTACGAGAACTAAAAGGCGAGGCAAATATTGCGCTACCGTTTTTTTTTTCGTAATATTTATGACAGTTTGTCTTTGGTTGTTGTGTAGTGCAGAAGTGCAAGTTTTATTATGGGTAAATACGCGCCAAAAGAACCCAGGGAAATTCTTGTAATTTACGTTAAACAAATAATTAAATTGTTGCAACTCAACATGACATCAAATAACCAACAAACTATCAGATAAGAGGAGCAGCGGTGCACGACCCGTCAAAACAAGTTCCGGGCAAGTTCTCACCACACTCCCAGGACAACTCAGTAGATGGAAGGAACATTTTCAAAAGATGTTGGGCGGACTACCACAAATCGAACAAAATGAAAAACAATGAGCAGGCAACTTTCCATTAACTGTGATGCACTTTCGAAAACGGAAATACAACGAGCTATAAGAGCATTAAAAAACAACAAAGTTCCGGGACAATGAGACTTACGGCAGACCCTGAGTCATGTTCTGAATTGTTATGACCCTTAATAAATCAAATGTGGGAGTGAAACAATGTTGCCGATGATTGGAAAAAAGGATTAATAATTAAATTACCAAAAAAAGGAGACCTACCCAGTTGTGACAATTTGCGTGATATAACATTACTGAACACAATCAATACAGTTACAGCACAAATCATCCTAACAAGATTGATAGGACATATAGAAGCAAAAATGCGTCCAGGTCAATCAGGCTTCAGACCGGGTCATTCATGTACTGATCACATAAAACGTGGGTTGAGAAGTACAAAAAAAATAATTTGGTGTTTAGTGCTAAATCTCTTCGAGTTTAGTGTTTCACATTAAAGGTTTCAATAAAAGAATTGAACTTATAATATGTAAAGTTGAAATAAATCAACCAGGTACCTTATTAGAAATTTTATGAATTAATGTGAACACTAACACTAGCACTACAAGTCTTATTAGAAAAAAAGGCCCACAACCATGACTAAGGCCAAGGCCACACTACGTCTAAACCGCCATGGTTTTTTAACCGCGTGATTTTGTGACTCAAGAAAACTAATACAAGCGGTTAAGATCATACTAGAATAGTTAGCTGAATGGAGATCGCCACTCTACTTATTATTCATCGATTTTGAGAGGGCATTCGACAGTTTAGCCCACCCTGCCTTATGGATAGTTTTAAAACAAAAAGGGATACCCGAAAAAATTAAACGCCTTATTCGGGAAATGTATACGAATGCACAGTGCTGTGTTGCCCATGGTAGATATATAAGCGAGCGAAATGTTTACTAGTGTGAGGTATGGGTGTGTCTTGTCTCCTTTTCTCGTCAATGTTCTGCTAGATTATGTCCTTAAAATATCAACGAAGGTCAATCCGGCATCCAGTGGACATTCAATTCCACCTTGACCGACCTTGAATACGCGGATGACATATACCTTATGCCACCTCAATACAACAATATGGTCTATATGCTAAACAGACTTACAATGGAAACCAAGAAAGTAGATCTGAAAATTAATGTAACAGAGACCAGTCGCTGAGAATCAACATCAGAAATTTCATCCTTTTCTTCCTCAACGGATCCCCCATAGAAGATGTGGAGAGTTGTACATACTTGGGCAACATTCTCACATAAAATGGAGGTGCAGATCATGATGCCAAAGCAGAATGCGAAAAGTTGAAGCAGCTTTTGGAGCTCTGGTACCTGTATGGAGATCAACACAATACTCAACGCAAACAACTTCGTCTATTTAACACCAATATTAGGGGCGGTCTGGCTTTAAGGATATGAAACGTGGAAAATAATGAAGACAATAACAAAAAATGTCAGTTGCTCTTATTTATTTATATAAATGCTTGCAAAAAATACTCCGCATATTCTGGCCGAACAAGATTCGAAGCGAAGACTGCTCCATCACACAAACCAAAAGAAAATTGAACACGAGATAGCTCTTCGTAGGGGGAGAACACTCAGAAAACAAGACAACTGTATAGCCAAAATAGCATTGGACTGGAATCCGCAGGGTAAAGGAGGTATTGGAAGGCCTGCACAGCCTTGGAAGAGAACTATCAATGATCAACTGAAAATTGTGAACATGTCCTGGCAGAAAGTCAAGGTTCTGGCGCAGAGTAGAACCAGATAGCGCGCTTTTATTGAAGCCCTATGCTATAGGGCTAAATATCCTGATCATCCGGCGTCTTATAAAACGACAATTTATCCTTTATTCGTGCAATTTCAATAACTCAAAACAGTTGAGGATCGATCCTGCATTAGAAATTCAAGAACAGCACAAAGAGCTGCAAGTATTGCACCCTGTAGAGCAAAGTGTGGAGGAGTGTCCAAAATCGTCGATTCAACGACGTGATGCACAATTGGGTATTTCTCCACGCAGCTCACGCTGAATTTTAAGAAGTGACTTGAACATGTTTCCCTTTAAGATTCTAATTATTCAAGACCTATTGCTTACAAACAAAACAATTAGAATACTGTGGTGCTATCATAAACCACTTTCATCAACAAAAAAGAAGCAAAGTTCTGTCTATTTGATGGTATAAATTATTAATATGTAATAATTAACTGTATTTTTTAAATATAGGTAGTACGACTAGACGAACTGTGTCTCGTTCGACTAGGGGGAAATATTAATCCACATCTTAATACTGGTTTCGCTCTTTAAGAACTCATCAGTTAAGCTCGGATGCCTTTCTCTCGAACTACCAGATCTGTAAATATGAAACCGGAATTTGCCCATAGATGGCCCTAGCTGTCAATGTAGTTACCGTTAAACAGCGTCATTGACGCAATTTTCTTGGTAACATCTAATAAAACGTCCAACTGACAACAATACAAGTTTCATACAACAACATAGTTTGTAATAGCATTGAACATGACGAAATTTGTACCTGGAAACTACGATTTGCGGACAGCATTGATTTTCTGTTCTTCATTTGAAGTAAACTGCTGTAGAATCGCGTCGAATGTTTGTCGAAGCTTACGGTAAGCATGCTCTTGGTAAATCATAGTGCTTTGAGTGATTTAAAAAATTCAAAAGTGGCAATTTTGACGTGAGAAATGAAGAACGTGGACCACCGAAAAAGTTTGAAAACAACAAATTGCAAGCATTGTTGAATGTGGAGAAACCATCTCTATACATTTGAAAGCCATGGGAAATATACAGAAGATGGGAAAATGGGTTCCACGTGAACTGAATGAAAGACAGCAGGAAAACCGAAAAACCATTTGCAAATGTTGCTCGCCAGGTACAAATGAAACTCATTTCTCCATCAAATTGTGACTGACCATGAAATATGCTTCGAAAAATAATCGATTTGAATCAAACTTTAAATGAAAAACGACCAAAATAACAAAAAAAAAGGCAACCCAAAGTGATTTTGCTCCATGATAATGCACCATCACACACACCAAAACTTTTTTAAATTTTTTTGGCGTAGCATCCACAAATTGTCGGACAGGTAAGAAAAATGTATAGCTAGCGATGGGCAATACTTGGAATAAAGTATTTTTTTATCATTTTCATACAATAAACGGGTATTTTCTATACAAACATGCCGCTTTCATATTTACATACCTGCTAATCGAACCAGACCCAGTCGTCTTTAATTCCGAAAATTAAACTTCACTTCCATCAAATTACGTATTATTACTTCCATTAAATAGTACGGCTGCGTACTATTTTTATGGGGATTTTTGAAAGAAAAGTTTACATAAATAAGCCCCAAACCATACAGCAATTCAGGGACAATATCCGTATTGAAATCGTTGCCTTAACGCCAGATATATTAACAAAAGTTCTGGAAAATATGTTAACTTGCAATGGCTCCCATTTGATAACATAATTTTGAAAATTTAATCAACACAACATTTTAAGGCGAAATAAACATACAAGAACAAAATCGCGCTTGTTTTAAAATTTATAAATTATTTAAATGGTAGCGTGATACTTGTTCCATCCATTCCAATACATGATTCCCGACTTAACGAAAGAATACACCAAATGGGGAGTAAAGATAAATAGAGAATAAACTAAATATATGTGCATCGCAGGAGCACAGCAACATCTAGAATATATAAAATAATAAAAATATACTGTGAGAAATGTAATTACCCCAGAATGGGTACATTATACAGGAAAGAAAAGTGGTAGCGATACTAAATAATGTTTTATGGAACCAGAAGCATTGCATTTCTAGTCTCTGTGGGTTGTAAATACCCCTGGTTAAAATTGCCTATACATTTTCAATAGTGCTAAAATCTGGACTTAATGGAGGCCAGCTCGGAACAATTTTTTTATTGTCCTAGCATTATGAACTGGAGCGTTGTATAACTGGCAAAAAGTAATTCTTCAGAACTTTCTGGTAATGCACAGCATTGATGTTTCCAGAAACAATAGCAATTTTTAATTTAAACCAGTGTTTAAATGAAGTCCATGGTACAACTCCTCCATCGCGATGATATTAGCGGTACATGATTTTCTCTTTTCATAAATCATGCCACTAACAATTAAAACCATCCGGTCTATCTAAATTAATTTTGTTTCGTCAACAAAAATTACGTGCGACCACCATATTTCAATATTTTGAATATGATCTTTAGCAAACGTTAACCTCTGCCGTAAATGCTTCTTCTTAAAATGTGTTTTTTTCATTATTTTTTTTATATTTTAGGTACCTAATTTCGCAGCCCATTTACAAATTATATTAGGGTTACGTCCTAGATGAAATTTTCTTACAATTTGGACAGATGTAGCTGCTGTTTTTGTGATTTCGCACAAAACAAAACTGAACAAGTTTGAGGCTGTCCAGATTTCTTGAATTTTTAGATTTTTTTTCAGCTCAACTTGAAAGTCTTTCTTACGGCTCTTCATAAATACAGATCATTTACTGCTCATTATGATTTTACTGCTTTCCCCTGAACATCGTTACAATTAAAAAAAATTACTTTACAAAACATTGTCAAGCTTAAAAAAAGTGATTCGCACTTTACAAATAGTAATACTCCACAATGAGGTCGCAACCAGCGAAATAATTGAATAAAAAGAAAGTCCCTTTGAGTTTATATTTATTCACAACTTAAATTCAAAATATGCCCACAATTTGTTATTATTTACATTGTTCATCCTCATTACCATTATCCTTTTATAAATTCTTCCTTCTTATAAATATAGGAACTTGGTAATTATATATTTTTTTCCTTTATTTGGGTTTTTCACCACTATCTAAAACTCAAAAAATATCAAAAATACCTGTTCTTATGTAACGAAAGAATCCCTGGGTAAAAACAAAAAAGCAAACGGAGACAAATTTCTCAGTGATTTTTTTGTAATAAATTTTCCTAACGAACAAAATTTTAAAGATATAAAAATGTTATAAAAAAATTTACAATCTTTTAACGTTAACGTGAAAATTAAACCCAAATAAAGGAAAAAAATATATGAACACGCCACAATCATTCAGACATTACTTAGTAATTATAAGTCAATCAAATTGCTTTTTTTTCCTCGTATTCAAGGTACCCTTTGTGAATTGCATATTTTTCAGCAAGTTCAACAAGATGTGGAATTCGAACACGAATATCTCGCAAACGGCGTGAGATATCGATAGTGACCAATGGTACCTTTTTTACGTGGGAATTATGATTTTTGTCTATTTGAAGTCACCGTTGACGTCAAAATATTATGTCACATTTCTTTATTGGAGTAGCCGTTTTAGAACAATTAGCAAAAACAACTAACATTGTGTTGTTTGAAAGGAGCCATCATTATTGTGGTGTCATTGTGGTATTTAAAGCTGTTGTATTTGAATGTGTATAAAAGTAACGTTTTAATTCACTTACTAATATGAATCAGTCATTTAACCAAAAAGAGAAATTTGAATTAATTTTTCTTGATGTTGGTGGCTTAAGTTTACACGATGCGTGCGCTGAATTCCGCACAAGACATCCCGATAAGTCTCTTCCAAATCCGGAGTTTTTAAGAAATAACTTGTGAAATAACTGTGGGGTTTCTTAAAAACCAAACGGCTCCTAATTCTTTTGATGAACTGAAACAATCAATTCGGCGAGGAATTAATAACACTGTGCCAAATATGTTGGAAAATGTTAATAACAATATAGTTAAAGGGCAAGGAGGGCACCAGTTTGAGCAATTGTTAAAAAAAATCATTGATTAGCGTATAAGAGTCATTTTTTATTATTATTTTTAGCTAGTTTATTTTAGCAAAAAAAGTTGTATTGTTGTCGAATAATAATTGGTTGTTCTAAAACGGCTACTCCTATAAAGAAATGTGACACCATTTTTTATTTCGAATTTTAAGATTTGTCAAATTATGTTAAAAAATACGGTGTTGCCATTAAAAACATTGTTTTAGTAGCTACTGAAGAAACCTTTCCTAGAACTTTGCATTTGGGCATTTGGGCAAGTTTATAATTCCAAATGAAAAAGTCGGATATATATATATATATATATATATATATATATATATATATATATATATATATATATATATATGACGAGATTACAAAACAGACCACAAGGGTTGTTATCAGGCAAACTAAGAGGAAGCACATGGAGGAACAACTAGACTTTATAGAGGAGAATTTCCGCAATAATAGCACGAGAGATTTTTATAGGACTTTCGCAAGAGAGATCCTTGGATACACACCTCAAAATCTTTGCTTCAGAAAGCGGAATGGGAGATTAGCGCTAACCAATCAGGAGAATTGTCAGGATTTGTCACACACTATATTTCTCTGATCTCAATTACCCCAAACGCGACACTAGATTCCAAAGAAAATTGTATCTATACCCACTCAGAATCACCACCACCAATACAGGAAGAAGTCCACAGGCACATACGCAAACTAAAGAATAACAGGACATTCGGTAATGATGGTATCACCGCGGAACTATTGAAAAACCTCGGACCAAATTCACTGCAAGGACTTACGAAAATTATCACGAACATTTGGCAAACAGAAAAATTACCAGATGAATGGAAATGTGGTCTTATCTACCCGCTGTACAAGAAAGGAGACAGCACAGATGTGAACCACTACAGAGGAATCTCCTCACAAGTCACTTACAAAATTCTCTCAGCATGCCTTCTCCAGAGCACACAAGAACAATTAACACACAGAATTGGCGAGTACCAGGCAGGCATTCGCCCTGGTCGCTCATGCACTGAACATATATTGAACTTAAAAACAATACCGAAATACAAAGCTATCAGGAACGTTTCAATCATCTGCACGTTCGTGGACTTCAAGAAAGCATACGACTGCATCGACCGAAAATATCTGTTCAACATCTTCGAAGAACAAGGACTCGATCCCAAAACACTACGATTGATCAAGCAGACACTGACCTAAAGTGACATTTATGGGAGAAATTTCCGAACCCTTCCTGATTAAAAACGGAGTACACCAAGGAGACGGGTTATCCCCACTCCTCTTCAACCCAGTCCTGGACAAAGTCATAAGGGAACGGGAAAAAAACTGAAAAATCAAGGACACTGGAAACCAATACGACTCGGACGACCTAAAAATAACATAGAAATATCATGCCTAGCCTTCGCAGACAATGAAAAAAGGGCAACCAAACAGATAAAATCCTCAATGAATGTGCAAAGAAAGTCGGCCTACAAATCTCCTTTTAAAAAACCGAATTCTTCTGCTCAAAATTAGATGTCCAAAATAAACACTAAAAACGGCAAAATAAATAGGGTCACTCACTTCAAATACCTGGACGAGATCCTCGAACCCACAGGAGGAGAGAAGATAGCACAGAAGACTCGATTACAGAAGATGAAGAGGGCATACGGCAACACACTACAACACAGTAATCAAACCAACAGCGGCGGACATAAGAAAAAGAAGGTTGAAATTCTATGGACATATCAGTAGACTCCCTTCGACAAAACTCACCAATACAATCCTTACATACATACCAGGAGTCAAGTCAACAGTACCATGAAGCGCACAAGTCAGAGCTGATCTGGGAAAGGCACAAATGGGCCCGACAGAGATTGAGGATAGAAAAACGTACAGAAACAAAATACATATGTGGAACGTTGCATCAGAGAGCGAAATTTCGAGGAGATCGGAGACAAGGTAGATGGAGGAGAGAAAGAGAATCCACGAAGAAATGATGAAAGAGATGTGGAAGATTAGAAGGAACACTCGAAAATGAGTCAGAATGCTTTGCGTGATCCGACCGGGTCTATATATATATATATATATATATATATATATATATATATATATATATATATATATATATATATATATATATATATATATTGCATCCAGGCATTCATTTATTTCATTGATTGAGTTTCCGTGTCAGGTATAACCTTTAGTTTATATGACAATGTTACAATTTTTTGATCAGGAAAAGATCAACAGTTTTTGAAAAGTAATTTCATGAAATAGCCTGAAAGGACAAAATATAAAAAAATAATAGTTATTTTATTCCAAATGTTTCTTTTATTTCACATTTCGCGTTAGAAATCGAAAGTAATTTCCGCACAACCATATATAATTTGCTGCGGGTTTCTTTTTTGGCGCTCTACGTACGAATGCATTATTATTTTTTAATAGTGGATGTAAATATTCTTTAGTTACTCACTTCTGATGGGTGGTGTATCCATGATATTAACACTATGTTTGGATTACGGTACTTCAATGTATTAAATAAGCATATTTCACACAAAAAAACAACACAAAACAACTAGACATCACTATATTTCAAAACAGCTTCTTGATAAATATTGACCAGACTGCACTGACGGACATTTCATCGTACATGGAAATAATTTAGAGCAATAAATTAAAACAAAGATAATGAATTGTTTTTACTATTTTTTACTCGGTATAGGGCAGTGAATGCGAACTGGTTGAACTGACAATTTTATTATTTACTCAGCAGCTTTCACCAGATTAATTAGTATTGAACCGATTAAAAGTTTTGTAACGGACATTGACGCAATCTATGTGGGTTCATGCCGCCACAACGACGGAAACTATTTGATTATGTTTTTCTGAATTTTTGTATTATGTGATAAGTTTTAATGCAACCAATAAAATTTTTCTGCTAGGAATAAATAAATAAAGAGATTTAACAAAATGTAAGTTTTTATTTAATATGTTTATGAATAATTATATATATATATATATATATATATATATATATATATATATATATATATATATATATATATATATATATATATATATATATATATATATACCTAAATAATTTCGGGTGTCGATCCGTTCGTTCTGTAAAGAATCATGACGTTTCGCCAAAATCTCATTTGGCATTTTCAACTATTGTCCGCTTCGAGTGAAGAGTCCAACTGACCACTCGAAGCGGACAATTCTTGAAAATGCCAAATGATTTTGATTTTGGCGAAACATCGTAACTCTTCAGAGAACGGACGGATCGACACCCGGACTGATTTAGGAATATGATTTACCATCCGTGAAAATATTAAGCTGGGTCCACACCAATAAAATGTTGCTTGTGTGTTAAATTTACTGGAACAATTTGTTTGAATTATCTGATGGACAACAGATGGTTCGTGTGTAGGCTGTGCGGCGACAATATTTGTGTCTGACCTTGTGTGTCAGAGCATCTATATTTCCGCAAGGGCACACTATATACAACACATACAGCCCAGCTTTAGATAATAGGCATTTTTAGAATATCTTGAAATTCGACACCCTAGGCTATATCTTTAGGCACTGTGATCACAAATTTCCCAATTTTTCAGTGTTATTTTTTATAATCTGATCCTAAATAACCATGCTATTAATTGCAGTCACAAATCAAACAATGAACGTTGTTAATTTAGTAAAAAAAGTTTGATTGAATCGTGGTTTAAAAAAATTATGTCAGCCAACTTTGACACTTCATCTTTAAAAAAGATGTATCACACTACCTTGGGCAAATTATTTCAAACCATGAGCTCCATCACGCTGAAACCCGCATTAAAGAATACTCGATATTTTTTGCTTATTTTTGCCTACAAACGATGCTAATAAATGTAGTATAGTTAATTTTTTTTGTAGTGTCAGTAATTATGCAGGAAAAACAATAGATATTGTTCAAGGCAGTAAATATTGATAATCATACAAAAAATAGGAGCGAAATTAGTGCTAAATTGTTTGTAGTTTATTGTAGTCCCAAGATTTTTTTTACTCTATTCATATAAATAAATATCGGATAAAATCGAAAATAACGAAGTTACCAAACCTAACCTAGAAACTACAAATGATATAAATGTTTGTAGTAGTACGCTTATATTTGCTGTGACTGTTAAACTCTTAACCCGGAATATACTCGGAATTTTGCGGAAACGAGTATATTCCGGGCAAAATGAACATTAAACATCAGTCATTGGTAGATCCAAAAGACATTATACTACCCCCTTTACACATTAAATTGGGACTTATGGAAAAACTTTATAAAGGCGATAAACCAAAATATTGACGGTTTCCTGTATTTTCAAAAAATCTGTCTATATATTACAGAAGCAAAACTGATAGAGGGGATATTTGTTTGCCCATAGATCCGTAAAGTTGTAAAAGATCCTGAGTTTGAAAGCCTTTTATCTGGTAATGAAAAAGCTGCTTGGAAGTCATTCAAAATGGTTTTCGAATCATTTTTGGAAAATAAAAAAAGTGAAAAGTTTAAAGATATTGTTGCTGATTTATTGAAAAATATTCAACATATGGGAGTGAACATGACATTGAAGATTCATTTCCTGCACTCGCATTTGAGTTTTTTTCCCTGAAAACTTCGAAAGTATGTGTGACAAACAGGGGGAACGTTTTGAGCAATATTTATATTATCAATATTTATATATAAATAATATAATTATTTATATTATAATCATACAAAGATTTTTTTTCCATTTTTAATTTTTTTTTTATTATCTTTCTTGGATAACTTTACCTAAATTAACAATAATTAACAACTTTCAGCTGGGGTATAAAAACCGTGTAAACCAATGTAATTGGTCTCTAATTTTATTAAGATAAAACTTAATTTAAATGAAATGAATTATTGTAATACTTTTGTTGATCACAATATTTTTCTATAAAACTAAAGCAAATGCTCAAATTGTTTGCCTTCGGCACGAATACATCGCCTCTGAAAAGGTTTTTTCACCACTCGTGCGAATGTCGTTGCATTTATTTATTCTGCTGTCTCAACAATTGTGACGCATTTTGGCTAGATTTTGTATTGATTTTGAATACACTTTTTCTTTTATGCAATCCCAGTAAAATAAATCAAGGGTGTTTAGATCCGTAGAACGAGGAGGCCGCTCAATTGAACCACGGCGCCCAATCCACCTTTCGGGATATTCTCTGTTCAAATAATCCTGTACACGACGAGCATAATGCGCTTGGCAACCATCTTGTTGAAGCCACATTTCTCTGTAGATATTAAGTGGTACATCTTCTAACAAAGTCTGCAATTCGCTTTGGGGAAAATCCGAATAGTTGACACCTTTGAAACTATTTCTTATCATGGTATGAGTTTATTGAAATGTGGTCCTTTTACAAAAAAATAAGCAATAATAGTTTTTGTGGAAAGAAAAGTGGCATTTCAAGTCGAAATTCAATCGTCGAATTTCAAGATTTTCAAAAATATGCCTATTATCACTTAACATAGTTTTTTTTCTTATTTTTAAAAGTAAAGATTTGAAATTTTAGACACTTATGTAAATAAATATAAGCTCTCCATTTAAGATATTTTCTGAGTTGCGGTATTGCCAAATCTACTCGGAGCTGATACCAACTTTTTTTATGGAATATCCTATATAATATTACATTTTTAGATTCTATGAGGTATTTTGAAACTTTTTTATATAACATATCGTATACCTATCTTAAGCCATTTCGCAAATAAAAAATATTTTTTAAGAAATTTGGCAAGACACATCCCTGAATATAAAAATATTTCTTTTTACGACCAGCATAACTAGATATCTCAATTTTTAATGCGGTTCTTTAAAAGATTGCTTTATGATAATATGACATGAGAATTAATTTATCGCATACGGGGTGTTTACAAAATAGTGCGCATTTAATAAAACTTACAAATTCATGTTATGTAGGAATTTTAAATGGAACACCCTATATCTCATAGTGGAGCACAAAAGAGCAATAAATTCTGTATCTAAAAGTGTTAAGTGATAATATACCTATTTTTAGCGGTTTTCGACTAAGCAAAAAACCAAAATAATGCAATTATTGTAAAGATATTGGTTTATTTTAGTAGTGCGCCACGGCCGGCTAAGGTGACATTACTTCTAAGCAGATATTATGAAAATGTATGTATTTGACATTATTGTTTGATAATTATAATTAGCGTATTTAAGTAAGTAATTGTCTGAATTGAGTAAAGAATGGAAGGACTTAACTATTTAATGCAGTGATCATGAATTTATTTATTTTATATGGACAGTGTGACAAAATTATCAACCACACCTGCAGACAATTTAACGCAATGTATCCTAATTTAGCACGAATGAATAAAAGATAATTTAGACGGATTGAAACAAATTTTATAAATTTTTATTTTTCGAAGGCACCCCGAAAATTGACCAAGCCAGTAGTAACATCTGAAGAGGATAACGAGATTAATATTCTGGCTTATTTCCATGCGTATCCACAATCTTCTATTAGAAGAGCTGAAGACGAGCTGCATATAACATTCTCCTTAATACAAAGAATACTGAAAAAAAAAACGACATGCGCCTAATTTTCTAAAACTCAGTTTCTCATCGCCAGACGACTGCCCTCAAAGAGTGGAATTTTGTAAAAATTTATTACTTTGTTTCCAGGAAGATCCAAATTTTTTTACAAAAAATAATCTGGACCGATGAATCCAAATTTAAGAAGGATTAACAACGGATTAACGATTAATTCGACAGAAAGATTAACAGACGAAATTGTCACTTCTGGGCCAATAAAAATCCTCATTTTACGAGGGATTCCGCATTCCAAGAGAAATTTAGTTTTAATGTTTTCTGTTTAATCATGTGTTCATCCATGATTAAACAAAAAAAAAAATAAAATAAAAATTCGATACTTTATTTACGATAAACAGTTAATTTCACGAAAGTATCTAGAAATAGTAACAACAGTAGTAGAGGATTTGACAGAAAACCTTCCACTGGCAGTGTATCAAAGTAGCTGGTACCAGCTTGATGGTGCTCCGACACACTGTACAAAAGAAGTAAGCAGGCAACTGTATGAACTATTCTAAGACCGGTGGTTCAGACGTATGGGTCCGTGGAATTGGCCGCCGAGATCACCGGATTTAACTCCCCTTGATTTCAATCTTTCGGGTACTATAAAAGACAATATCTACAAAATGCCAGTAAACACTAGATATGAGTTAAAATATCGGGTGAATCAAGCAATCGCGACCTTAGATCTTATTGAGATAAGAAGAGCCGTCACGGAAGGGGTCCATATTAGAATGTTGAAGTGTTTGGAGATAAACGGTCAGCGTTTCAAATATTTGCTATAAAAATAGTTTTTTAGATAGTATTATTTAGATATTTCTAATTCTAATTTTGTGTTATTGTTTACTAAAATAAAATAAACCGTTATATTTGCTTTAATTGCATTATTTTGGTTTTTTGTTTATAAGTCGAAAACCATTAAAAATAGGTATATCATCACTTTTAGATACATAATTTATTGCTCTTTTGAGTTACACTATAAAATATAGAGTGTTCCATTAAGAATTCCTACATAACATGAATTTTTAAGTTCTATCAAAAGGTCACTATTTTGTAAATGCCCTGTATGCGATAAATTAATTCTCATGTCATATTGTCATAAAGCAACCTATTAAGAAACCGTATTCAAAAATTTAGATATCTAGCTATGCTAGTTGTAAAAAAAATTATTCAGGGATGTTTATTGCCAAATTTCTTAAAAAATATATTTTATTTCTGAAACTGCTCAAGATTGGTATAGTATATGTTACATAAATAATATTCAAAATATATTATGGTATCTAGAAATGCAATAACATATAGGATATTCTATTTAAAAAACGAAGTTGGAATCAGCTCCGAGTAGATCTGGCAACACTGAAGCGTATAAAATATATTAAATCGAGAGTTCATATTAATTAACATAAGTATCCAAAATCATTACCAAGTGCATCAACCCAAGTAGTTCTCCGTGAACGTCTAATGTACCATCCACAGTGAATCACCCTGTGTGTGTGTGGATATATATATATATATATATATATATATATATATATATATATATATATATATATATATATATATATATATATATATATATATATATATATATATTGGATTGCAGATCCTAGAACAAGCTAGGTAACTTTCAGGAGAATTATGAATATCCCTCACCATTAACCGAAATTTGCAAGACATAAGTATGGTGTCAAAGAGCTATAGAAGCATCCCTCATGATCTGTCTCCGCAGAAAGCTAAGCGTCGGGTTGAAATGTAAAACTCCCCTCAAAATCCTTATTGATTTTCGATTCATCAAACGGATTGATAAATGCGATGAAAAATAGATGTATTTTCAACAGTCCTAATATTATAAAGCAATATGTTATGTCCGGGCAACCTATAGTTCCGATACCAAGGCCCGAATAATTGTCAAAAAGGTTAAGCTGTGCATTTGCGGGAATTTTGAATTTTCACTTTTAGTTAGTTTCTGATTGGAAGGGCAACAAATTCCGAACTATACTTAATTCAACTTGAGAGAGTACACGCTGTTCTGACCAAAATATACCCAGTTTTGGTAAAGTGCTCTTGTAGCAAGACAACACACAAAAATTGAGGATTAAAGATGAGGTAAAATCTGGCTGCGTCGAGTTTTTACCTTCAAAGATTCATCGTACTCAAAAGCAATAGAGTTACTGGCTCAAAGATGGGTTGATATCATCGAGGAATAATCTCCACGTAAAAATTTTTTAAACAGTGAATAACTAAGTAACTCAAAATTCATCAACTAAGCAAATACTTTTGTTAAATCCTAGTACTTATGCCAGTGAATAATTTAGTTGTCGAAACATTTACTCGTGTATACACAATTTTCAGTATGTCCTTCAGCACCCTCTGAAAATTTTATTTAATAGCTTCAATGAACTCAAAATATCTGTCTCGAAGTGGTAATTTGAGTTTTTTTCTTCCTATAGGACATATCATCGACTATATTATCGTGTCTACTATCCTGTTTGTGTTATCTATATTTCATCTATATTTCTATAAGTGATGATTACCAGCTTTGTGTCTTGTGAGTGGTATTCCGATAGATGTTCTGTCTGAAGGGTGCTTGTTCTGCATATTTTGATCATTATAGCCATCTGTTGATTCCACTCTGCCCTTCTTCTCCTTGTAAACTTTACACCACACTACATGTTACACATTTCTCTGCTGTTAGTATTTATTACTCTCTCTGAGTTTTATTCCTAGGATGGTTTTAGGATTAAGTGAGGCAAGCAAGACAGTTTAGGTTTGGCTATTGTGTAGTGTAACCGTGTAAGTTTTATTGTCCAATTGTTGTAATTCACATTAAAAAGTTAAATCATCATCCGGTGCCTCATAAAACGACAATTTATCGGTTATTTAAGCAATTTTAAGAGTTCGGAAATGTTATGGATAAGCTCTACATTATAGGTCTCAGAGCGATGCTAAGCATTGAAAATATTGCACGTGTGGAACAAAGTATGCAGGAGTTTCCAGAAATATCGATTTGACGACGGAGTGCACAATTGGGAATTTCTCCACGCAGTTTACGCCGAATTTTATGAAGTGCCTTCATATGGTTCCCTATGATATTCAAATTGTTCAAAACCTGTTGCCTACAAACAATAATGCCATCATAAACCACTTCCATCAAATTGACAATTTTCATACAAAATTAGTAATGAGGAATGAAACTCATTTTCATCTAAGTGGTTAAGAGAATAAACAGAATAGTTCTTTCTGAGCAAGAGAAAATTCCTGTCACCTACATCAAACGCTCTTAAATTCGGTTAAGGTTATAGTGCGGGGCGCAATATTCATGCTGAAAACATCATTGCATCATATTTTTTCCATGTGGAAGTCGATGGTGGAAATGCAGTTACATTCAACGGTGAATACTATGGTTACATGATTCATAACTTTAAGGTGCCTCAATTGGAAATGGAGTAGAGAATATGAGATCAAGGATTGGAATATTCTCCAATCCTTATGAGGTGTTACAGCACACACTTCATGCGAAACAATCAACATTTTGAAGAATATTTTCCCTATTCGTTTAATTTCTCGAAATGAGAGAAACCAGGAACTGTCGCCGCATGGATTTCTTGATTTGATGGTCCCGGGTTGTTTTTGATATTCTTGAAGGAAAAGGTTTACATAAATAATTCCCAAACCATACAGAAACTGAATGACAATATCTGTGCTGAAATCGCTGCATTAATGCATTAAAAAGGGCACAAAGTTGCATAACTGCTAATGCTAGCATATGCTAGCTTAATGCTATAACTGCTAGCAGTTATGCAAAGTTGCATAACTGCTAATTTCTCACCTTTGATAACATACTTTTGAAAAATTAAATTACGCAAAAATTAAAATCGAAATAAGCATATTATAGAAAAAAATATGTGTTGTCTTGTTTCTTTTAAAAGTTATAAAATAATTAAAATGGTAGTACCGCACCCTGTATATTCGTTTTCAGTGTTCTTATTTTTTGATTTGACGTCTTTGTGTCTGCTGCCGTGCAACAATTAGCTTTAAATCATAACATGTGTAGACGCTCAGTGAATAAAATAATAAAAAATATTTTTACCCTCACAAAAATACAGTTACTACAAGAATTAAGGAAAGATGATTTTGATCGAATAGTTAGATTTTGCGAAGTTATGATGGAAAAAATATTCACGGAAACCTTAACATTGACTACTACATCAATTAAAACATTCATTAATTTTTTGGACGACTTTTAACGCTGCATGTATAATTGAATCCTTTCAACGTTTTTGAAATTGTTGACTCGGTGATCTTTTTATTCGAATGTACTTCATTAAATAGTCGACAAACTTCAGCATAAGTGCGTTTTCTGTCACCGTATCCAACAATTGTCTCAATTTTCTCAATTTTCTCTTTCAGTAAAATAATTGTTTCTATAAATTTCTAATTCCATATAGAAATTGAAAGAAATTTCAAATTCACAAATTGACGTTAACAGTTGTCAAGTGTAATCAAATACTTCATATGTCGTCCATTGTTTCATAGCCTAGTAAATAGGCTATATTTACTCTAAAACAGACCGAAACACCTTTTAGCCGTTTTTAAATCTATTTTCGAAAAAAAAACATTAAATATTTATCTCGTTGAATACAGAAAACATTCAAAAGTACCAAATTCAAATACAAGAAAAAAATGAATATATACCCAAAATGCCAAAAAATAATACCAAAAAAAAACCTAAAAAAAATACCAAAAATATACCCGTGTTTGTGTTCAAAATTTCATTAAGAAATCTCAAAGTGTTCTGGAGATATTTGACCGTTTCCATAAATAATAGCGACCCTGTATATATTATATTAAAAGTGGCAGGCAGACACTTAGCTGGCCCAACATAGTGTTTAAGAACAAACTCCCACTTTGCCTGAATAGAGAAGTATTTGATCAGTGCGCCCTGTTTGTTTTGACATAGGGAAGTGAAACCTGGATCCTCATATCACTATCAGTTCAAAAACTTCAGGTAGCATAGAGGGGAATAGAAAAATGTATGTTTGATATTACAACGGGGGACAGAAAACCCTACACATGGATCAGAGAACAAACAAAATTATTGACATAATTGGAAGAGTAGAGCAATTGAAATGGAGAGGAACAGGCCATATGGCTAGGCTATGTGACGGAAGTTGGATGGATACAGCTTGATCACAAACGTCCGCGAAAAAGACCGAAAACACGATGAACTGATGACAACCTCTATATTGGACCCGAATGGCAGAGGAAAGCTAAGGACCACGCGATTTGGAAGCATGCTGAAGAGATGATCCTATTTCCGACCATTTTTTCAAGCAATTGTGGTCTTAACTCCGCAATGGTCCGAGTTATCTTGGCTTCCAAGACGCCAATAGTTCCCAATTTATCCAAAGGTTTAGACCAAAGGTTTATCATAACCCCAAAGAAAATAATTTAAAGGCCTCAAATCACATGACCTTAGTGTCCAATTAACAGGTCCGTTCCTCGAAATAATTTTCTTACCGAATTGTTTCCTCAATAAAACTATTATTGCTTTAGCTTATGACATGTGAAACTGTCCTGTTGGAACCACATCTCCTCCAGATCAAATTTTCCACATAGTTGAATAACAAAGCCCAACTTCCTGCGAACGGTTTCGAATTGACATCAACACTGCCAGGAAAAGCGGCAATATTCGAAACGCACAGCTTTTTGTCTGGTTTTTGTTTCAATATCGAGTAGCGTGAATTGATAATATAGATTTTGATAATAAATTTCGACAATTTACAAGCGTTGCATACATATTTGGCAGATGTTTGCGTAAACTCACAGTTCGTTTGACCGTGACCTCTATCGTAAGTTGAGACACACTAAAAAAATCGCCCTTTATACATGTGAAAACAAGATTACTCTGAATAACCCAATTATATGGACCTATTGACTTACCAATTTAATATGTGACAATTATTATATTTTTCACCGCACTATCTAAAAACTAAGAGCTCTAAATAATATATAACATGACAAAATTTTAAATTATTTAACGGTAGGTCTGATCAAGACTTTCAGTTTAACATCGAGTAAGTGAGTATTTACTGTACAATAAAAAAGACGTGATAAGGTTTCCTCTTCTACCTTATCAATGACAAATATTTGTGGGCCTACAAAAATACCTGAATTAAAGTTTAATAATCTCAGACAATCCCCTTAAAGCTTTTCAACAATGCAACAGTATTTCATTAAACAAGAAACAATTTAAGGAAATATGTATTATAATTTATATATAAAATGTTATGTAGGTAGCATGATTTGTTATTTAACAGATAAGCCTATTGCTACCATCATTAAATACTAGGCTAATTAAAAAGTGCGCGGAGCGATAACTATAGAGCAGTAAAAGAAGTAATTTACATTTTGAAGTTTCATCCTTAATATGAACATATGTGAAGTTCATTCATACAAAAACAGCAACTTAAAGTAAACGTATCAGTGATATTTTTTAAAATGGAAAATACTGAAAATTGCACTGTGAATAAATTCTTTGTAAAAAAGGTTTAAAGACAATGGAAATTCATAGTGAATTGGTAAATGTTTAAATGGTAAATGTAGGGGAGTCTGCTCCTTCAAAAACTATGGTTTGTAAGTGGGCAGGTGAGTTTCAAAGTGATCGTACAAACCTTGAATGAGCCTGGATGGCCTGGATGGAACCTCGTTCTGGACGTCCAATAACTGCAACTGCTGAACAAATAATTAATTCTATACATGATATGATTATGAATGACAGACAATTGACTTTGAGTGAAATTGCTAAGGCCATGGATATCTCAATTGAACGAGTGTTGCATAGTCTTAAAAAGGAATTGGGCTTGAGGAAGTTATGTGCAAAATAGGTGTCGCCTTTGTTAAATTCTGATCAAAATTGACTTCGAGTAAAACTTTCTAACCAACAAATCGCACAAAAACAAATTTCTAACCAACAAATCGACAAAGTAGACAGAGTAGACTTATGGCATCAATTTTTTGGGATGCAAAAGGCATTTTGCTAATTCATTACCTTCAAACCGGTAAAACAATAACAGAACAGTATTACTCAAACCTTTTGAATCAATTGAATGCAAAAATTCGTGAGAAAAGACCTGGTTTAGCGAAGAAAAAATTATTTTTCACCAAGACAATGGCTCACAGAGGTGTTCTTGCAATGGCCAAATTGAAGGAGTTACATTACGAATAAGAATTATAATTATTACTAATTAATTAATAATTATTCCAATCACTGTAACTCAAAACTTTCAGAACAATACTTGTAAAAAGTGATCCACGGAAAACGGACCTTTGTTTAAAGAAGCATGACTCTATTAATTTATTGTAAAAAAGAATTTATTATCATAAAAGGTGTAAGAAACATGCCAATATTTTCACATGCGGGTAATAACGTAATTCAAATTTAGAGCCGATCTCGAAAGTTTACCTCCACTCTTTCCAATGTTTTTTCATCGATTTCTTCAATTTGATTATATATAACTGCCATTTCAGTTCTTCCAGTGTGCTTCACTAAGGTCCGGGAGTAAAAAATAGGACACCCTATGTTTTTTCATATTTTTACATTATTCACTAATATTACACTGGTCAACAGTGACTGTTACCCTTGCAGTAGGTATGTTTAAGATATATTTAAATTTTTGTTTTTAATATGTATAGTTTATTGAAAACCACTTAATTATTTTATTAAAATATTTATTTTAATTATATAAAAGTAATAAAGGTAATAAAAATAAAAGTAGGAAAAAGTATATTACCCATCAGACAAAACACCTCTCATAAGACTTCCTCTTATGGGATTCTTGAGAACACTCTCTTTGTAGAGACCAACAGCAATCTGCCATCATATATTGATCCCATCGGCCCTGATATCTCTCCCCCATGACTTTTATATCCTGGTGAAAGCGCTCTCCCTGCTCCTCGCTAAAATCTCTCAAGTTATCGGGAAATCTGTCCAGGTGACTGCTCATATTTACTCCTAAAACCCTTAAGCTTTCTAACATCGCTTTGACAATATCTTCACACTTTTACGCTCTATGGTTATCAAGAAAATTACTTATAACAGATACCAAATTTTTCCAAGCTTCAGCTTCCACAGCAGTCATGACTTTTAGAAAGTTAAAATATTGGAATTTAACAGATGTCAAAAATTCCAGTTTTTAGCTTTTCCATACTTAACTTAGGAAATGCTCTGCAAATGTATTCAAAACATTTTCCGTTCTTATCCAATGCTTTGAGAAACTGTTTCATGATACCCAGCTTAATGTGGAGTGGCGGAACTATAATTTTGTCTCTACTCAGTAATTGCTTATTTACCACATTAGCATTACCTACAGTTAAGGGTTCTCTCAAAGGCCACAACTTTTGTTCCCAGTGATTTTGTTTTGGTCGACTGTCCTAGAGACAAATTAACCAAGGGTATATTGTCTATCCACTTACTGACCAAGTAAGAAATTTACCATTTTTAAATCGACACAAACTGACCACTGATGTTCGTAGTAATTAATTTTTTCAAGAACTAATCTTATATTATCGTGTTCTTCTTTGAGTTTGGTTGAATGGGCAGTTGGGATAGATGCATATCGGTTTCCATTGTGCAATAAACAAATTGAAACTTTTTTTCGAGCTATCTATGATGAGCCGCCAATCAGTAGATTTATATTCACATAAACCAATGTCTAGAAGTAACTTTGCAATGTTGATACAATAGACAAGCTCTTTGTCCTCGCTAAAATATGTTAAAACCTTTTTTCCCTAGTTCTATAAGCTGTTATTAATACTTCTGGTTGCAATAAATTGTTTTTCTTTAACCTGTACGCTTACAGTTCCAACGCCTGTTTTGATAAATTCAGATCTCATGTTAAATCCCTGAGATCATTTTCAGAAGACAACTATGGCGCTGACGAGTCTCCTACATATTCACTCCCACTTGTACTTATTACAGATTGTATGGAACGATGCGAGTCCGAAAACGCTGTTGTTTCTGACGGCTTACGCTCCAGCTGTGAGGCGTAAATAGGCGGAGGAAGTTCTTCGTTATGAAAAACAGGGCATGTTAGAGATTGTAAATCTGGATATTGCCATGTTTTATGCCGATTAAAGCCTTTGACGTCGAAATGATTTTTGGGCTCCTTCCATATCATAGCAATACGGAAATTTACCCCTGAGCATTCTCTTTTCTTCCCCAAGCATAAAGTTTTAACAGAAAATTTACAAAACTTGTGAGGAACCCATGGCTTGTCCTGTTTTTCAATTTGTAGTCCGAAATAAGCGGTATAAACCTCCTTCACGAAGTCGGTGATATTTCATATCTGTTTTACTGTTGCATACACACCACAGATGCAGCAAAATACATCATCTTGATATCGGCATTTTCTTCGCGAAAAACTTCATTCTGTGGATAATTTTTGTTAGAAAAATTAATAAACAAAATATAAATTTAATTTGAAACATAATGCGTCAGTAACTTGTATGCCAAAATTGCACGTTGTATGTCCATCAACCTTGTCAAAAAAACTGAATACTAAGGCTTGTTATATGGGGTGGAGGGCGTAAGAAAAACTAAGATCACGTGGACAGCCGCGTGATGTGCAGATGGGCGATATGAATGCGCATTAATCGCATTCTAACTTTTAACTAGGGTTAAAAATTTGAATATTATTACGACTTCTAGATATACTTTAATTACATAAAAACTAGAGCCAATCTGATACACTTACGATTTAATTCTTAAATTATATATTCGGAAGTACGAAAATTCACAGAGATAGCAAGGGCAACAATTTTTTTTGTTTTTTTGTACAGTCGTGTTATTGATATTTTTTGTATATTATAAGTGGATTTCCTAAACAAAAATAGAAACTTTCAATTTATTTGCATTGTAGATTAATACCTATAAATAAAATGTTTACAAATATTAATTATACAGTAAGACAAAAAATATGACCTATGTTTATTATATAAATACAGCCTTTTTATCATTATTCAACCTACAATTTTTTTCCAGTTCTCTTTCTTCTATCAAAGTGAAAATAAATGCCATTATGGGACATTACAAATTTTTAACCCCTTGTGACAAAAAACAAATTTTGCAAAAATGCACAAGCGAAGAATGTCGATTTTGGAAATCTCTCGATGTACAAGTAGTAATTCGACAGATAATTGCTAATTTGATTAGAGATCCTGAAGTGTACAGAAAGAAAAATATTACTGGAAGATTCTCTTTATTGACAGATGGACAAAAACGTGCAAACTTACGTACCGGTTCTAGTAGCACATTGACATGTCGTCAGATTACACTTTAAGCAGGTACCATTACAAACATTAAAATCTGTTAGAAGCGCCCTGCAATCAGCTTCACATATTCAGAACAAGAAAATGAAGGCTGTCCCGCCCCTCAGAGATAGTCATAAAGAACATCGGAAGCAATTCGCTTGCGACCATGTTTGTTAGAACAAAGGATGAGGGAGCAAATAACGATTTATGTCGAAAGGAAATTTTATCTGAACAGGCCGGCCTGCTGCTCTTACTATTTCCATAACTTGAGTAAGAAAGACAAATTTTTTCAAAGCGACCAATCAGTGGTAACAGCGTCATGGTTTTGGACAAGTATCCGGTATGAAAAAAATTGACATCGTTTTGATTTCTGGCCAAATGAACAGTACTGAAATATAACATAAATATAATATAACTTACATAACTAGGGCAATATTTGGAAACAACGCCAAACGATATTTCTATATTTCGGCAAGACAATTCTGCCGTGCATACGTCTCGGATTGTTAAGGAGCATTGACAACGTGACAATATCTGCATTTTAGACTGAGCAGCAGGCCGCGGTAGTAGAGCGCCTACCCTGACTTTAATAGGGCATTGTGAAATACTGGTAAAGATAGACAGACGCTAAAGAGCCTTAATAACCGATACACTGTAATCACATTAATTAAAAAAAAATAAACTGGAAAACAAGTCCTCGAGATATAAACATTATCGAAAACGGAATTGCAAACTCAAGAGTTATCAAGAACAGCAATTCAAGAAAAATAGGCCAGACTTCCTCAAAATAACTTTTCGTAATCGAATGATTGCAGTTTGAGGGATATACGGCCGATTCGCAGATTACTAATTTGTAATTATGAATATTTTCAATAAATTTATTTTAGAAAAATCAAAACTGTCCTATATTTTTGGTCCATCTTAAAAACATTATATGCAAACATTTTAGATACAACAGTCCTCATCGATAGTAAACCAAGTTACTAAATACTAGAAGGCCTGAATAAAATGGAATACAAAATTTTAAAATCGCAAAAAAAATCCTGTCTTTGTTCCGAACCATACCTTCATACAAGCATAATTTCAAATACTTTCAAAGGTAAAAATTGCACATAGAAAGGTCCGGTGACCGAAGAGAGCTCGGAACAGCACCCAAGAGAGAAATTATTCGATTAGAGAATGCAGTTCGAACAACATACATGAAAGCTCTGGTCATATAAGCAGTGGTCCCATCTTGTTAGAACCTGTTGATTCCTCGACTCCAAATTTGTGCTTTGAAAAAGTTTTTATCATGGATACATAGCGAACTAAATTAACGACTACTATGGCCCATCTTCGAAAAAAATAGCCCGAAAATTCCGCAATTCCGCACTGTCAATACGACACGTCCGTTTTTGCACTATGTGGGATTTTCTAGTGTAATTCACGAGTACTGAGGCACCAGATTCATGAGTTATGAGGCCCAAAATTGGCAGTTTTGTTCATTGGTTACCCCATTTAAATGAAAATAAGCTTCATCGCTTATCATGATAGCCTAATCTTCGTTTTCTTCAAACATGTCAAGCATTGTTTGAGCAAATGTGAGGCGTTGTTAGTTCCCTTTGTTCAATTCTTAAACAATGATCAATTTATGTGGGTGAAAACCCACATGTCGCGCCATGATGGTCTACGTTGAAGTAATATCTGAAGAGTCGTTACGTTTTAATCACGGAATCACCACTTTTGACAATCGTATAGTAAGCAAACATGCGATGCTCCTTAGTCCACAGCACACAGAAGGATGGATACTAAACAACCGCAGGCTACCTCTTTACTAGCTAAGAACTACATATTCCAAAAACATCTGTTTCCCGTGCAAATTTCAACAAGCCAGATATATATTTTCAATCATATTAAAAATATATTCCCTTTAGAGTATATCTTGAACATAAAAACTGGTACCCTTTGGCTTGTTTCGTTTACAGGTTTTTGAATACGCTTGTTACCGGCCAAATCAGATTGTAGAATAAACTAGTTCCTCCTAGGTCAAACCACTATATCGGAAACACAATAGGATGAACTAGTTTCTCCTAGTCCAAACTAGTTTATTCTAAATACTATGCAGGTTCATTAGGATAAACCAGTTAGCCCTAGTCTAAAGTAGTTCGACCGAAAGTGCAAGAGAACGCAAGTTTCTTTAAATGCAGTTGCACCAAAAAGTGTGTATCAAACCGATGTCTCTGCAAGAAAAAAATGGTATTCTGCATCTCAAAATGCCATAATAGTTTCTCATATAATAATAAATAAATAAAATGATAATAGATCAGTCAGTGTTCGATTTCTCTTTGATCCGAAAACTAATTCATTTTAACATATAGGCCTATAACCTTATAGTTTAGACTAGGATTAATTGGTTTATCCTGATGGACCTCCATTGCTTTTTAGGACAAACTAGTTTCGACTACGATAAACTAGTTCATCTTATCATGTTTCGGATATAATGGTTTGGCCTAGGAGGAACTAGTTTATCCTAGAATTGACTTTGGCCGGTAATACCCTTATGGAAATTGTGACAAAGTAGACGGTATAAAACACTTTGAGGATATATCGGCGGCAAAAGTACTGAAAATGAATATTAATAAAACTGCAAAATTGGTTCCAAACAGTTTAAGTTACATAATCTGAAAGTTTGGAACTCTTGATAGCTTTTCTTTGTATATTTGTAACGTGTTCAACTTATATTTTTTTCTTTTTTTAGATTTTTCGCCACAATCTAAAACTCAAAAAATATCAAAAATATCTGTTCATATTTAAATCAAGAATCATTGAGTAAAAGCAAAAAACCATACGGATACGGAATACGGAATTTGCCTAACAAACAACAAAATTTTAAAAATATAAAAATATTCTAAAAAAATACAAACTTTTAACGTTAACGTTTCGGAGGGTCCTCCCCCCCCCCCCCCCCCGTCATGTTCCCCCCACTCCCCCCTTTATACACAAACATGTTTTAAACAACACTCAACAGAACACCAAAATGTGGTTTATAAAATTCCCTGCGAATGTGGCAAATTCTATATAGGTGAAACATCTAGACCGTTAGAAAGAGCGATTTTAATAAATCTAGAATTTGTCAACACCCATGGGAATCGGGACATAAAATCAATTGGAATAATTCCAAAACGGTATTAAAAGAATCGGTAACAAAATACAGAAGATTAAGAGAACCCGCTATAATTAATTTAAATAAAAATAATTGTATTGCTATGCCTTCCGTATCATTGTATATTGTGTATATGTATGAGAATTTTGACGCTACAAGATAGAAAATTCAGAGATATCATACATAGTAATTTCTCTTTTTAGCTATAACTCTATCTTTTTTTTAGGCTGGTTGCGCGACGTTGCCAGACCTTTTTCGAGTGTTTAGATATTAGTAATCGAAAGTTGAAAAAAAGTTTTGACTTCAATTATTTAAATAATTATATCGGTAACCCGATATTATTCACATATTCACAATATTCTGCAAATATTAAACTTTATCATGTGATGTTTTTATTCTATAAAGTTGGAAGATTAATAGTGAAAAAATAGAAAACTCCGTAGCGGAAATCATTCTACCATAAGAGAACGGTTAAAAGTATCATTTCTCTAAAAAACTAGACGGTGAATTTTTTGTTTAATTTTGAGTATAATTCAATTACATATCCTTTGTCACAATTACCGAATTTCAAGTCTTAGATTTAGATTCCTACAGATTTAATTTCAGAAAAACATCATTTTAAAGAGAATTTTAAAATTTTACATTAAGTAAATAAATGTAAAACACTAAATCCCTTAGAAAGCCTAAAAATTAATAAAAGGAAAGTTTTGAGTATTCTGCTAAATGACCAACTATGTTGACTTAAATGATTCATCATTATTGAACTTATATTGCACGTCTAGAAATTAAACTTAAAATTATTATTTATTGTGTTATTAGGTTGATTTATTTTTAAGGTAGCATAGAGGGTGTAAATGAAATAACTCGTAAATTTCACCAACGATTCTTTACATTATTTTGCAAAAAAAGTTTCCTTAAACCACATATCCAAAATTAATAAAATAACAATTGGCAACCTCGCTAATAGTTTGAAGTATTCAGATTTTTGTTTAATTTTCCTCCTAGGTGTTAGTTGAAGATAAAATGAAAACAAACCAAATCAAACCAAACAGAGACAAATTTCTCAGTGATTTTTTCTGTAATAAATTTGCCTAACAAAATTTAAAACTTTTAACGTTTCGGAGATCTTTTCCTCCCGTTTTCAAAACGAATCTAAAAAATAAATTTGTTAAGAAATATTTTTCACCCAGTAATTATTTACATAAGAACAGATATTTAAAAATTTTTTTTGAGTTTTATATCGTGGCGAAAAACCCAAAAAAAGAAAAAAACATATGAACACGCCATAATTATTCAGACATTATCTCTCGACAATGCTTGATACATTTTAATGGTTTCAAATATGAACTACTAGGAGTCCAGAACTCTACATCAAAACATACCAACGTTATCTCATCAGTTTTAAAGAAATGCCACGTTTACGTGTACCATTACACTATCTTACTGAAAGAAGGATAGTCTCTAGAAGATCATTTTTCAGGGAGTCATGGTTGCCCCCATTTCAAAAAGTAATGGGTAACATAACCTTCATTTGATACAACACCTAAGACGGAACATCTTCGATGTCGTGGACAAACCAGCGGTGGAAAATAATCTAAGATGTAACAAAACTATTGGTATTTTTGAGGTTCTTAGTTATTCAGTGTGTAAACTTTGGTACCATTCCTATGCTTCTTAAATGCCGATTAACGGTTAAAAACTGTCGACTGAATATTTTCGCAACTGAATTTTCGAATCACTTTAATACTGAAGAAAAAATGTTTATCTGTGGGAGCAAGAAGTTGAAATAGGATTAAACCTCTGAAGAGCTGCTTCGGTTTTTAGCGAACACAAAAACAATTGCAATCCGGTGCATTGACGACTTGCTCACACCAACTTTTGTTGCCAATTTTGACAAAAATTGGACAGGTTTCTTAGAAATGAATCCATGAGCTTTTTCGAGAACCACCTTTCCGGTCCATTAAATGGTTCTTCTTTGCTCCGTTAAGGGATTCTTCTTTAGACTCCGACGACTCTCCAAAGTCGTATATTTCGGTAGACTCGCGGTCAGTCAGAACAGTAACTCGAAGAATCGAATTATTTCGTGGCAAACGTTTAACGCTAAGGCTTTCAGTAATTGCTCTTTAGTTATACTCCTCACTCCTTAACAGTTCGGTCAACACAAAACCACGAGTAATTCAAATTGGAAATTAGTGACACACCCTATTTAAATACTTAAGATTCCAATTAAAACCATCCATTTGTTAAAATTGAAAGCACTTTTCTAATCAATCAATAATTTATTTGTTTACTCCATTTTTTATATATAGGAAAGTTAAGAAGAAGCCATTCGAGTTGTTTTTTGTTACACTGTTTTTCTTGATTTTGTTTTTAGAATGATGATGAGATGTGTTAAAAATAACAGTTAAACAATTTGAATACTCGTGCTAGAAGGAGCAGTATAAACAAGCCCGTTAGATGCTAACCTTCACATCGTCGTTAATATGTATTTGCACTTTATATACTGGGCGATTAACATGCATCGAAGCAAAAAAATATAGCATACAAGTACGAATTAGAAATGCACCAAGATAAACGCAAATATATGACATGGATGGAAAAGAAATCTAGTAAAGGGGGATATATAACAATAACGATAGAAGGAGAGCATATGTGTAAGTTTTCAGAGGTAGTTCACATATCTCAGCATAGTACTCGGTAGGAAACCAAACGTAAGAAACAAGGAAAAAAGCCAAAAATTTAATTTATCTACATTACATATTATTACATGTGCTAAAAATCATGAAAGAACTGCCTAACATTGAAAACGAAAATAAGTAAAAATGATCAGAATCAGTCAGCATAAATTATGTTAGAAAATGTATGTCTATATTTTTCAAGAAGGAGCCGATGATATTGGTTCTTGTTCTGGACTAAACGTCGCGCTTAGGACTATAAAAAAATATATTTACCTAATTTCGAATATAGAAGGAGGTATATGCTCGGAAGAAAGCCTTTAAAAAGATTCCATTTCGCTCAACCATACGCAAATTACTCGTTAGATTTCTGGAAATCTGTATTTTTTTTGCATCGAAAGTAAATTTTGTTCATTTGGTTCTGTGTGGAGAAAAAATTTGACTGCGCTGAATCATCGAAATACGATTCTCACAGCAAAACACGGTGGCAGAAATATCATGGTCCGGGAATGTACATCTTGGGCTGGGATTGGTAATCATTAAGGTCGGAAATAAAAGCTGATTTTTTTAGTGTATCCGATAGTGGTCGCTGTCATCAAGCCATCATGGATATCATGATGGTATATCAAATGTCTGGCAAATAATCATGAAACATTTAACATCAGAGCAACGCTTGCAAATTGTCGAAATTCAAGATCAGCGTACTGTGCGGCAAACTTATATAGTCTTATATATAGGCACGTACTCGCTCCACCGAACTATGTATTCACCGAATTATCGACAAATTCTAAACGCATTTCACGCTGCTCAGTAATAAACCAAAAATAAGACAAAAAATGTGCGTTCCGAAGAAAATATCGCCTCTGTTGCTAGCAGTGTTGATAAAGATTCAAATTTATCAATTCGTTAATAAGGATCATTACAGAGCGAATGATTATTTAATTTCGAATTTGAATGATATTGATCTGGAGGAGATGTGATTTTAAAAGGACTGCTGCACATGTCATACAGCCAAGCAACCATCGATTTATTGAGGGAAAAATTCGGTAAAAAATTATTTCGAGGAATGGACCTGTTGATTGGCCACCAAGGTCTTGTGATTTAACGCCGTTAGATTATTTTTTTCGGGTTATGTTAAGTCATGGAACTATGCCGATAAACCAGCAACTATTGACGCATTGGAAACCAACATACTCGGACAATTGCGAACATAAAAGTCCAATTTCTTGAAAAAGTAGTCGGAAATTGGATTGACAAAAAACGCTTTGTTAGAGGTAGCCGCGGCGGACATTTGTCCGAAATTGTTTTCATACATTAATGCAATTGAGTGTTATTTCACATAAAATAAATATTTTCAAGGCATCTAATTTGGTTGTTTTATTTGAATTTAAATTTCGAACGCACAAAAAAAAATCACCCCCTATATGTGAACATAATGCGAGAAAATATTCGAAAGCGTTTCAAAGTTAAATATCAAAGATGTCTTCAAAATCCAGCAAAACAACTGCTCTGCAATGCTAGAAGAAGAACATATCTCTCCAGGTATTAATCGTATTGAGAACTTATGGCATTTAGAAGATCAAAAAGTGAAAAAAATAAGTTTACATATATAAATTCTTTAAAAACTTAATTACTATCAAATATTACAAATATATTAATTATACAACAAAAATTAAGTATTAGGAAATATATCGAGACGATTGCAGGTTGGCATAGATAATAAAATACAAAATAAGATAATAAGTACAAAATTCAGGAAGTTTTTTTTGGCCATTTTAAGAAATTTTTTTGAGTATTCAAAAACTTTATTCCCGAGCAAAGTTATTATTTATTAATATTAACTTATATCAAAAATATAAACATATTTATATAAATATAGATATGTTAATTACTTTAACTTTTTATTCTGGCTAAGTTATGGTGTAATTTTGTTGACTATCAGTAGTAGTTTTTATTGAAGAAATTTAATGATCTTGAAATAAAATTAATTTAGACAAATCGATTTATTCAAATATTTTTTCCCTCACTGTATTTCAAAAGGCGTTTTTCGAAAGTTGATGTTATATGTATTGCCAGTTATCAATTCGGTGCAATATTTTTCAATGTTTTCTACTAATTGCATGATCATTTATCACTTAGATAGACAGTACTAGTGCTCCTATCTAAACTGAAACTAAAATACTATTGAAACATATTCCAATAATTATTTATGCTAACTTAAAATCATAATAAAAAAATGTTTGAACTTGCATAATTTGATGAATTATCAATTAGCCATTCAAGTGTATTGCGTATTTGTTATAGTGAGTGGTTGGGTTCAACATCAATTTGATTACATCTTTGTAAGTAATATTTCACATATAACTGGAATTTTAGGAAAATTAATGGCAACCAACACATGGCAATTCTCTCCGTAAAATGTTTTCCTTTAATATACATATTATAAACATTAATTTAATTAAATTATTTTAATTTATTAAAAATTAATTTAGGATCGTGCGCAATATGATTTAAATCAGTCTTCATATATTTTCCCCCAAACACCCGTGTCTCTTTACATGCTGTGTTCCCAACCTCAACCTTCCCCCCTTCAATAAGCCTCTCACTGGCTTCCTTCAACATGATCTTCAATCTTCTTCCTGACATCAAGTTCACGGATTTGAACTTGAAACCATCCCTAGACTTGGAGCCCCTGGGATGGTTTCAAATTTCTTGAAAATGTCCTTCTTACTTCACTAATTATTGACGTTCATTTTCTCCTTCAAGAAGTGAAATTAACGGGGAACAAAACTTCTTTGGGCTCCTAAGATGTAGGTTTCCAAAGATTGAAAACGATCCTAAATGAAGATCTCCCTGCCATGCCTCTGTTCTACACTGGACCAAATGGCCCCAAAAAATGTAATAGATACATGCTCTATAAATAATATACATGCTCTATAAATAGATGCCCCTAAGGCTATCTGAAAAACCAGGCTACAGAGACATTGAATTCTCCAATTTCATTGCACATTTATGACCTTGTGTATATTCCACTGTGCTTTATCCTATCGAGCTTAAATTTGCTGTCCGCAGTAAGACAAGTTAAGACACTGTCCGCATCTTCGTGGTTAGGGCCTTTTGGTGAAATGGATCATATTGAGAATTGGGAGGTGTTGTTTTTCCTTGTAGACATCACCTAAGTGGTTATCCTCCTCCCGTATGTAACTCTTGCGGCTCTTCTCTGTCGTTGCTGGTTGGTTCGTCTGGTTTTGTTATAGTGCACCTCTCTCTCGAAGTGGGCGCAAAGTTATGAACTACCCAAAGACCTCCCAACCATTCTGTCCTTTAATAATTATTATATTATTTTTGATTCCCTATAGCCCCTTCTCTCATATTCCTGATTTAGTTCTCACAACTGCGACTTTACCAACATTGTGTGCATCATTTTATTTTCCCTGCTCGTATTAATCATCTACACACCTATTATCTATGACACTTTAAAATCTCCAAACGGCTTTTCTGCATAATATATTTGTTCTTTGTTTCAATCTATATTTCTATAATCTTCTAAGATTTTCCAATAATAGTTCAGAACTCTGAAACGTAATAATGGCAACACTATTTAAAATGTAAATGTCACTCATAGACTGCTGTGTTCAATAAATTATATCAGTTCATTTCATCCGCATCGAACCTTCGCGAATTGGGCTGTCGAGAAGTTGGAGGGCGATCACTTTGGGTAAAAAAACCATCTTTTCCAAACTTAAATAAACTTAAAAACTTAATAAACTTAAAACTTAATAAATTTATGAACACAAATATATCTGCAGGATTTTGGTCGATAAAAAACTTCAAGTAATTGAGGAGTTACCTCTTCATCCTTAGAAACTCACTGTTTGATCTGGTTTTTGGGCTCAATAATTGATATGGATGGAAATCGTGTTGGTATTAATGGTGAATGCATAGGAATTTGCTAACCAAACATGCAAACCACCGTTGAAAATATACCACGCGGTATATGTGAAAGAGTAATTAAAAATTGGAGGTAAACATTTTGATGGAAATTATTATCAAAATATAATGCCATTATTTGCTCTTTAAGACAAAATGTAACTTACCGGATTATCACTTGGAGTTATCATTGTACCTCATTTTAAAGTTCTGATACTTTGGACAACCCTTTTTTCCCTTGTTCTCTGTATTATTTTCCTTCATATTTTATATTTACTTTGCTTATAGTGTATGTTTTGTCCCATTTATTTCTAGTATTTTATTAAACACAAATCTGTATACTGTTCCTAGGCACCTCCATATTCTATAAGTACTATAATACAAAATTATATGAACATTATTTTTATTTTTCCTATTTATCTAATTCAAGGTGCGTCTCACGGAAAACAGAACTTAAAAAAAAATAGCTATTTCTAGTGTCACTTAAAGTGTCAGTGTGTTTATACCATCGGTCGAAAAACAAACATCGAACATAGAGCGAATATTTAGTTTTATTTTAAACTTGGTAAAACAATTCACCGAAACGCTTCAATTAATGAAATGAATGAAATAAGTGTATGGTGAGGATTGTTTATCCCGTGGCAGAGTCCATGAGTCGTTTAAACGATTCAAGGGAGATTGTGAGGATATCAAGAACGACGAACATTCTGGTCCGAAAAATTCCGTGATTACTGGAATGAAAATGTCCAAAGATTCAGTTCATCGCATTTTGGCCGATCATTTAGGATTCAGGTTTATTCACGTTTTACTCCAAATAAATTAACTAACGACCAAAAATTACTCCGAATCCAATATTGCAAGGACTTGATTAAAGAGTCGAAAAAGGATGAAATAAGTACAGCATTGTTACTGTTGATGAGACGTAGTGTTTTCAATATGATCCAGAAACCAAACGTCAAAGTGCCGAATGAAAATATCGGCGCGAGCCAACTCCGAAGAAAATCCGTCTCGAGAAGTGAAAAATCAAAACAATGTTGATTTGTTTCTACGATTCGAAGGGAATTGTGAATTCTTTCCACCTTGTCAAACGATTAATGCTGTGTTTTATCTTGGTGTTATGAAGCTGTTGTCGCGTATTCGGCGTGTGCGGTCACAATACGGTTAACGAGGCTGACGGTTGTTGCACGATAATGCGCCGACCCATCGCTCTACGCTCATCACTGATTTTTTTGACCAAAAATAGCATTTTAACCATCAGTCATTCACCATATTCGCCTGATTTGACTCTCTGTGACTTTTAACTCTTTGAAATACTTCATTTGCCGATGAAAGGATAGCGTTATGCCGACATTGAAACCATTCAAAAGGCGTCGACCGCCATCCTGAAGGACATGGCTTTGGCCGAGCTCAAAAATTAATTTTTCAACCTAATTGACCCTGCAAAACGTTGTATTGACGCACAAGGAGACTATTTTGTTTTTTTTTTGGAAAAAGTTCTGTTTTCCCTGAGACACACTTTGTACTTCGTTCAATTCTTATATTCTTTTGGTGTGAAACACTAAATTCAATCATCAAATCAAGATAATTTCTCGACGTTTTTTCTTTTTCTCGATTTCTCTTTTCACTAATTATATTAGCATCATCGGGAGATGATTCCACCTTGATATGGAATGACCGATTTAGGGCTGGTTCTATAAGGCAAGAATATACCAGGTATAAGCTATACTTAAAATAAAATTTGAAACGACTAAAACGAAACGAATAAAATTTGAAACGCCTTAAACGCCCACCTGGCGTTTACGGGCCTATTCCAAGTATAGCTTATACCTGGTATATTCTTGCATTGTAGAACTGGCCCTTACAATGACGCTAACATTGTATTGTGGTAAATTTCTTTGAGTTTAATAAAAACCTCATTATCTATTCGTATAATAACTACAAAAAATTAAAGTAACTATTTTAATCGTTAATAAGGCATGATCATTTTGGAATCAATTGCATCTGGTAAACCTAAAAATACTACCTTAAAACTTTTGGTTGAAAAATGATAATCAGAGAAACTAAACAGATGGCTTGTGAAATAGCAGACCCAATTGTTTGTTTTTTAAACTAATTAGAAACGTTGATCATATGTCTGTCCCAACTACTTCAGCTTTATTTAACAATAAAATTTACTACAGCAATAAAAGTAAGATTACATTAGATTTCAGATGTATCTTAATTACATTTAAAAATTAATATATTGTTAGCAAACGTTTCGTTTCTAGTGATTATTCTTGTCTATCTTGATGAATGGGGACGAAATACAAATAGATTTAACTTTAAGCAATTATTTGAACCCGAATATTTTTTCTAGAATTTTAACACGATAATAAATATGTTAAGGATTAAACTAAGTAAATTTATTATTAACTGCAGGTAGTATGACTAGACGAACTATATCTCGATCGACTACTAGGAGGAAAAATTCCTCCACATTTTAAAACAGGTTTTTTCTATTTCTATTTTATCAGTCTGGTTTCTAAGTTTGCCTTTTCAGCTTCTACATTTATTTTAGTAGATGAGGAGGGGTTTTTCGGGAATTTTAGGAGCCTCTAGTTGACCCAGGAATTGTCAAAATTTTGGGGTCTTAAAGGGACGGAGGACAAAAACGCTTGAGTATTCGACATGCAGGCGGAAGGGTAGACTTATACATGTCGGGAATTGAGATAGTTTCGAAACCCGGATCTTGATACCGGAGTTTGGGGACGAAGCTATCGGCGGATTGCCCTATGGCTAGGCCGGGTGCTTGAACTTCACGAGCTGGAGTTAGTTGAGTTGGTTGTATTTGGTTGTTTCTAACAAAGCGAGGTGCGTTGAGAGCCACACGCAGTGATTTGTTTTGGAAGATCTGAATCTTCTCAGGCGCTGCCGGCGTGAAAAATCGATAGTAACCCTGAAGACCATACAGGACTACGGATCTTAACAGGACTTTTTGAAGAAAAATTTGAACCTTGATTTTTCGAGGTAAGTTTACTCGTTCTGCAGGAGAGTGGATATAATAGCTTGATGACGCCGTGACCCTTACTAAGACGGGTTTCGTTTTTTAAGTCGTCTTTAATTCCGAATATATAGGTGAACGTTATATGGTAACACCACCTAGCGGTCGGCGGTACTAGCATATTTCGACCTCTAACTTGCGAGGGGTAGTCACCCTTGTGGGCTAGACTTAAATAAAAGAGAACCAGAATTCTGTGTACTTCGATTACTTCGAGAAAAGGACATCCGAGCTTAACTGATTAATTCTTAAAGAACCAGAACCGGTCTTAAGATGCGGATGAATTTTTCCTAATAGCAATTGAACGAGACATAGTTCGTCTAATCGTACTACCTGTATTTAATAATATAGTTAATTATTATATATTAATAACTAATACGATCAAGTAGATAGAACTCTGCTTCTCTTTTATGCAACTTCAAATGAAGAAACAGTTAGATAAGTCGAGCGTTACCTCCAATTTTTTACTTCTCTTATTACTTTCCTGCTTTCTTTTTGGAGCCTACACTATACTTATTTTTCACAGCATAGTGGCTTCCGATTTAAGCTCTTCAGTAGCTTCAAGGAAACTAGAAATATATTTGAAAATTGTTCAGGAGGGACTAATAGTATGTGCAGAATTAATATGATCGGAATCAAATATACTCATATTACGTTAAATTTTCACATGGCTTGCAAAAAAAAGAAACATGTTTGCCAGTGACATTAAATGTCCAACAATTGTTATAAACCGATGATAAACTATCTTAGTTCTTTTGTTATGTACCCTGGAAGGAGGACGTTATACGTTTCAGAAAAAAGTAGCTCAAAGAGAACGCATATTTTTATTTATTTAATACGATAAGTCATGAACATGACTTAGTCAAGGGAAGGACTTCTTGTTCCAATCCCGCAACAATTTATCTCCCTCCAACATAATCTTTACAAAAGGCTCAACAAAACAGGTTGCTCATTCGTCCGTTTTTTCAGACAAACTCTTTGCTATTAAAAAATCCCTTCATTGAATCATTTTCAGATAGTACAGTCCAAAATAGCAATTCGGTGCCGTGTTCCAAAAGTAAGGATCGTTGGACCTTATTTTTCTGGGCAGATATCACGCTACCATTTTATTTTGACGCCATTTTTTCATGATATTTATGATAGTTTGGGTTTGGATATTGTGTAGTGCAGACCTACAAGTTTTGTTATGAATAAATACACACTAAAAGAACGCATTGAAATGATTGTATATGTATCGCATGTATTGTATATGGTGTGCGTGTGTGGCAATGTAGATGCTCTGACTTACAAGGTCATTCTTGTTTTGACGCGCGCACAACAAAAATAATTATTGACTGTGTGCGGTAATTTTGTGCCGTAAATATTTTCGTCGCATGGTAAATTCAACACACACGCCAAATTGTATTGGTGTGGATCCCAGCTTTATGTTTGATTAGATTATTTCGACAAGCGTCAAAATCAGTGTTTTTATTATTTTTTATATTTTCTGTAGTCTATACTTTTCTGTTTTGGTACTTCATCCAATAACGCTTTTTTGCGATTTTTTTAAATTTTTCTTGGTGAAATTATTCATTATTATGAATGCAGCCACTTCATCATAATACAATGCTGGGGCATGCGTTAACTGCAATCAGTTACTCACTAAATAATAAATTACTAAATAATACATTTCAATATAGCCACGTCACGTATGAATCTTTTTAAAACTAAAACATTAATTTCACTTCAACACGTCCACACACAAATGCTGTGCGCCGCAAATTCCGTTCGTCAGAAACTCGATATTGACGTTTGCCAGAAAACCTATAACACATCGTTCGTGTGCGGCGAAAATATTTGTGTATAATCTTATATGTCAGAGGTATACATTGCCGCGCACACGCGCCACATACAATACATACAGCCCGCACAACGCAAATTTTTATGTGGACCCAGCTTAACCTACGAACATCTCACTGTACACAGACGGTTTGGGTCGTAAATATTTTCGCCGCACAGTAAATTCAACACATACGCACATATTTATTGGTGTGGCCCAGCTTAAGAATTCGGAGCAGTTGGTGAAATCGAAGGTGGTGAGTTTGAAGTTGGTGAGTTTGAAGCACATAATATTGAAAATATTGCACGTGTGAATGCGCCTCTTGAAACGTCGACGTGACGACGAAAATTCGACGACGTGGTGCACAATTGGGTATTTTTTCACACAGTTATTTGAGAATGTAGAGATATAACTTGCGCATTTTTCTCTATAAGCTTCAAATTTTTCAAGACATTGTAATGAATATTGTAATGCTATCATAAACCACTTCCATAAAATTGACTATTTCAATGTAAGATTGATTTAACGGCTCCGGTTTATTTTTTATAGCGATTTTTTAAGGAAATGATTTACATAAATAAACTCCAAACCATACAACAACTCAACATCCCTGTTAAAATCACTGCATTAACACCAGATATGATGACAAAAGTTACGAAAAACATGTCAAAAAGGGCACGAAGTTACATTACTGCAAGCATTTGATTGATATAATATTCAAAATTGACATAATGTTAATTAACACAAAACTTGTTAACTTTTTTCTTTTAAAAGTTATAAGTAATTAAAATGGTAATGTGACATCCTAACATGGTATGTTTGTACACCACCGATCGTATAAGCTTCTTGGGAAGAAAATTGATGGAGTGATTCAGGCTGAAGGGGATTATATTGAATAAATATAGCCTAGAGGCTATTTTTAGTTTTCGACCAATAACATTTTCCTTTACCTTATTCGTTTTCAGAATTTGATAACGCACTCTGTATATTGTATTTCATCGAAGTCAATTTAGTAATAAGTTTGATTGATTGTTTGCATTATTTATAATGAGATATATATATATATATATATATATATATATATATATATATATATATATATATATATATATATATATATATATATATATATATATATATATATATATATATATATATATATAAACATTATTTTTTAAATTTTAGATGATCAGGTTGAAGAGGATTATTATATGAAGACTATCCGGTAAGTAAATAATCGAATCATACTTTACTCCCGGATATTATACAAATACGATGAATAGTGTCTGCATAAATTAAAATGCAAGTCTAATTACACCATTTGAACGTGCATAATTATATTAGCGAGCAGGTAATGAACGACGATTGAAAAAATGAACTGAATTGAAAAAATGAATGAACTAAATGATTCTATTAACTGTTCATATTATTTCATAAAATAAATCCTACTTTAGAAAATGTTTCATTATCTTGTAGTTTTAAAGAATGTTTTTTAGTGTGTCCGAAATTCCTATAGGGGTCGCTACCAAATCATCATGGTATATCAAATATTTGATAAATCATGATGGAACGTTTAACATCAGAACAGGGCTTGCAAATTGTCGAAATTTATTATCAAAATCAGTGTTCGGTGCGCTCAACTTATAGAGCAGCTTAGTGAATTGATGGTGCACATAATCGCCCAACCGAGCGCTGTATTCGGCGAATTATCGACAAATTCCAAACGCATTTCACGTTACTCGATATTTAAACAAAAACAAGATAAAAACTGTGCTTTCCGAAGAAAATATCGCAGCTGTTGCTGACAGTGTTGACGAAGATACAAATTTATTAATTCGTTAATGGGGACCGTTACAAGGCGATGTTCAATGATTATTTCATTCCGAATTTGAATGGTATTGACTGAGGGAGAATGGTTCCAACAAGACGACTCTACATATCATACAGCCAACGCAACGATCGATTTATTGAGGGAACAGTTCGGTGAGAAAATTATTTCGAGGGACAGATCTGTTAATCCTCCACCAAGATTATGTGCCTTTCGATTATTTCCTTTAGGATTATGTTAAGTCTTTGGTTTATGCCGATAAACCAGCAACTATTGACGCCTTGGAAGCCAAAGTACTTAGTCAGAACTAGCCGCGGCAAACATTTGTCCGAAATTGTTTTCAAACATTAATGGAATTGAATGTGATTTCACATAATAGATAATTTCAAGCCATCTAATTTGTTTATATCTGTTTTATTTTTAAAAAAATCACCCTATTTTATCAAATACGGCATGCCTGTGAAGCAAAAGAAAAAAAATATATTTTACAAATTTAACTTTACCTTAACCTGAAGTTAACCTAAATTAACAAAAAAATATTTATTAATGTTATTGTTGATTCAATTCATCTTCTGATGATGCTGATATGGACGTGCCCGAAAGTAATACCTTTTTTACATTGAATCAATTCTTTTTCTTGTATTATTCATTCTTAATTCATAATAAATCTACACTCCTATTCAATAAATTCTTGCCATCTGGTGGACACATTTTCAGTTCCAGATATGGAGAACAAAGCAAAATAATTTTAAAATCTTTTAACCTACCCCATTCCTACACTCAAAAAAAGTACTGCAAAAACCTAAATACCATTTATTTAGGTCTTTAGGAAGCAACAGATGAATAAGGTGGATGATTAAATACATCCCATCCTAATCCCAATTATTTTTGCTGAGTGATGCCTCGTATCGCCATGCTGTATAATCAAAACTTTTATTGACTATCTCTGGTTGCATAATAGTGAAAGTTTCATATACGTATTCTAATTGTTCACAATAGTGATCTGAGTCTTATGGTTTGGTGCGGTTTTAGAACTTTAACCTGAATATTCTACCAAACTCCAAAAAGAGCATATTTCAGTATAACCTTGATTTTGAGGGAAATACTGGAGGTTTGTGTTGGAGGGACTCATTTTCTTAGATTTGGGATTATTATAAAGTACCCATGTCTCGTATGAAGTCACTACATGATCGATAAATAGTTCAGCATTATGCCACTGTAGAACAAATTACAGGTGATTAAGCAAGATTCTCTGTTGATTTTACCAATATGTTTTGAATATTCTTGAACTATTGACTAAAGTAAATTAAACATATTCGATAGTTTTACAATCTGAGAAAAAAGTATGGTCTTCAACAACACCTGCTACACATTATTGTCTAGAATCGCTTGCCTTTCTGAACGAGATACAGATCAAAATCTCTAGATCTAAACTCTGCAAACCAACTTATGATATTTATGATTATCTCACACTTCTGGACAAGCATTACGGATGTTTTTGTATATATTATTACATTGTTCTCCTTTCAATATTCATACATCATACAAGTGAATTTTCAAATTTCAAGGTTTCAATTCAAGTTTTTCAATTCAAGGTTTCAAAACAACAAAAGGGGAAAATTTATTTTAGTGCAAAGTTCATTTTTATTTTGTTATGCGTAATTACGCATAACCGCCTTGTAGGTTTATTTTAATTTCCCTCGTACCCTGGCATAACACGCTTTTCACTCTACGTATTCTAAAACCTCAGTCTAAATCGGTTAAAATAGTATCGACACAGTGTCCTTGTATCATGTTTCGGTTTTGAAAATACGTAATCCCCCTGTATCAAATCAGGCGAATATATGGGATGGCGCTCAAGTAGTAGTAAGCGTTTCATATTCTACCACGAATTTCTGATGGATAATTCGTTTGAATTCAATGAAAATGATGAGCACAGTTTTGATTCGACTCTTTTGTATGCACACTGTTGTTGTTTTTTTGTTCTACTGGCTCCTTCATTCTAAGTTCATTCTTCATTCCATCTACTATTACGAAGATTGCTATTTATGTATCCGGAATTGGCAACAATGGTATTGCTAGACACCATCTGACATATACATCGTAAAGTTTGACATTGTTGAGTGTATACGAACTCAGAACTTTTTGTCATACGGTTGTTATTTGTGTTGTTTAGTGGCTTGAAGATTTCAACTCAGTCAAAAAATGGAATTAACTCGTGAGAATTTTAATTCGATGATTTACTACGACTTTCAACGTAGATTATCTCAACAACAGTGCATCGATCAACTCATTTCGACTTTTGGCGATGAAGCACCATGTAAAACCACTGTATATACCTGGTTTAGTGAATTCAATCATGGCCGCCTTTCGCTCACGGACAAATTTAAAGAAGGTCGTCCAAAATCGGTTGTTGTGTCAGAAAAAATCGATACTGTGCGCGAACTAATAAAGCAAGATCGTCATGTGACATACCGTGAGATTGAGGTATCCCTAGTCATTATGACAAGCATACACAAGATTTCACATGAACATTTAGCCGTGAAAAAGATTTGAAGATTGGTGTGCGTTGGATTCCGCATAATTTGACAATCGCTAAAAAAAGGTTCGTGTCGATTGGTGCAAAGAAATTGTCAAAAAATACAACCGTGGTGCGTCAAAAGTCGTATAAAACATCTACACAAGTGACAAATCTTGGATCTATGTATATGAGCCCGAAAGTAAACAGCAGTCTTTCAAAATGAACCAAACCCAACAAAAGTTGTTCGCCCAAGAAGCACTACGAAGTTTTTTGGGGAAAAAATGGGCATATGGCTATATTGCCACCAATCGTAGAACAGTCAATTCTGAGTGGTACACAACCATTTGTTTGCTAGAAGTCTTTGAAAAAATAAAAAAAAATCAACCAGCGACGCAAGATCATTCTTCGCCTTGTCAGCGCGAGCTCTTACACATCGGACCGAACAACTCAAGATTTGACCGGTCAAAACATCAAATTAATAGGTCATCCAACGTACAATCCTGATTTGGCACCCAATGATTTCCTTTTGTTCCTGTTCGTGAAGAATAAACTACCTGGTCAACGATTTTCGATGCTAGAAGAAGTGGTTGATGCATGTTATAGAGATACCTTAATAATGCTATGAAAATGGGTTCAAACGTATACAAAAGTATATCGATTATCGCGAAGAATATTTTGCAAAACAATAAAACCATTTTCACTGATAAATATTTGTTTATATTTATTATTCCGGGTACATAAATAGCAACCCTCGTATTAGTGTGTGCGGCACAAAGCAAGCGTAGGGTTTCTGTTTTCGAAAATTTTGTATTAAAATGAGATGAGCAATAAATTTAGCAGTGCCAGTGAACTCCTCCATAAGTCTGACAACATTTTAACCGTGCTGGGCTCTGGCTTCCTCTAAGCCTTTCCTCCATTCGATCGAGGAGTACAGCTCATCACCGTATGAGCCTCAATAGATTCCTTGTATCTTCTGTGACCTCGTCTTCCCACTTTTTCGTTTCGTACCAATCATTTTTCCCTAAGGCTCTTCCTAGTTTTACTTGAGTCTCCCATTTTACTACTCCATCCATTATAGTCTTTTAAGTCTAAACAGAATTTCAATGGGCGGATATTCAACCGTCTTCCCCTAAGGATTTTTCTAGTTTTTCTTGAGTGTTCCATCCTACTACCAATCTCAATGGGCGAATATAAAAATATTTGAATCATGAACTGTACTTATGATTATCTCGAATCCTCCATTGTCCATTATCATTCTTTAGGCCTAGTATTCTTTTAATCATTTTTCGGTCAAATGTATTGACATTGTCCAAGAGCTTTTTATGGCTTCACAACACACCTTATGGTTTCACAACCATAGTTTCGTGTTCGTCTTCATAAACCGCTAGTTTCGTGTTCGAATACTCGTCTGTTGATCTGAAATAAGTTTATCTAGCTTCCATTTACTCTTTTCCGTTGTTCGCCGTGTTAAACCCCAAAATATTTAAAATTCCACACAAATTTTATTTAGTTGCTTATATTATAATTGCAATGCTTTAACCAAATCATTTTAGACTTAGATTGTTGCAGCATCTTTATTTATTTTGCGTCATAAAACACTGTCATATTTTATAAAATTTCAAGATATGTTGGGCCTTGAAATATCTAGTTTTGAAACCCTAAATTGATTTTTACATTAAGCGAATATTCAATCACTTCTCAATTTTCAAACTGTGCATGTCATACTGTACGTTCTTAGTATCGTAATAATGTTTATGTTTCTGTATGTGTGCATTCAGAAAAAATCTAAATATTTAAGAGTTGTGCAAGTTTTAAAATATTACCTAAATATTTGTCTACTCTGGCACTGTTCTCAAATATGTCAGAAAATGGTTCTGGTTCAAGTTACTTTTCCATTCGCTAGTTTCTTTTCTTTTACTTTTCTTAGGGCGTCTTTTGGTTTAATTTTCAAAGAGGTTATAGAACGTTAAGCGATTTTCCTATCGCTACCAACTCATCCAGTAGCACATATTTTATATAATGTAAATGTGTAAGTTTCAGCATTGTCAGTACGTTCTATTAACCTTAAGGTTATTATACGAAATTCCAACTACTACGATGGTGGTTCGAAAAGTTCTTGACCTAACACAATAATCGCACAAATATGACCGAACGACTGTCAGTTATAGTTCGTTAGATAGCGTGCTTCGAATTTTCAGATGCGTGCGTCTTGGATTATTATTTGTGGCGATCCAGTAAAGCAAACATGCTTTAAATTTTTCTGAAAAATGAAAAAAATTGATGTTCGAACTATTATAAAGTACTTTATTTTATGAGGTTTAACACCATTATACCGAGGGAATTAAATTTCATTTTAAAGGATTCTGCCCCGTCGTTGGGAACGCCGAAAACCATTATGATCGACAAAATTGTCGCAATAGATTTCAACAGATCACGCCCACTATATTTTACATGAAATTCTGAACGAATAATATTTCCACTCTATGGGTGGCGCGTTTCTGCCAAAGTTGCATTCGAATAAACACTTCTCAAGAATGTTTTAACTTATTCTTTTTTGGTTTTGTGTTTTAGTAACAGTGTTTTATAACAATAAATGAAACATAGATTTATAATGGTGAATACCAGAGATTATGCAGTAGTCTAAATAGTGGGTGGGAGAAGGTGAATGTGTGTTAATGAAAGCGAAAACGGTTTCATAATGGGGATAGTCATGACAACGGTTTTCTGGGATGTTCGTGATGTGGTGCTCACAGACTATATAGCAAAAGTTGGGATCATTACCATGGAGTTTTTCGCTTCACTACTATACCAATTAGAGAGTATTTTTCAAACTGCACACACGCCTCGATTTGTTCTCACAATACTCCATGATGTACGCTTCCAGATACGTTGTATTCTTCGGATTTGGCCCCCATCGATTACTTCCTTTTCCCAAATCTGAATAAATGGCTCCTTGAACGAAGATTCATTTCAAATGATGAAAGGTCGTTGGTCTAAATGTATTGAGGTGCTATATATATATATATATATATATATATATATATATATATATATATATATATATATATATATATATATATATGGAAATATTCCATGGAAATGGAAATGGAATGGAAATATTCCAGGAAAGGACAGTGTAACTGTTGAAAAGTTAAAAGCTGGTGGCAGAACTTTACACCCAACCTATGGAAAAATGCTGAAGTGATTCTTCTTCATAAGAAAGGAGCGCAAAAAGATTTAAAACACTACCGCCCAATAAGCCTCTTATCAGTATTGTATAAAGTTTTCACTAAGATAATATCTAAAAGAATATATATATAGAAAAACACTGAATAATGCACAATCAAGAAAGCAAATAGGATGGGTCATATTCAGGTTGTCCAACAGGTCCTAGAAAGGCACAATGAATACACCATGCCACTGTGCTTGGCTTTTATTAACTATAAAAAGCCATTTGTCTCAATATCAGAGCAAGCCATAATGGATGCATTACTTAATCAAGGGATAGACAGAACGTATGTAAACCTATTGAGATCCATGTATCGACTTACAGCTACAGTTCATATGGATGATCTTGAAGTTAAAATTAATAAAGCACGGGAAGTACGGCAGGATAATTCAATATCGCCTGTTCTTTTCTTAGCGTGCCTTGAAGAGGTGTTCTGTAATCTGTAGTGAGAACAGGCTGGAATAAAAATAAATGGTGCATACTTAAGCCAACTTAGATTTACAGATGATATCGTTCTCATGTTACAAAACCCAGATAAACTATAAAAACACATATACATACAAGTTGCAAAGGACGGAGAACCATTTGACTTTAAAATAAACCGGAAAAAGAGTCAGGTTATGTTCAACAGATTTGTTGAAAACAGAAGAATATCTATTTTGGGAAGCGATTTATATGTGGTGAACCACTACATATATCTTGTGCGAAGGATTTCAATGAAGAGTGATACTGCCCGGAAAGTGGAACGGCGTGTTAAGTGTGGCTGGCAAGTATTTGGCAGGCTCAACATAGTGTTGAAGAACAAACTTCCACTTTGTTTGAAGAGAAATGTTTTTGATCATTGCGAGCTGCCTGTTCTGACATACGGAAGTGAAACATGGACACTCAGATCACAATCAGGTCAAAAAGTTCGGGTAGCATAGAGGGGAATAGAAAGGTGTATGCTTGGCATTACAAAGCGGGACAGAAAGACCTGCACATAGATCAGAGAACAAACGAAAGTTAGTATGTAGAGATGAATACCTCTTGATCATAAGCGATATCCACGAAGAGGACCTAAAACACGATGGATCTATGACATCATTTCGTGTAATGCGAAAAGGTTTATTCTTATGACTATTAAACTACTTTTCAGAAGACCCTCGTATTGTTAAATTTAATTAGCACTTATTAATTAGAATCGTCATAATATACCATTTTTAGTCGTAAATCTACCATATTTCTGTTATTGCAAGAAATGTGTTTTCTACATTAATTATATATTTTAATTATGGGTAACCATTAAATTATTTATTTTGTCTTTAGATAGTTTATTTCCAAGTATAGACAGTCATTTATTATAAAGCAAATAAATTTAAAATTAATATTGGCTTATTTTATTATGGGTTATAAATTATTGATGAAGATCAATATCAAAATATAATCTTATATTTTTGTTATCTTAATACTTTAATACGTCGTATAATTAAAAAAATCTAAACGATTATTGTAAAATCCCTTTTCCATTATGTTAAAAATATTGAAATAAATAAGTGGTAGATAATGTTGAGAATGAACAACCTTTAACGAGTCACTGATTTGGATACTTGTTTGACGATGCCATTAACTAATTCAATTGTCTGCAATACCCATTTAAAGTTTTCATTGAAGATTAACCGTTTCACGGGAGCATCAGATATCATAGATGCATTGCACACAAATTATCAAATATTCTAGATTTCTCTTGAATTTCTTGGCTCATAGTTTAGGTATGATCTCCCTCTACTCCCATCTCTGTTATCATTTGTTTTAGTTTTAGTTTTTAGCTTAAGTTTTTTCTCAACTATTTTTATTTATTATTAGGTCGTCAACTTAATTATCGGCCTTTTTGACTACCTTCGACAATTAAAATAGTAATACAAACTTAATGTTCTCCTTCACTTCCTATACACTTTCGCCACCTTTGAGGCAACTGTCGAATCAAAGATCGAAGAAATTTTTTGTGTGAAAAGTCATTGAGGCTTTTTTCGATTTCCTTAGGAAATGTGAAGTGGCTACTAACCATGTGATAGTAGCATGGCTACCGTGGCTACTAACCGTGTGATAAAATATCCCAGCCCAAATCGGAGATCGTTTCCAGAGTATTGTTTGCTGTCTGTTGTCCGTTGCTGTCTGTTGTGCGTTGTCCTGAAGCAAAATAATTTCTCTTCTTCCATTGCGAATATCAGCGCTTTTTTATACCAGAGCGACACTAACACGAATCAATTGCTGCTGATCAGCCGTGACCGTTTAACCCGTTTCTCAACCTGGCGGTCGCGACTCCTACGGGAGTCGCATGCAGGAATATGGGGCGTCGCATTGTGTTAAAAAACCCCTATACGAAACATCCTTTTATTATAGTATTTTAATTTAAAAACAAATGTTATTTTAAAACAAGAAAATTAAATATTACCAGGTAATAACAACATATTAAAATAAAGTAATAGTCAAAGCTGTTTGAAATAATTTAATTCGACGGTTGATTTTATTTTTCACTTAAAAGTTTTTCTATGCGTGCATCATCATTGCAAACAGACATAAGCAATTTTTTTTTCAGTAATATAGACGATTTCTATATTTAGTTTTTAAAAGCACCATAGACGAGAAGCTTTTTTCGCATAAGTAAATATTCATATCGTAGTGCAAGCCAAAACATGAGTTAAAAATTCTAGTTGTAGAGTTTTGTCGGCCGATATTTCAATAAGTTGAAAACGGATTGAGAACCCATCTTTTCTACAAATCATTGTTGCTATCTGGAAAATATTCCAGTGACTAAATTTGCAATTCGTGTAAATGCGTTTTCATACTCTCCAACACGCGATCAATAACAGAATTTTCTAAATCCATATTTTTGGTAATATAATCCTAAGTTAATGTGAATGCATCAAAATTGCGTTTTTCAAAGCATATAATTCAAATACCAGGCTTTTGGCATTGACTTTGTCTATCATTAGTAAAATGCCTTTGTTACGGCCTTGCAAACTCGTATTCAAATCCTTCAAATGTGAAAATATATCACTCAAGTAAGCCAACAGTAATAAAGTTTCGCCATCTTTTAAAAACGCTGAAAATGAGCTATTTTTACCTTTAAAAAAATGTAATTCATCTCGCAATTCAAAAAGCCTCGTTAAAACTTTTCCTTGGGACAACCACCCGACTTCAGTATGGAAAAGCAGTGAGTCGTATTTCTTTGTACAATGTGGAAAGCAAAGGTCGGCTTTTAATAAAATTAACAATTTTTACGGCTTCTGGAAGAACATTTTGTAAATTATCTGGCATCTTTTTTGTAGCAAGCACATTTCTGAAGAAAGCAGTGCGCCCATTCCATATGTAGCTTAATGTATTTTAATTTTACTGTCACACCATTGTTTTCCCCATTATCCATCAGTAAAGTGCGTCTCAAGATATATCGTTGACCGATTAACTGCAATAAACTCTTAAAAACCTCTGCCGCAACGAAATCCGGCAAAGTTACAAGAAACGTAAACAGGGCCTGGCCTAATAAAATAACAGGTAAAAAGATAAGATTAATGTTATACCTGGTTTAGTCGTTTCGAAATATTTTAGTTTGGTTCGCATGATTTTCTTAAACAGTGCAGTTCTATAATTGGGATCCTTTTTTTTTTGTTATTCCAAACGTGCTAAAAATGTGGTGTTTTTTGCAAGATAATATTTGTTAAGATAAACTATGTTAGATAAACTATGCAAGATAAACTATGTTATTAAAATAGAAGATTCCTATGTATCATTTACTAATAATATAAAACTAATTATTACTAATGCAGAACAAAGTGACAGTGAGAGCGATACCGAATTAAATATATAATTAAATTTAAGTTATAATTTTTATTGTATTATTTTTATTATACTGATAAATTCAATACACAAACCAATAAACAATGTTTTAGTCATACATAATAATAATAATAATAATAATAACAATTTTATCTTTATCTACGAAGAGAGGAAGGCGGTAGAGGGCTGGGTTGTTTGGAAGTGATACACGAAAGGGAATGTCAAAGCCTAAAGAACTACTTTTATAGAAAACACTCACCCATACATCGAGCAGCTGTAGTATTGGATAAAAAGTACACTCCTCTTCGGCTAGCCGAACCACCGCAACCATAACCAGAAAATGCATTTGAAATAATGAAAACCAAGTGGCGCAACAAAGCCTTGCATGGACGGCACTATGCTACTCTAAACAATCAAGAATAAGTTAACTTCAAGGCTACAAGTACACATCTAACCTCAGGATATCTCTTTGGAGAAACAGAAGGATTTATAATGGCAATACAGGATCAGGTTGTACCCACGAGAAATTATGTTAGAGTCATCATGAAACAAAACATACCAACCTCCAAATGCAGATACTGTGATAAAGACGAGGAATCGATACAATATTTAATATCGGGTTGCACCTATCTGGCCCCCACCAGCTACCTATCAAGACGTGATTCCATGGGTAAAGTTATTCGCCAACTTCTATGTCTGAAACATGGATTACTAACAACATTCACACCATATCATCAATACGCTCCTAAACCTGTTCTAGAAAATCAACACATTAAATTATATAGGGACTTGCAGACTCGCACTGCAGGGAGTCGCAGGGACTCGCAGACTGCAGGGACTCGCACGAACGGTGCAAGCAAATAGACCAGATTTAGTCCTCTACCAGAAAGAAACTAATCAAGCCACAATAGTTGACTTCTCTGTACTTTTAGATGAAAATATACTTCGGGAAAAAATTGACAAATATAGAGATCTGGCTTTTGAAACCTAGGATATATGGCACCTAGATAGAGTTAATATTCTTCCATTTGTGGTGAGCGCTAATGGTCTAGTCCACAAATCCCTAATACAGAACCTCGAACAACTAGGTATCACAAAAAGGGCAGTAGTATGGATGCAAAAAGCAGTAATATTTGGAACAGTCGGAATAGTCAGACTCGCCCTTGACGTTCAGTAGACACCCAAGTATTCTTGGTTACATCCGGGTACTTGGAGTTTCTTGTTGTACTTGGAGTTTCACAACTGCGTCAAAAAATAAATAAATAATAATTAATCATAATTGAACAATATTTTATTTTTCCCAAAATTATTCAGAAGTTAAACCACTCCGGCTCTGGCGCCTTTCAAGAAACTAGGAATATTTTTTATTTAGATTTATTGGAGTAATACACATTTTGCCGAAGGGCAACGAAATATCTTGAAACGGACTATACATACCGCAGTGTATTTATTAAAGTTCAAGTATTTGTTTTGTATTGCATCAATAAAAACTTACACGACCAGGAATTTGCAAAATACCGTATTTTCTTTAATTAACCCGTCGCATTCGTATCGGACAAAACACGAAACTTTCGCCAAGTTCAACATGTCTGTTGACTCGTCGAACTGAATAGCAAAAAATCCACTTAATTTAACCTTTTCAATTATTTAATCGTGAACATTATTGGCCATTTCATTAATACATCTCGATATTGTGTCATTTGAAAGCGGTATAGTTGTCAATTTGTTTTGCTTCTTCCAGACTTATCATCACGTTGGTCATATCAATGGCAGCGGATAAAATACGCATTTTCGGCAATCATGTGGGACTTAGACTCCCTGGTCACTCTTAATGCTACTAAAGATGATGCTTCCGGTCTGTTTGAGACTTTTGCTTGAGTGCTGATATCTCATTATGCCTTGATTTGTTGACAGTAATTTGTTAATTTTTCAAGACGAGTGATTTACGCTCGAAAAGTTCTAGTAGTTTGTTTTGTAAAAACGGGTGTTTTGTTTCCAGATGCCTGACTAATGTTGAATACTTCATGCTTTCCGCGGATAGAACTTGATGACAAACAACACCTTACGGCTTGTCATCCAAGGCAATACATCCATATTTTAAATATGTTTTATTGTACAATCTGATGTTTTTCTTTACTCTTTCACCAGATGTAGACGGTGCATTTCGTTTTGTCACAAATTTGCCCAATTTATGTAATATTATTAATTTATTTTATTACCACACTATTATTAATTTATTTATCACTGAGTGAGAGAAGAAATCGTAGTACTTGTTTTCATAAAAACACAATTAACAATGAAACTCTTCGTCTCGTTGCTTTGTGTTTATTACTAAAGCGCATAGCTTATAAGAACCAGTCTAAGCGCGCTTAGAACGAATAATCCGTCTCGCATGCGCCGGGCCGGTCGAGCACAGGTTCGAACTGGTAAAGTAATATAATAACAAGAGCTTATGCAAGTCTTTTAGTTCTATATTTGTGGCTGTATGCGACATTTTGGTATAAGTGTAATAGCCCATGCACACATACATCCGTCATTAACGATTCGTCATTGAATACCTTTAATACGCCGTATTGTACAAATAGATGATTTGTTTTTTTTTACGATTTGTAAGTGTGTGAACACGCTCGTTGAAGTTTATAAGCCATTTAAAAATAAAAACGATTCTTCATAAATCATCGCCGTGTTAACCGGTCGACGAAAAACTTTCATAAACGTCAAATTAACATAATGTAGTGAGAGGGTCTCAACGTTTTTTTACTTAACTTTTTGGCTATTTAATGGGTCGCGACACTAAAAAGGTTGAGAAACGATATCGTAGAGGATCCACTTTTCATTACATGTTGTATTCTTATGCAGGAAGTCATTTTTCTTGTATCTGGAGAGGAATGACAACAAAATCAAAGCGTCTACTCTTAATCTCGGCTGTGAGTTTATAGGGGACCCAACGACTGTCCTTTTGAATTTTCTCTTCCTTGTGTAAACCTTTGGTTATTGCTCCTGGTGTTACTCCGAGATCCTGTCCATGCTCTAGTAGTATACAACAAGAATGTTCTTCCAGCAACTCTTCCAATTCTTCATCCTCCACTGTTACATCATTTTGACTGTCTTGCATTTGTAACATTGAAATCCAAATTTCTTGTTTGAAATTGCTGGTACCACTTCATACAAGTACTCTACGAAACATTATTATCTCCCAAAGCCGCACAAATCATGTCCTGAGCTTTCTCAGCATTTTTTTTTCATTTGGAAGGCCTCAAACGTTGCTTTTCGAACGACATCGCGTCTGAAAAAAATCAGATTCGGATAGGTTCTGCAATCGATGGAACGTAGGGACCGATAATGCTGAGGATCCATACAGGCATTCTAAAAATTAATTGGAAGTGTATTTTTGTTAATGAAACTTAGTCATTAAGTATTTTATTTTATAATTAATATGTTTTGATTTCGTGAAAATCAAACGTGTGAATGTTAGGCGTATCCGAATGGGAAAAAACAGCAAACGGCTTACCCAAATGGCGTGAGAAGACATACGTGGCTGTGCAGATCCATGAGAAAGATAATCGCCGAAAGACCGAAACAGGCTGGACCGCGAGTACCAATTCTGTGTCCTCCTGGTCATAAATGCCTAGCTTGTGGAAGAACATGTAAATTTAAGCTGGGTTATCTGACCCACTATAAAACCCATAATTCTTCAACAATTGTTCAGTGAAACTAATAGTTATGCTTGAGATCATACTCGTATCGGCTTGACAGTAATAGGTTTGATTCATTACGTCTGTTTAGGGTAATATTTGTATTTATAGGTTTTTACCTTCTAAAATGGCTCAACCTCAATGAACTGATAATCCACGTAACTTGAAACATGCTGAAATATTGAAGACAAAACATTCAACATTCTAACAATGAGCAAGAATATTCCTCATCAAGAAAGTAATAATGAAGGAATAGATTATAATTGTATTAAGAGAGACAAAAAAAACTAAATAAAAAAAAACAATAAATTACCACAGCGTATAAAAACCAAAATATATATGGAATATTTTTTTCATAGTAGATATATAACTTAGGTGTTACACAAATAATATGGAATTTTACAAAAAATGTTTCTGCTCGAAATTCGAAATTCGTTGCTAATCAGCAGCTGATAAAGAGGAATCAAATTAATTGGTTCTGTTAATATCCAACTTGAATTTATTTTTATGTATTTATATGTGAATTTTTGTTACATTCATTCTAGTTCATGTAACGTTTTACTAAATTTATGTAACAAATAAAAAATTCATACAGAATGAATAATTAGTGTACTTACACGTAATTTGTATTAATTTTCAATTTAAATAAATAAACTACATACACCCATCTTGATTTTCATATTTTACATTGAACTTAGTTACGAGGCTAGTCTGAAAAAGTTTCGAGCCTCAACATAAAGATGGCTTTACTCGTCGAAAATATTCTGGTAATATAATTGTGCATGCTTTGAAAGATAACCTTGAAAAATTTAGCCATATTAAATGCTCAGTTGTTGCTTAACAGTCATTTATGTCAGTCGATGTTAGTGTTTCTGTAAAGTTGGAAACATCGAATATAGAGCTGTCATTAAGTTCTTGCATTTGAAAGGGAATACGTCAAATTGCGAGTTTACCGTTGAACCATATTTTTCGAAGACGAGGGAATATGTGGTTGGAGCAAGATGGTGCCACAGCGCACACCTTATGTAAAACAATCAACTTTTTCTTAATCATTTAATTTCTCGAAATGGAGATTTAGTATAGGCGGTTAGATATCCTGATTGGGCATCAGAGGGTTATTTTTTATAAGGATTTTTGAAGGAAAAGGTTTACATAAATAAGCCCCAAACCACCCATCAAACCCCCAAACCACCACTCAAGGACAACATCTGTTCTAAAATTAATTAACATAAAATTTAAAGACCAAATATACATATTATAGACAAAAAATCTATCTTGTTTCCTTTAAATGTTAAAAATAATTAAAATGATAGTGTGATACTTACCCCACCCTGTATATAAAAAATAATAATTGATTACATGAATTCAGTTGGTTATTAAAAAAACCCATGAAACTGAAAATAATACTTCCTTAGCTTTAAAATTGTGATAAAAACAAATTGTTTCAATATTTCGATAATATATCAGTTTTTCTTTAATGCATTAATTACCTCTATAATTATCAGATACAAAAACACTTACCAGTTACAGGATCAATTTTCCAGTTGTCTAAAAACACTTACAATAAGCACTCAGTGAGGTTTTCTAGCGGTACTAATGGTATGATAGGTACTGACGCGCGCTGACAACTACCTAAGTTCGGAACCATTGTACAAGGTGACAGAAAATTGCTGCATTTGTAAAATATGCGCTGAGTAGTATCAATTTTTAAAACACGCTTATTTGCAAGTGTCGTTAAAATAATATGTGTTACTAATCTGTGATAGTTTATAGTTTACGCATTTCTAATGGCGTGTTAAATATGCAATATTTTATTTTGTTCCACATACGAGAGTTACGAAAAAAATGTTGTCGAACCTTCGTTATTTTAATTTTTGTTTCCAACTTTCCTTGCTGAACTATCATAGCGAACATAAACTAAGTATTGATCTATCTAATAGTCAGGTATGAAAGTTTTACTAGGGTGTAACAAAATTATTTCAGTTTTTGTGGCACTTAATTACTCACTGTTTAAAAAATGTATAGCTGGAGGTTATTCCTCGAAATATAGGCCGTTGTTTTCGATGACCTTAATCCATCTTTGAGCCAGTAACTCTATTACTCTTCGGTACCACGATGAGTCTTTGGAGGCGAAAAATTTGATGCAGGCTTTTCCTCGCAAAAAGACCGGAACAAGTTTATGAATTTATCGCCCTTCTATCAGGAACCAATTCCGAAGTGAATTATTACGACCTAATTTTAAGGCTCTTGTCTCCCGCTCGGAACTTTTTGAACTAGAGCTAAGCGGTACCGATTGATACTGCACCTTCCCCCTCTACTTCACAAATCTCACGAGCAGCGTCTCAATTTCACAGCGTTTCAATTTCATTAAAAACCATCAACTGAATTTGTCGGAGCAAAAAGGTGAGATGAAAAATGGGGTTAAACCTCTGAAGAGTAAAGTATAATTGTAAAAAAGTACATCTGGCAAATATTAATTGGTTATTATTTGACGAAAAAACTACAAATGAACTAAAAAACATCGTTAAAACATTTTTTTTATTAAGAATCATGCATCAGCCCTGAAGAATGTAAAAATGTCGCAATATCCCTACGAGAGATCGTTATTTGAAAATTGCGACAAAAAAGACTCCAGTGTTTCAGTGCTTGCATTTATATTCGATTTATAATCAAAAATATATTCTGTACGCCAATATCAAAATATTCTTCATATTTACGGAAAACCTCTTCAAAATTCCGAAGGAGCTAAGCTTATTTATGGGCAACGATACCCCGAAAGTCCGCCTCCAGCTCGGCAAACGCGTCCAAATTTCTCAAAGACTTTGGGATACGGGTAGTATGAAGTCGAAAAACAAATTTTACATCCTGTTGAAGATGGTTCTATCAGAAATACTCGAAGTGGTGCGCGACAAGTTGGAGTTTTCCATTAAATTGATTCCACTCTTATCATGTACAAAGGGTGCAAACACTCTTACACACTAATTTTTCACACAGGCAAAGACGAAGACGAAGCTTCTTTCACGAGGAATGGGATTGCGGGCATTTTGAAAAATTAATTTAATAAAAGAATTGATGATCATGCGTTTCGTAATATAACGTGAATTGTTTAATACGTCTTATAATTTGAAAAACGGGTGCAACTTTGTTGAAAAATTAGTTCAACTTTGATATTAAACGACAATAATGTAAAAGTTGCTAAGAAATAGTTGCCATTGTTAAGAAAATTTAACATGTTTATCATAAACATGGTTAGATTTTGAATATATGTTTTAAAGGAACTTTTTGTTAAAAAACTATAAAGAATCGTTGGTTAAATTTACGAAAGCACTTTCACCCCGTACAATAGTAAATTTGGTAAAAACTAACAATTCATATATAACATCGTCTATCTACAACCTTTCTCAACCTGGGAGTCGTAATGTATTAAAAAAATAAGATCCGTATACGAAACATCCTTTTATTTAAGTATTTTTAATTTGAAAACAAGTGTTTGAAAAGTAAATATTACCAGGTAATAACAACATAATAAAATATACTTAAATAAAGTAATAGTCAAAGTTGTCTAAAGTAATAATTTAATGCGACGGTTGATTTTGTTTTTCACATGAAGAGTTTTTCTATACGTGGATCATCATTGCAAACACACATAATCAAATTATTTTCCAGTGATAATAGACGATTTCTATATTTAGTTATAAAGCCACCGTAGGCGAGAAGCTATATTCGCATAAGTATAACTAAGTTTTCAAAGCTTCCGTTACTAAGCTTCCGTACTCACATCGTCGTGCAAGCCAAAACTTGAATTAAAAATTCTAGTTGTAGAGTTTTGTCAGCCGATATTTCAATAAATTGGTTATGAATCTCAATAGGTAATTCAGCAGCTGCAAAAAGATTTTCATCAAACGGATTGAGAATCCACCTTTTCGACAAATCATCGTTGCTATCTGAAAAATAGTCCAGTAACTAAATTTTCAATTCGCGTAAATGCATTTTCATAACAGAATTTTCAAAATCCATATTTTTGGTAATACAATTCGAAGTTAAAGTGAATGCATCAAAATTAAGTTTTTCAAGGCGTATAATCCAAATACCAAGCTTATTGTTGAAGGCATTGACTTTGTCTGTCATTAGTAAAATGTTTTTGTTACTGCCTTGTAAACTCGTATTCAAGTCATTCAAATGTGAAAATAAATCACTCAAGTAAGTCAACAGTAATAAAGTTTTTCCATCTCATAAAAACTCTGAAAATGAGTTATTTTTATCTGTAAAGATTTTCAACCACTTGACTTTAGTATGGAAAAGCAGTGGGTCGTATTTGGCACCCATTTCTTCGCACAAGGTGAAAAGCAATCTAGTCTGTAATGGTCAGCTTTTAATAAAATTAACACTTTTTACGGCTTCTGACAGAACATTTTGTAAATTATCTGACATCTATTATGTAGCAAGCGCTTTTCTGTGAAGAAAACAGTGCATTCATTCCATATGTGACATAATGTCTAAATTTTACTATCAGAGCACTGTTCTTCCCCGTTATCGCTTTTGCGCCATAAGTTTAAGTATTGTGTTGCATCAATAAAAACTTTAAAGCATCCTTCGCCAGTTGCACGACCAGGGATTGATTAGCAAAATAGCATATTTTCTTTAACTGATCCCACGCATTCGTATCGGACAAAAAACAAAGAAATTGCGCCAAGTTGGACACGTCTGTTGACTCGTCGAATTGAATAGCAAAAAATCAGTTAATTTAACCTTTTCAATTATTTGATCGTGAACAACATTGGCCATTTCATTAATACGGCTGAATATTGTGTCATTTGAAAGTGGTATAGTTTTCAACTTTTTTGCTTTTTCCGGGCTTACTGACATTGACCATATCAATTGCAGCGAGTAAAATGAGCTTTTCCGCATATCGTCTGGGGTTTAGACTTCCTAACTACTCTTAATGCCACTAAATAGAATGCTTGAAGTGCTACCGTCTCATTACGGCTTGATTTGTTGATAGCAATTTGTTGATTTTTCAAGACGAGTGTTTTGCGCTCGAAAAATTCTAATGGTTTGTTTTGTAAAGACGGATGTTTTATTTCCAGATGCCGGACTAATTTTGAAAACTTTATGCTTTCAATGGACAGAACTTGATAACAAACAACACATCGAGGCTTGTCATCCAAGGCAATGCATCCATATTTTAAATATGTTTTTTGGTCTGGTCTTTTTCTTTACAGTTTCACCAGATGTAGACAGTTAATTTAGTTTTGTCACAAATTTGTCCACTTTATTTAATATTATTAATTTATCTTATTACCACACTGTTGTTACTTTATTTAACACTAAGTGAGAAAAGAAAAAAAGTGTCAAAGTATTTAACACTGGGTGAGAGAAGAACTCGTACTTGTTTTCGTAAAAACGTAATTAACAATGAAACTCTTCATATCGTTCCTTTGTTGTTATTAACAAAGCGCATAGCTTATACGAAACTGCCTAAGCGCGCTCGGGGCGAATGGTCCGTCTTGAATGCGCAGCCGGGTGGCGCGAGATGCACGAGCGTGTCATTTTACGTGCGTGCAAGTGCAGGGCGCAGGTTCGAACTAGTAAAAGTAATATAAGAACAAAGGGTTGCACAAGTCTTGTAGGTAACGGCCCAATCACACATACAGGTATGTCCGTCATTGACGAGTCATCATTTAATATAAAGACAAATACATGATTCGTTTTTTTTTCACGATTCGTAAGCGTGTGAACACGCTCCTAGGAGTTTATAAGCCATTTAAAAATAAAAACGATTCTTCATATATCACGATACTTAAAAAAGGACGAATTGTCGCCTTGTTAACCAGCCGATGTCAAATTTCGCAACGTTTTTTGCTTAGCTTTTTGGTTATTTAGTGTGTCGCGAAATTGAAAAGGTTGAAACGATGATCTATTACAACTAACTGGCACATGAAAATATATGTAATGAGTAATGAAAACAATAATACTCTTCGAGCTATGAACATTAGAGATGTAATATTGTCTTCCAAAACATAGTAGATGATAAATTTTGCCCAAAATAATATTAGTGTTTTTATACATCCTCTGTTCTATAGATCAGTCTATTTAGTTGTATGAACCTTATGACTATTTTACTGTTTGAACAATTCTTTGTAAATGGCAATATATAGAGTCGAAGTCGAAATTGATTACGAATATATAATTTTTTTTTCAATTACAAAACTCGACTAGTTAGAGTAAATCAAAATATGGAAAATTATCTTACAAAAATGCTTTTACGATATTTGTAAATAGGGTAATGAGACCGGTGGCGTATCTTGCAATTTGGCAACACTGTTGGCTTCGCATTTGGAGCGGAGGCAGCTCAACATCTGATGCATCTTCAGTACAGTAGAGTTCGGGTTTGAACTCGCTAAAGTCGCTTGGTCCATAACAAATCTTTTCGTGAATCGCATTTTTCTAGTGCGTTGATTAGGAAGAACAAGAGCGAAATATGCCTTGACTTTTTGGGGAGGATTGAGGGAAAATGCGATTCATGAAGAATTGCTACGGACTACCAAGTAACTCTAAAGAGTTTAAATTCGTACTGAAGCGGTTGGCCAGTCTAGCTGCCTTCCAAAGGACAGGCCAACAGTGTTGCCAGATTGAACGCTACGTCATTAGTCTCATTATTTTGTTCACACACCTCGTATGTTTCAACATAAATATTTTTTATTTTTCTCTGGCTCTTTTATCATTATTCACATACGTATAATTATGATATTTTCATTATAACCAAAACAACATACAATTTTTATTTCATAAAATTTTAACGTAGCGATTTCGATGTTCAAACACGTATTTGGCACGACGTCTATAAAGGTAGAACTTGATGAATTACTGTAATAGCCCATAAAATAATACTATTAGATCACCCACGCGTAATCGCCGATAATCAGCTAATATGCTAATAATGGATCTACTAATTTGGAAAATAAGTTCCTTTTTTTATGTTATAGAATGCGGTAAAAAAACGGGAGATTATAAAAACTCAGAATTTAATCGAAATCTTCTTCGTATTCGTCTTTACAGAAGAGTCGTGACTTATGAAACTCATTACGTTCGCGCACTCTCCGGACTATTTCTCGTCAGCGTTCTCTATATCTGGCTCCCTTGGTTATATATTGGAGAGATGCTAGCTCTTTATTTGGTCTGCCTATCTTTTTGGGGGTCTGTCGCGTGATCCAGAATCCTCCATCCGTCCCGGCAGCACCAGTCTTTCTAGATTATTGTCATCCCTACGTTCAAAATTGCCGAAGAATCTTAGTATTTGTACAGGATAGCCTTTTGGGTTCATTAATTTCTAACGAATGCGTTTGTTTGTTTGACAATCTACGGAATGCAAAGAACCCATCTGCAGCACCACAGTTCAAATGAATTAATGCGCTTGAGGTCTTGTTTTTTAAGGGTCCATGTTTCAGCGGGATGTAGCAGTACTGAAAAAACTAAGCTTTTTACTATCTGTTTCTGTATGTTCTGTGTTATATCCCATTTATCATCTTCTGATCTCATAAGTGTTACTGCCTTCATTCGATATTAAAACCCCAAGATAGACAAATTGACATATTGTACATGTTGTGGTTTTGACGGTTGATAATCATTATTTTCGTTTTCTCCTGGTTTATTTCTAGTCTAGTTTGATAAATAAGGTGAAAAAAAAATCATATATTGATTAAGCATTGTTTTTTGATGAAGAAAAATTACCTTTGAAGCAAAACAATTGCTTGATAAACATTACCCTGCCCCAGAAAATCAACCATACAAGGTTGATACAATCAACTCTACAAGGAGAATATATTAATGAATCAAGTCGAAATTTGCAAAAAATATGTGTTTTATTTGTCAGACCGGGGACTTATTGACCGATGTATCCTTGCATGGCTCTTTATTGACACAAAGCTCATCGGATATTTGATCTTCTATGATCTTCACTCCTCTCTTTTTTTCGTACAGGTGACTACTAAGCTAATTAGCTAATGATACTCCCAATTTCTACAAAATTTAGCATAATTTCTCCAATTTTATGCTGTCAAACGGCTTCCGATAATCAAGGAGACAGATGTATTCAAGATGATTGACTTCTCTGACCTTTTCGATTATTTGTCGAATGTTGAATATATGATCCAGTGCACCTCTCCCTGCAATGAATCCAGCCCATTCTGGAGGAATCTGTCATGATAAATAGGAATTTTAGCGTTCGTTGATAACGTGAAGAAGGATTTTACTGGTATGTGAAATAAGAACAATAAGGCGGTAATTTTCGCATTTCTTTATAGACCCTTTTTTGGGTAGAGGTTTAAATTGTGAGATCGACCAATCTTCTGTTGTGAAAAATGCCGCCCCTACTTCTTCTTTTCGTTTTCGTTTTCTTACACTGCGTATTGCATTTTTAATTTCTCTTTTTTTATTAGATTCGCGAGTTTCCAAATTAGGTATGCTGGGATTATACCCATCTTGGACGAGTTTCCTGCAATAGAATTTCCATTTGGTTAAAATACAATCGATATTTGTTATTTTTTCGCTTTATGCATTCTGTGTTATCTATATATATATGGTGTATATTTTCTTGCTATTCTACTTCATAGTTTTATAGAGGTCTTTAATGTTGTTTGAATTAAAATGTGAATGGAGTGCCCGACAAGTTAGTTTGTTTCATATGATCATTTTATGCTGTCTACAGGCTCTCCGAATTTCTTGAATTAGCGAAAAGTATTTAATACGATGTTCCTCTGACCGTACACCCATTTTTCTGAATATGTGTCTTTTTTTAAGGCCTTCGTTTGTATTGTGTTTGTTTCATCTACGGACTCGTGATAATAATTCGTAAATTACGCATTAGTGATTCCGAACAATGTTTGGAGCTGTTTAAGCAAAATAAAAATGATTTTTTTCATGCAGTATGTAACAATGGATGAAACATGAACCCCTCACTACACTCCGGAGGAGTCAAATCTGCAGTCAACTGCGTGGACGGCAGCCGGTGAAAGCCGTCCAAAGCGACCAAAAACACAACCATTGGCAGACATGGTTATAGCCTCTGTATTTTAGGATGCGCATGTTAATCGGTTATCTCGAGAAAGGTAAAACAATCAATAGCGAACATTATATAGTGTTAATGATGCATTTGAAGGACGAATATAGCAAAAAGGTTCCAAATGGACAAAGAGAAAGTGCTGTTTCACCAAGACATTGCACCGTGTCACAAATCGTTGGCAACGATGGCTAAATTACATGAGTTGCACTTCGAATTATTTCCTCATCTACTGTATTCTCCAGATCTGGCCCCCGCCACTATTTCATCTTCTCAGATCTTAAAAAAATGCTCACTGGAAAGAAATTTCGCTCCAATGAAGAGATAATTGCCGAAACTGATAGATATTTTGAGGGGAAAAAGAAATCGTTCTATAAAAAAGGTATAGGAATGTTAGAAAAGCGTTAGAATGATTATATTGCTCTACAAGGAGAATATATTGATGAATGAAGTCGAAATTTGCAAAAAAAAGTGCGTTTCATTTGTCAGACTGGGTATTTATTGACCGATGTATCCTTGCCTGGTTCTTTTATTGACATAAAACTCATCCGATATTTGATCTTCTATGATCCTCACTCCTCTGTTAAGACTCGATATACCATATATTATTATTGGAGTGTGGAATGAGTTCCAATTTTTCGCGAATCTTTTCTGGAAATTCATAAGGATGCTGGACTAGTAGCTTCTTGGTTAGAATATAGAATGGATTTTTCGGGTACTATTTTTAGTGTTAAATGAAATTTAGAATACACTAGTCGGTGGTCACTTCGACACTGAGCTCCAGGAAGAGTTCTAGTATTCTGTATTGACAATCGCTATTGAGACCTTAACAAAATATAATCAATTTAATTTATTTAGTTGACGACGGTAGACTGCCTCTGCCAGACGACGAATATGGTGTTGAAATAAAGTGTTCGCGATTACCAACTATTGTTCTATACAAAAGTTCATAAGTCGCTCGCCTCAATCATTTTTTATTCCCATTCCGTATTTGCCAACAATGTTGCTGCTATGACGGTCACATGTTTCACCTAGGTTGGCGTTAAAATCTCCAAGTATAATCATAATTTCTCGACGAATTTTGTGAATGGGTTAGTCAAGATTTCCATAACATTCATTTACTTCATCTTCACTCGATTAACTTGTTGTAGTGTGGAGCTGTATAAGATTTAAAGTAAATAGCTTGCAATTCATTTTTATTGCTATAATTCCCATCCATGCAACATTATTTGGACTCAAATTATCGTGATCTGAAAAACATGTTATGCTTATTATTTAATCGAAATACCTTATTTAATAAACTAGAAACATACAACGTTACAGAAGAAAGAAAGCATTTTATCTTTTAAAGATAATGTCTGAAGTATATCCTCGGTCACTTTGTAAATATGTTTCCAATCTCAACCGCACATTACTCATTACAGGACGCAACATTTCTACTAGATTTCGGGTTATTTATTGTTAAGTTCTGAATTTCGTCTCCGCAATTTTTTATGGGAGATCAGCATACACCTTGTTCTTCAAATGATCCCACAAATAATAATTTTATACCGTTAAAAATCTGACGATCTTGCTAATTAAAGAATGCCCCAATGTCTGGAAATTATTTGATTGGGGCACAACTATCTAACAGCGTTTATCGATACCCTAGCGGTGTGACCTTATTTCTGGACTGGTTCTTTTGGCTGACACCTATATTTCATTAATTATCTCTTAGTAATAATATTTAGGTCATCTACATATCTTACTATCTATTTTCTTTTATTTATCACTCTTCCATTTGCGTCTATGTCTGTTTCGCTGATTACTATGAATTGAACTGAATACTATGTTAAACAGAACTTCGGTCAATGCATGCTTCTGTCGCAAATCTTCGATTTCAACGTTTACTGTGGAATGTTGTTGGTTTTTTTGGTACCGCCTTAGAGTGCATCGCCAGTGACCTTAGCTGATATTCAGATTTCCATCATGGTCTCGTATACTACTACTCTTTGTACGACATCGTACGCCTGTCTGATGTCTGTATCCAGGAGGAGCATCTGCAATAAAGAGTCTCAAATCCTGTTGTTAACAGGAGCTACAGACTTATAATAAAAGCCTAACTTGTATATGAATTAGTATTAGTTATTGCTGAAAAGTTATTACAAATATTACAATCTTTACTAATTTTACCTATTTTCTATAACTTATTTCAAAAGTGTCGTGGCGCTTCAATCGAGACTTTCTTGGATTGTAGTCCAAGGGACTAGTAGCAAGGCAGTTTGATATAGTTCAAGTCGTTATAGGTATTTAAAACTCGTACTGGGCTTCCTCAAGGACAAACTTAATAAAACTTTTAAATCATGGTACATTAGTCGGGAACCATCAGAAATATTGGCTGTAGATCGCCAAGCTCAGACGGATTAGATTTTTTAGGAAGAGGAATTACAAGAGCCTCTTTCCACATTAAAAGGAAAAAGCCACACACCAAACAACAGTGTATGATATGACATAAATATTTATACTGCAAGGTCAAATCATCAGATATTTCAACTGGCTTAAAAGTGAAATTAATTATCATTTCTCTATGAGTGTTATAAAAATTTATAGTAGCAGTTGATGGATTGCTTGATTCAAAGATAAAAACAAAGTATTTATTAATATCGTCGGCATTATTTAGATAATGAAAAATTCTAGCTGATACATTAGACTTACGAACATTTAAACTTGTAAGAGCATTATAAAAACTGTAGACACTCTGATTATTCAAATATCTCAAATAAACCGCTTTTTCTGTACGAATAGCACCTTTTGTGAAATTTCTAACATGTTTTTAATATTTCCAATAATCAGGGCTCTGAAATTTTTTGTAATAACACAACGATTTATCTTTTTACTTCATAAGTTGCTTTATGCTAGGTGCTAACCAAGGGGCACGTGGTTTGGAAATCTATACTTTCTTTTCCGGACCATGTCTGTTGAATAACAATAAAAGGCTGGAAGTAAGAAAATCAACTTTTTTATCAATATCTGTAAATCGAAAATTATTACGCCGAGGTATTTTATACAAATGTAGGGTAAGGTTGTTTAAGTCGTACCAAGGCCTATCCCGGTATTATCTCTTTAAAAGTTATAAAAAACACCATCTAGTACTGTAAGCCAGAACTATTTAGTCGTACAAGTAAACGAAAACGAAAAAGTAAAAAACGAAAACGAAACGAAAAACGAAAACGTAAAAGAAGGATTATAATCCTTAAGTTATTTTTAAGTTTACGTCTATTTTTATCGATCTCTGGCAGTCATTTAGGCACACTTAAACAGTAATTTTTTTTAGATTATGTCAGTGGTTTCGGTTTGAAACTTTAAAGACATTGCCACTTAAGTCGTACCTATAGATAATTCCTTAATCGTACCGGTACGATTTAGGTATTTAGTACAATACTTGGAAGCAGGAGGATATGGACGAAGCTTTACTGAAACATCGGAATGGTGAAATTGGATTTAATGAAGCATGTAGTAGATATAATATACCGAAGCCTACACAGCGAAGACATTTGAAAGGTTTAAATAAAACAACAAAATTTGGTAGACCTAACGATATATCATCAAGCGTGGAAGAGGAATTAGCTCCGCATTTAATAAATTTCGAGTCCAGACAGACAGTTATTTAAATTGTTGAAAAACAGTTATAATGAAGCGGCATCTTCGTGGCTACTCAAATCCTGACAGTGTCATAAAACATACTAACGTTTCAGAGCTGCTTGGTAAATCGTACCCTAGATCGGTTCCAATGGATATAGCGCTAAATGCTTTTAAAGCAACAGGTTTGTGGCCATGTGATAGAAATGTCATTCAATAAGAGGATTTCGTAGCTTCGATACAAATCTCTTATTCACCAAATCAAGAACCTGCTGATATAAAAACCACACTGTCAGACACCACATTGTCACTCGCTAGAGATACATCGCCACCCATAGTCCACCAATAGTTGCAACGCCACCAAAAATAACACCACCCTTAGTACCTAGAGATGCAACACCACCACCCACCATTCAACACAAGATATTGCACGTGGTAATAATACAGCAGCAATTGATAAAATCACTAACACTAATCAAATAATAAAGTCTGACTTTTATAAAGTCTAATTTTTCTCCTGCCCCTTGCATATCAAAAGTTATTCAAAAAATTAAGAAAGGTACTAAGCAAATAATGGAATTAACTTCAAGTTCCTATTAAACGAATTAGAAGCCAAGGAAAATATAAATAAGAGGAAGAAGCCTGTATTATAAAAGGAATAAAGTATATAAAAGGAATAAAGAAAACTATAAAAAGATGGAAGACAGGTGAAACATGTAAGAAGAATAAAAAAGACAAAGACAAAAAAATCATAGTTATGTCAGCTATGTAAGGAAGATAGCGAAGAAAACATGATCCAATGTATGAAATGTAAAAGTTGGGTACATGACTTATATGCTGACTCGAAAAGTAAGATGAAAAAATATATTTGTGATATTTGTGTGCAATCTCAATAATTTTTGTAGGTGAAATTTTGTTTCTTAAGAAATTAGAAATTTGGTTTTCTATGTGTATATATAATTTACTTACTAAAATATTATTACTAATAATTAAATATAATTACTAACTAAAATATTGTGTGGATCTATTCAGTCAATTTTGAAGAATTTTACAAGGTTTCTATACGAAAATGTCGGTTATTTAAAAAACTAGAGCCAATTTCGGAAAGTTGGTATTTGTAGTTCCGTAATTGTCAGTATAAAATCATCTGTTGACCAGTGTAATATATTGTTAAGATGAGCTTTCTTAACATTACATTTTCAAGAAAAAATTACTGCAATTATGTTTGCTTAATTCTTATTATGTTTTCACATAATTTTCTTATCTCTCATCAATGGGTACGTTCAAAGTCAGGTTTAGTACTCGCCTTACTTGTTTTTCTTTTCTTGTATCTCTCACAACGATACGTATTTGTTTAAGTGCCAATTTTCACGATGGTGTTTTTTTTTCGATCAGCGCTAACCAGGTATCGAGATATATGTTCTCGTTAACACCGCCCATCGTTAATAACAAGGCGGCGGTTGGTCTGAGTTCGAATCTTGTTTCAGAAGGTCGAAGAGTTTTTGTCGTGTCAGAGATGGAAGAAGTAGACCAGCTCTAAAATAATCGAAAATATGACATAAAAATGATAATTTATAACTAGTTTTTATATCTACTATTAGTTTATATGTGACTATTTTTTAGAAAATTATCTTTACCTATACCCTTTAAATTATTTGTTTAATTATTAACAATACTAATAGGTGTACCCATAAATAATATTCAATTGATGGGTATATATGATTCACCTCAAACTGCAACTGAATTGAACCGAATATCATTTTTAAGAAAATCTGTGACCACAAAAATATCCACACCATGTATATTAGCAGTATTGGCCTTTATGAATCCTTTATCACACATTACTGCATTAAATTAGTAAACAACAATATTTTTTTTCCACTAAACTTCAATAATTTTGACAGTATAGTTATAACACAGGTAATCGCCGTTGACAGTATTTACGTGAAAACACTTTAACATAATGACGTCACAAACATGGCACAATCGTGGCGCTTTCGTAGTCACGTGATCAAATTTTATATATTTGAATTAATTTATAATTAATTGCAAACATTTTTTTTTAAGTTTTTCTCATCGATTATCAATATTATTTATGATAAAGTTTTAAAATAAAGTAAAAAATCGATCGTCTCATCCACTTTACTCACTCGACATACTTCTCTAATAGCAATCTATTTTGCTCCTTCCAAGATTGTTTAAATTAGAAAGGGGGAAGAAGTGAATAATAATCTGCTGACATTTTTTGACAATAAAGATGCTCGTTTTTGCAAAAAGGCATGAACCTACTACTACTTTGGAAAAAAGTTATATAATAGACTAAATAAATATTTAGATAAACTATTTGCGTGTTTCTTCCTCTAAAAAAATTGTACGAACTCTCAGGACAACCCGATATTATTAAAATCATCGAAATGAGTTAATTTATTACAGAAAATTAATTTAAAACCATTTCCAAAAATAATGAAAAATAACTTTTCCTGTTGCGTTCAACATTACCTTCTCAAATTCGTTGTTAAACATTGATAATAAAAAATGAGAACATAAAAAAATGATATCTTATCAATTACAGTGCAGTCTATATTTGATGATATAAATATCGCGATATTACTAAAATAAATAAATTTCTGGAACTCTATAACCATATAATCTGTAAATATTATTTGAATGGCCTTGAAGAAGCATTTTTTGAAAGTCACGAAATACGAATGTATCCCGCACGATTTGCTAGTAACGAGTTTATTAAATTGCGAAAATATTCAGAACGAAATAAAAATAAAGAACCATACTCATATTACTCTTCCATCATGATTTCAAACATATTCATAACAGTAAGTATTCAAGTAAGTTCGGTTTGTTAGAGCGTAATTAAACATAATTTATTTAATATGAAAAATTAATTATAATTAAGTTTTATTATTCTTTTTTTATTTGTTTCAAATACAATTACATTTTTAAACTTCTCGACGCGCATTTCGCTAACCTTGTTAGCATCATCAAGAGACCGTTTAATCTTACATTAAATTCTTAATTATTTAATCTTAATAAGATTAAATTCTTAAAATTAATTTAATCTTGAATTTTTATTTTAAGAATATCTTAATCTTAAATTCTGAATTATTTAATCTTAATAAGATTAAATTATTAAGATTAATTTAATCTTAGATTAATCTTCGAATGTAGTGTTTCATACCGAAGGTTGCAATAGCAGAATTGATCCATTTGGCTATCAAAAACCAAATTAGCATTGCTTTGATCTTTGATTTGCTCATTCTGGCGTTTTTGGCCGTACTAAGGTTGGAATGTGCCTTTCCTGACTCTGGTGCTTCGTTTCCAAAAATCCAAGATTTATCACCAGTTATGACACGTTTCTTTTGATCCTGTGGAAGGTCTTTTGAAACCTCAGAATTTTCGCACAGATTATCTTCATCCCCAATTCATTGTTCACTATCAGATTAACGATTGTGTGAGTCAAATTCAACCCTTCCCCAATCATTCTGACCGTCAACCGACGATTAGAATGCACAAGATCCAGGATTCTGTGGATAATTTCATGAGTTCTTGCAGTTGAAGGTTCATCTTGAATCGATTCTCGGCGTTCTAAGAATACCTTAAACCACCTAAAAAGCTGGTCCCTTAACAAAACATTGTTTTCATAGGCCTGTTTTGTTGTTTTGTTTTGTGAAATTTTTCGTCGCCATAAAGCGCACCATTGCTCTAAATTGTCACTCATTTTCGAAACGTACTAGAAAAATCCAATTCACAAAAAGAATTACTACGAACCTCCAGGTGATCCTAGGGAGTTCAAGCACGCATTGAATATACATCAGATGTTAGAATGTCCCAAAAGATACTACTTATATGATACTACTTATATAAATATACCGAAAGTTCAGTTTGATATTATTGATTGATTTGTCCGTTACTTTGTGGTTTTTTCATTTTTTAATGTTGTTCATTTTTTAAAAAGGAATAAAACAATTTTTTACTTTGTTATCTATCACTTTTATTTTTAAACAAAATTTGTGACTATAGTTTCGTAAAACGACTTTACATTCTCAAACACTACTTTAAAACAGCTGTTTATCTATTCTATGTACTTAATTTTATACATTTATTGGGGTTAATTTTTTACAATATTTTAAATAGTGCGGAGATCCGTCTGATCGTTTAATAGCTGTCTAGACGGATCTTTATTATATTTATAAATTTCAATAGCTTCTAAAATGTTTAATTTTTTGCTTTTGGGCGCTGTATTTAAAGTGTATGTGTATAAAAGTTATGTAAAATGCTGTATGTTTTCAGTTTGATAGTTGTTTTCAGCATTGCTGTGTGTTTATTATTAATATCCGTTATATTGGTAATATTAAAAGTGACATTATTATGTTCGTTCTGAATTCAGCACCTCAGCCTAGGCTGGTCGATATTGCATTGCCAAAATGAGAAAGCAGTTTAGCTCCTCTCACTTAGTATACAATTTTACGAACAATGTGGCATGTCTGCAAGAGTACTGCACGTTGTCCTACTATGGCAATCGATTTTGAGATACCAAGGTTCTTCAAGTTTTTAGAAAAGGTCTTACTTATTAGGCCTTCGGCGGATATGACGAAAGGCACTATCTCTACCTTATGCAGTTTCCACTGATTTTTCAAATCGTATGCCAGGTTTTCATACTTAGTGGTTTTCTCCAATTCGGTTTTCCTGATATTTTGAGAGAGCAGCACTGCGATGTCAATTATAAAAGCTCTTTTCTCCTTTTTACTAATTAGAACAATGTCTGGTCTATTATAATCGACCGTCCGATCTGTTGTGATTGGTATATCCCAGTATAGAATTGAATCAGATGATTCCAGTACGGCAGAAGGTGAGTACTTATAATATGAAGCAGGTGCGTTATCTTATAGCGAGTACTTTAATGTAATTTGCTGATTTAATGCATTATGCCTTCCTAAATAAGCATTAGGGGCAAGAATTGCACACCCACCGACAAGGTGTTCAATCGTTTCCCCCACTGTACCGCACTTCCTGCATCAGTCGACAACATCCATATGTAGTATATACCTTATCTTGAATAGATGTCCCAAAACCTTCTGTTTCTGGGTACAACATCCCATCGGTCAGCCATTTCAGAGACAATAGTCCATCAATGGTATCATCCTCAAGTGACTTTGGATACCGACCATGCAGTGTCTGTTGTTTCCATTCTCGGACACAATCCGTAAGTGTTGTTCTACCATTCAACACGATTCATTTTATCTAGGTTTAGCGGAGTGAAACCCCGGTCCTCCTTAGCAACCAACTTCATTAGCATGCTGGTTGAATTAATGAAGCGCTCTCTCATGTTACTCTCCTGGTTCAGACCAAGATTTTTTATGTTCATTAAACCTCCGCCTCCCAACTTCCTCGAAATGTATAGTCACTTTATAGATGAATTTGGATGCACACATGGTACATTGGTACATAGTAGAAAAGTCCTTCTAGTTATGGTTAAATTTCTCGTTTTGAGGTATACCTAAATATTTGTAGGATTCTTCTGATGCCAGTTGTATGTTACAGTGTGCTGAATGTTGACTATTGACGATTCCTGTCTGAATGTTAATGGTAGAGCATTTGTCAAGTCCGAATGATATTTTGATATCCCTACTAAATTCTTTGACCATCTCTATTAAGGAGTTTAGTTTTTCTCTAGTTTCTCCATAGAGTTTAAGGTCATTCATATGTAGTAGGTAGAAGAGCTTTCGTGGATTCCTAATGTTTAGTTTATATGCAATATTACTGTTGTTCAGTAATGTGCATATAGGGTTTAGGGCTAGACAGAACCAAATTGGAGAAAGGGAATCTCCTTGAAGAAATTCTCTCTCAATATTCGCAGTTGTAATGCATTGTTGATCGATAAAGAGATTTGTTTTCCATTTCCCCATCAGACACCTTAAGGAGTTAATGATGGGAGGACTTATTTTCAGGACTTATAGTAACCAATTGTGTGGAACACTATCGAAGGCTTGCCTGTAGTCTATGTAGCATCGATCGTCAGCTGTTCCTTGCATGCCATACTTGCTTTTATACATCATTTCTGCTCTTCTTCAAAAATATAGTTTTTATCACAATGTTGGTAAATTTTTTCATCGAGTATGGCTGTCAGTATTGTATAAATTGTTATTTATACAATACTGACAGACATTTCATGGGTCTGTAGTTATTGGGTTGCTTAGCAGCACCCTTTGAGTACAGAAGCTATGCATTGCCTTCCATTAAAAAATTCGGGAAAGTATCAGGATGTATCATTACCTCTTTAAGTGCACTAGCATGCGGGCGTTGGACCGTGGACAGCCATAAAGTTTTTAATTTAGATGTTATGTAGAAAACAGGTCCATATTCTCAAGTTCTGACTTGCTATTGCCTTGTTCGACCTCTCTATAAAATTTCTAATTTATGAATACTACATTTTGATGCTTTTGTTTTTGTAGCTCATTATATCTTGATAGCCTTGCATCCCAGACAGATGTGATTCCAGAACTTTGTTGATCTGCACTAGAGTAATACGAGCTTTTACAATATTGCGCCGTATTGGAATTTTTGGCCAGTGGATTTGTCCCAGTAAAATGGGCCAAATTACTGTAAAATTTCTCTCGTATATTAGACAAGTTCTGTTGTAAGGTCATTTCCTCATTGCTAGGTGATGAGACCTCTGGTGGAAAATTTGGAGTTTGCTCTATTGGCTGCGCCTCTGTGGTTAAGGTAAGAATGCTTATATTATCTTCTTGATGTTGCTATGTAACTGGTGTAATTCATTACCAATTTCTCTCTTGACATTCCTTAGTTCCGTTTCGGTGAGATACTTTTTATTTAAAATAATATTTTTACGGTCGGATAAGTTTTGCTCCGAGAGCCGAGTTTCAGGGAACCTCTTCTTATATCTTGGTGGAGGCGCATTTCTCCATCCAGGAAGTGGCTTATCTCCGTGCACTGGTTCACGTACTAATCGGCACGCTTTACCTTAATATTGTTATTATTATTATTATTATTATTATTATTATTATCATAAACATGATTCATCGATTCTCTCAGCCTAAACTGGTCGGATTTACAATGCCAAGATGAGAAAGCTGTTCAGCTCCTCCCATTCAGCTTTGTACCTTACGAACAATGTGGGAAGTTTGTAAGAGAACTGCTCGTTGTCCTACTGTGGTAATCGATTTTGAAACACCAAGAATTTCCAGGTTTTTGGAAAAGGTTTTGGTTACTAGGCCTTCGGCCGATATAACAAAAGGTAACACCTCCACTTTCTGGAGTTTCCATTGATTCCATTGATTGATCAAATGCAAAATTTTCGTACTTCGTGACCTTTTCCATGTCAGTTTTTCTGATGTTGTGGGAGAGTGGTATCAGTGTCAATTATGAAAGCTCTCTTCTGATTTTTGTTAATTAGAACAACATCCGGCCTATTATAGTCAACCGTCCACTCTGTTGTAATTGGTCTATCCCAGTAAAGAATGGTATCGGCTGAGTCAAGTACAGGGAAAGGCATGTACTTGTAATATGGTATAGGTATCTTATCAAATAGCGAGTGCTTTAAAGCGATTGGCTGGTGTATAATTTTCGCCAATTGATCATGCTTGCCTAGGTAAGCATTAGGGGCAAGGACTGGACACCCTCCAATAAGGTGTTCAATTGTTTCTCCGACACCACCGCACTTCCTGCACTTGTCGACAACATCCATGTGTAGTATATGTCTTTCATACTTTTTTGTCCTTACTACCTTATCTTGAATAGCTGTCAGGAAGCCTTCTGTTTCTGGATATAATAGTCCATCGGTAAGCCGAGCTTTAGAGACAAATGTTTGTCAATGGAGTCAGCCTCAAGTGGTTTAGGATATCTCCCATGTAATATCCGTTGTTTCCATTCTTGAACGATATTCTTCAGTGCTGTTCTACTATCAACACGATTTTGTCTATTTAGATTCAGCGGGGTGAAACCCTGGTCTTTCTTAACAACCAGTTTCATTAGTGTGCTATGTGAACTAATTAAGCGTTCTCTCATCCTATTCTCCTGGTTGAGACAAAGATTCTTGACATTCACAAGCCCTCTGCCTCCCAACTTTCTTGGAATATATAGCCTTTTTATAGACGAATTGGGATGTAAACATCGGAACTTTGTCAATGTTCTTCGTGTCAATATATCCAGTTCATCAAGATCTGCTTCAGACCATTTAACAATGCCAAAAGAATATGCCAGAGTTGGCACCGCCCAGCCATTGATCGCTTTAATGAGGTTTCCAGCGTTCAGTTTGGTGTTTAAGAGTTTTGTCAGTCGTTTTTGGTACAAAGTGGAAAAATTCTTCTTTAATAGGCTATGATCAAATTTATGATTTTGAAGCATTCCTAAATATTTTTATGAGTCTTCTGATGCTAGTTCTTGTATACCGCAGACTGTTGAATGTTGTTCTTTTATTATTCCCTTTTGTATGCTGATAGTGGAACATTTCTCGAGTCCGAATGACATTTTGATATCCTTACTAAATATTTCGACTGATTTTATTAATGAATTTAGTTTCTCTCTTGTTTCTCCATAGAGTTTTAAGTCGTCCATGTATAGCAAATAAGATAGTTTCCTGGAATTTCTCATGTCAAGTTTATAGCCAATATTGTTATTGTTAAGTAATGTGGACATCGGATTCAACGCTAGACAAAACCAAACAGGGGAAAATGAATCTCCCTGAAATATTCCTCTCTCGATATTTGTTGTTCCAATGTACTGTTGGTGGACAAATAAATTAGTCTTCCAGTTACTCATGAGATACCTTAAAGAGTTTGTAATCTGCTCACAAATTTTGTAGATGTTCAAAACTTCTAATAACCAGTCATGTGGGACACTCTCGAAAGCCTTCTTGTAATCTATATAGCACATATTCAAATTGCGCTTTTTTGTCCGGGCTTGCGCAAGAACTACAGCATCAATCGTCAGTTGCTCCTTGAATCCCATACTTGCCCTAATACACCCTTTCTGCTCATCTAATATGTTATTATAGTCACAATGTTGGTAAATTTTTTCATTGAGCAGGGCTGTGAATAATTTATACAACACGGATAAACATGTTATCGGTCTATAGTTACTGGGTTGGTTAGCATCACCCTTTTTATATAACAAATATGTATTTCCCTCCATCAGAAAGTCGGGGAAAGTATCAGGATTCACCATTATTTCTTTAAATGCATCAGCAAGTACCTGGTAAACAGCTGTGAAGTTTTTGATCCAGAAGTTGTGTACTCCATCTGGCCCCTTATTATTATTATTATCACAAACATGATTCATCGATCATCTCAGCCTAGGCTGGTCGGGTTTACAATGACAGAATGAGAAAGCAGTTCAGCTCCTCCCATTCACCTTAGTACCTTACGAACAATGTGGCAAGTTTGTAAGAGAACTGCTCGTTGTCCTACTGTGGTAATCGATTTTGAAACACCAAGAATTTCCAGATTTTTGGAAAAGGTTTTGCTTACTAGGCCTTCGGCGGATATAACAAAAGGTAACACCTCCACTTTCTGGAGTTTCCATTGATTTTTCAGATCAATTACAAGATTTTCGTACTTATTATTATTATTATTATTATTATTATTATTATTATTATTATTAATATTATTATTATTATTCTGCTCATCCTTACTGTAGAATCTCAGCTCATGCTGGCCGGTATTCCAATGCCAAGATGAAAAAGCAATTCAGCTCCTCTCACCCTAGCATAATATCTTACGAACAATGTGACACGTCTGCAAGAGCACGGCATGCTGTCCCACTATGGCAATCGATCTCGAGATCCCGAGGCTCTCGAGGTTCTTTGAAAATCTCTTACTTATCAGGCCTTCAGCGGATATAACGAAGGGCACTACATCTACCTTACTCAGTTTCCACTGGTTCTTCAAGTCGTATGCCAGATTTTCATACTTTGTGGATTTTTCTATCTCAGTTTTTCTAATGTTGTGAGATAGTGGCACTGCGATGTCAATTATAAAAGCCCTCTTGTCCTTTTTGTTGATTAGAACAATATCCGGCCTGTTATAATCAACCGTTCGATCAGTAGTGATTGGTCTGTCCCAGTATAGAATGGTATCGGATGATTCAAGTCCAGGAGAAGGCGAGTACTTATAATACGGAGGAGGTGCATTTTCTAATAGCGAGTATTTTTTGCAATTTGTTGATGTATAATTTTTGCCAGCTGATTATGCCGTCCTAAATAAGCATTAGGAGCAAGGGCCGGGCAACCGCCAATAAGGTGCTCAATTGTTTCCCCCAAAGTACCGCATTTCCTGCACTTATCGACTACGTCCAAATGCAGTATGTGCTTTTCATAGTTTTTTGTTCTTGTTACCCTATCTTGAATAGATATCGCGAAACCTTCTGTTTCTGGGTACAAGAGTCCATCGGTCAGCCACTTCAGAGACAATTGTTCGTAACTATGCCAAAAGAATATGTCAGAGTTGGCACCGCCCAACCGTTGATCGCTCTAATGAGGTTTCCTCCGTTCAGTTTGGTGTTTAAAAGTTTTGTAAGTCTCTTTTGGTATAGAGTGGAAAAGTCCTTCTTTAACTGGTTATGATCAAGTTTATGCTTTTGGGGTATTCCTAAATATTTGTAGGATTCTTCTGGTGCTAGTTGTTGTATGTTACAAAGTGTTGAATGTTGACTCTGAACCTTTCCCTTCTGTATACTAATGGTAGAGCATTTGTCCAGTCCGAATGACATTATTATTATTATTATTCTGCTCATCCTTACTGTAGAATCTCAGCTCATGCTGGCCGGTATTCCAATGCCAAGATGAAAAAGCAATTCAGCTCCTCTCACCCTAGCATAATATCTTACGAACAATGTGACACGTCTGCAAGAGCACGGCATGCTGTCCCACTATGGCAATCGATCTCGAGATCCCGAGGCTCTCGAGGTTCTTTGAAAATCTCTTACTTATCAGGCCTTCAGCGGATATAACGAAGGGCACTACATCTACCTTACTCAGTTTCCACTGGTTCTTCAAGTCGTATGCCAGATTTTCATACTTTGTGGATTTTTCTATCTCAGTTTTTCTAATGTTGTGAGATAGTGGCACTGCGATGTCAATTATAAAAGCCCTCTTGTCCTTTTTGTTGATTAGAACAATATCCGGCCTGTTATAATCAACCGTTCGATCAGTAGTGATTGGTCTGTCCCAGTATAGAATGGTATCGGATGATTCAAGTCCAGGAGAAGGCGAGTACTTATAATACGGAGGAGGTGCATTTTCTAATAGCGAGTATTTTTTGCAATTTGTTGATGTATAATTTTTGCCAGCTGATTATGCCGTCCTAAATAAGCATTAGGAGCAAGGGCCGGGCAACCGCCAATAAGGTGCTCAATTGTTTCCCCCAAAGTACCGCATTTCCTGCACTTATCGACTACGTCCAAATGCAGTATGTGCTTTTCATAGTTTTTTGTTCTTGTTACCCTATCTTGAATAGATATCGCGAAACCTTCTGTTTCTGGGTACAAGAGTCCATCGGTCAGCCACTTCAGAGACAATTGTTCGTAACTATGCCAAAAGAATATGTCAGAGTTGGCACCGCCCAACCGTTGATCGCTCTAATGAGGTTTCCTCCGTTCAGTTTGGTGTTTAAAAGTTTTGTAAGTCTCTTTTGGTATAGAGTGGAAAAGTCCTTCTTTAACTGGTTATGATCAAGTTTATGCTTTTGGGGTATTCCTAAATATTTGTAGGATTCTTCTGGTGCTAGTTGTTGTATGTTACAAAGTGTTGAATGTTGACTCTGAACCTTTCCCTTCTGTATAGTAATGGTAGAGCATTTGTCCAGTCCGAATGACATTATTATTATTATTATTCTGCTCATCCTTACTGTAGAATCTCAGCTCATGCTGGCCGGTATTCCAATGCCAAGATGAAAACGCAATTCAGCTCCTCTCACCCTAGCATAATATCTTACGAACAATGTGACACGTCTGCAAGAGCACGGCACGCTGTCCCACTATGGCAATCGATCTCGAGATCCCGAGGCTCTCGAGGTTCTTTGAAAATCTCTTACTTATCAGGCCTTCGGCGGATATAACGAAGGGCACTACATCTACCTTACTCAGTTTCCACTGGTTCTTCAAGTCGTATGCCAGATTTTCATACTTTGTGGATTTTTCTATCTCAGTTTTTCTAATGTTGTGAGATAGTGGCACTGCGATGTCAATTATATAAGCCCTCTTGTCCTTTTTGTTGATTAGAACAATATCCGGCCTGTTATAATCAACCGTTCGATCAGTAGTGATTGGTCTGTCCCAGTAAAGAATGGTATCGGATGATTCAAGTACAGGAGAAGGCGAGTACTTATAATATGGAGGAGGTGCATTTTCTAATAGCGAGTATTTTTTGGCAATTTGTTGATGTATAATTTTTGCCAGCTGATTATACCTTCCTAAATAAGCATTAGGAGCAAGGACCGGGCAACCGCCAATAAGGTGCTCAATTGTTTCCCCCAAAGTACCGCATTTCCTGCACTTATCGACTACGTCCAAATGCAGTATGTGATTTTCATAGTTTTTTGTTCTTGTTACCCTATCTTGAATAGATATCGCGAAACCTTCTGTTTCTGGGTACAAGAGTCCATCGGTCAGCCACTTCAGAGACAATTGTTCGTCAATGGTGTCATCTTCCAGTGACTTAGGAAACCTTCCGTGCAATGTTTGTCCTTTCCATTCTCGAACACAGTCCGCGAGCGTTGTTCTGCTATCAATACGATTCCGTTTATTTAGGTTCAGTGAGGTGAAACCCCGATCCTCATTTGCAACCAATTTCATCAACAATTATTATTATTATTATTATTATTATTATTATTATTAATATTATTATTATTATCCCTTTGATATGTAATATATGTGTTTTCAAAGTTGATTCATTTATTTTAACAGGTTGAAGAACTCGCTAAAATAAGTAATTTTACCAAACATCATTTATATAAAAGTTCCAAAATAAAGAACTTATTAACAGTTACAAAATTTGAAAACAGACATGATTTTTTTATATTCTCGACCACTGCGTTGTAAAACTCGCAAAGAAAAATCAATTCAGCAAAAATCACTTATATAAAAGTTGCAGAATAACAAAAACAAAAATGTTACATTCTACAAAAATTGTTCAAAATTGTCACCATTTGTTCGGTTAGCACAAACTCTTGCTCGGCTACACGCGTCAAAAATAAAATCGCGGTGTCCACAAATAACATCACAAGCGTTTTCGATGCACTGTTATAGTTCTTCCATAGTATTTACTTCTCCATCGTGATAAACTAACTTTTTTAAATAGCCACCCAGAAGAAAATCGCAGGGCGTTAAATCTGGGGATCGTGCAGGCCCAGAAATGGGTCCGTTGCACCCTATCAATCTGTTAGGAAATTCATTATTTATATTTGAATGTGAATTTCTCGTCTAAAATGTGGCCGAAGTTCATTATATAAAAACCACATATTCTGTTTAACTTTTAAAGGAACATCGTGTAATAATTGTAGCAGATTGTTTTAAAGAAAGTCTAAATAATTTTCACCTGTCAGTCGACCTGAAAGAAAGAAAGGCCCAATAAGCATGCCATTTACTACGCCAGCCCAAATATTTACTGAAAGTTTTTGATGAAATGGGTTCTTTTCACGGCATGCGGATTTTCTTCCAAATTCCAAATTTGACCTGGTTGGTAGCCAAAAAAAATTTGGTAAAATTTTCATTTCTGTTGTACTGATGTAAAAGCCACTGGCAAAATGCAACTCTTCTAGGATAATCTTCGGGTTGTAACGCTTGTACCCGTTGATAATGATAGGGATAAAAGTGTTCTTGTCGTATAGTCTTCCACACTTTACTATCACCAACTTTAACTTAACCTGCTATAGACCTATTGCTCGTTGTTTGCTTGTTTTCGACAATTTCTAAAATATATTCCTCAATCTCTACCTAACCTCCTCCTTGTGCCTTTAAGTACACTGAGTCGCGAAGTCTTGTAACTAAATTTACAAACATCCGCGGAGCCGTAAAAACGAAATGCTGCGGCTGCATTTTGTTGGCACTCCCCGTAAATTAATATAATTCCACTGTTTCAATTCCACAAGTCAATCTCGCACTGATCATATCGAATATCGCACTCAAAAGAAATATCGTACAAGAATTAAAAAAACTAGTCATACCCAGTATTAGCAGTAAACAAATGCTTTATATGTTTACAACGCAGTGGTTGAGAATATCAAAAAGTCAGGTCTGTTTCTGTGCAAATTTTGTAACTGTTAATAACTTCTTTATTTTGCAACTTTTATATAAATGATTGTTGGTAAAATTACTTGTTTTTACGAGTTCTACAACCTTTAAAATCACACTGTATAATCTATTTTCATTTTTACCCAATTTATAATAGAATATCGTCAAGAATTATGTAAATATTGAGAAGTAATGAGAATTGGTATTTAATAATTTTTTAGTATGTTAGAGTTTTTACTCACTGTTGTTCCAAGTATGTCCAAATAGAGCTCGAAGTACTGTAAAAACTGTAAATAAAAAGAATTCACTATAATACACAACACAATACTAACAAAAAATGTGGTAAACATGACAACGCTGTTAGTTTATCGAACAAAAAACTTCTATTGACGGTTTTATGTGATTATTTTATTCCCTTGACAACCGCCTCACGCGTGCTTACTAAAAGTTCCCACCCCATTATTTGATTGTGTGAAAAAACGGTATGGCAAAAGAATCCGTTTGGCAATAAAATTCCCAAGGGGGTACTTTAAAAATGACAATTGATGGGCGAAACAAGCTATATGGACTAGGGAGGATCGTCCGACAATAGCATAATCTGATGATAAACAGAATGAAATTTACATTGAAATATACAATAGTCCCCAAACATATATTCAAACGACAAAAAGTTCAATTAAGTCGTGAATATAATTTAGGAATGTACTGTACTGGCCAAAAGTAGTTCTTTAGAGTGTAGTATGAATGAATTGTTAACTTAAATATTGTAAAATGATTTCTATTGTATAAACAGCGGGCGAGAAACTATTTGAACAAACCAATTTTTCCCTTTTTTTTAAATTTTAACTGCATTAAATTTTATGGCGTTATATAAGCACAAACTGTACCATACTATACGATAGTTAAAGCAGACTATAAAGTTTTTTATAAAGTAGTGAATAAAGTACCTATGTTTCATAGGAAAAAAAATATTTGAACAGTTCGTTCTATTGATTTTTATCTGCTTTAGAGCTTTAACTTCAATACACAAAACAAACAAATTTAATCAATCTTCTTAGTCTGTTATAAAGTAAGTTTTAAATGTTAATGTTCTAATAAGAACGACTAAAAACAGTTGAAAGTTGCCTTTAGAAATATATTACATACGGAAATTGAAAATTTGAAACCAAGTGGCATGAAATTGTGGCAAATTGGTAAAAATTTAAAACTAAATTTATCTCATCTTATTCTTCGAACTCTTCTTTAAAAAGGAGTCGTGACCTATAGAAACTAATTCCGTTTGCGTACTCTTCGGACTACTTCTCGCCAGCATTCTCTGTTTCTGACTTCCATGCTTGCATATTGGAGAAATGAAGCAGTTAGGTCTTTAATTTAGTCTGTCCATCTTTTGGAGGTCTGGAGAATGGAAAACCCTGCATTCGTCCCTGCACCACCGATCTTTCTAGGTTACTGCCATCCCTGCATTCAGTGTGACCGAAGAATCTTAGTATACGTTCATGAATAATTTGGGATAGCTTTCTGGGCCCATTCATTTTTTGAATAACGGATGTGTTTGTTCATCTGTCAGCCTGTGGAGTGCGAAAGGCCCGTCTCCAGTACCAAAGTTCAAAATAATCAACGCACTTGAAGCCTTGTATTTTAATAGACATATTTTAATGATCCATGTTTCAACGGGATATAGAAATACTGGAAAAACTAATGTTACTATATGTTTCTTTGTGTTCTGTGTTTTGTTCCTATACCCCTAGATCTTCCGCAAATTTCGCATTGTATTTCTTTCCATTTCGTAACTTCTTCTGATCTCACAAGTGTTATTGCCTTCATCCGATATTAAAGCCCCAACACGAATTGGTATACTACTTAAACTGCCTTATTTGACTGATGTTGGACATGTTGTTCTGATGGTTGATAATTATTGTTTTCGTTTTCTTCTCATTTATTTCTAGTCTGTGAAAACAGCTTTCATCCATTTTTTACTTTTGATAATTATGGTCAGTTCTTCGGCCGATCTTGCAAGTAGTGTAGTGTCATCGGCATATCTTAAGTTAATTATTTTATTGCCACCACCCATTCAATGCTCGAAAGCTCTAAGCATGATATATTCGCCATAAATGTTGAATGGAATTGGCGATAGGACGCACCCTTGTGTAGTTCCTTCATTAACGCAATATTCACCGGATATTCAATCTTCAATTTTCACCACTACTCTGTTTTTTTTTCATATAGATGACAAATTAAGCTAATTGACGATCTGATACTCTTACAAAATTAACCACAATTTCTCCCATTTTATGTTGTCAAACGCTGTCCGATAATTAAGGAAACTGACGTATATACCAGGGATGACTTCTCTAACTTTTTCAATTATTTGTCGAATGTTGAATATCTGTTCACATGTAACAAATCACCGGCAACGAATCCAGTCTTTTCTGGGGAATCCTGCCATATTAAGTAGGACTTTAAGCGTTCATTTAAGCGTAAATTTATCTACAGTGCATTAAATAGTGAAAAAATATGGAATAACTCGTCACACTGAGAATGAAAACAGGAAAGAATGACCAGAACGACTCTTAGTTAGAATTCGGAGAAAAAATGTTAAATTATTTTAGAAAAAGTGGGTTCATTTCAAGTCAAGAAATAGCTTGATAGAATAGAATAGCTTCATTTCAAGTCAAGGTATTACTTCTTGTTCTGAAGTAAACGTCACGCTTAGGACTGCAACAAATGATTTAGAGATTGTTCTGGGTGGATCCCATCCGATATATCTTCCTGGTAGGGTTAACAGAACCTCCGGTTTCCAAAAATACGAATTATTTCTGTTACCGAACACCTAGAGCGAAGACTTTCAATTACCACCACTCTTCAGCTATGTTATGCACTCGTTATTTGTTCAGTCATTTTGAGGTTATGCTCCTTTAGTACATGGTTCTGACTTAATGTGTATAACAAGAGCGACCTAGCGTCTATATACAATCGATGTCACAAGATAGTGTACGTGTTTTTTTGAAAGTACAAGAGATATCTCTATCTCTCTTTTTCGCGATGCGGTTGTACTGTCAGAGGGCTGATAGTTCTCGAAACCTCAAAGTGGAAACGTCTATTCCAAAATGAGTTCCAAGTACGCGAAGCATTTCGAAGCAGTTTTCCTTTGCAAACGCCCGAAAGAACCTAAATTATCATTTTCATCGGCTGCAATCGAGCGATATCAGTTATTTAAAAAGTCGATGACTTCGATAACCAGGGTTAAAAGCGAGCAACCACAGAAAAGCAGGACAAAGCGATAGTCAATGAAGAGAACTCCCATTCTGCGATTGAGTCAGGTCTGCGTTTAACTTGTTAAAAGGGGAATAGATGTGAGTACCAATACAACTCAACGAGGTTTACAAAAGGCAAACGTGAAATTCCGACCCACGACCTTGAAAGCACTGCTCTATCTCAAAAGCACGTTGTAAAACACAAGGTATTGGTCAAAGTTGTTTTTCTTGATGAAGCAGCTTTTTCAACGTGCATTCCCATCGTGCTTGGTCCACCAGCGATACACATTTCATCCAGTATCACGTACCATCAAACACCCGCTGAAGATCAATGTTTGGGGATGCTTCTGTCAGCGGAGTTTTTGCTGTTTAGAGCTGTTCATCGAGAATTTGGACGCCAAGAAAATAATCAAAATTTATCAGCGTGGACTCTTAAAGTCGGTCAACACAATGTTCAAAAAAAAGGAAAAATGAGTGCTTCAAGAAGATAATTATGCCAAACAGCGAAGGTGCCTGTGCAAGTTTTTGAAAGAGGAAAATGGCATCTCTACAATGGAAAATGTTTGGGAAATTATGAAGACCTAACTAGCTGGAAAACTGGTGTACGATTTGAAGCAGCTGGCCCGCAAAATTTGGATAATTTGACTCTCTCTGTCTGTCGACTACGGGGAAAAACTGGTCGAAAGTATAACCAGAAGGTGTGGGGCTATATTCGAGAATGATGGTGATTACACGGCTTATTAAAGGATTGCGAGGTGTCAATGGTGACGTACTTTCATGTAAAAAATTAGAAATGAGTATTTTTTGTACTTCGCGTGCACTTTCTGTACACAGACTGTACAATATGGTAGAAATTTAATATGGAAAATGGTCCGAAATATTCTGAGACTAAGAAATATGTCTATACTCAAATGTCCGACTTAATTATGGCTCTATATTTTTAGAGACATCGAATAGCTATTTCTCCTTTAGCTCTTGGACCATTTAGGAATTATTTTTATGTAGCCCCTCCTTGAAAATACTCTAAACAAATTATTCTAACAATCTGAAATTGTAGTATCTTAGTGGCCAACCTTCATTGTTGTTTAAGATGTTCAGGAAATTTGATGTATGCAACAACAATGTTTTGCGTCTCAGCAGAAAAATAGGACGAATATATAATACCAACTTAAAATGATCCTTAATTTTTTTTATAAAATTGTAAACATGCCATGGTCTAGAGAATATCGCATATACCTATACTCTAAAACATCAAAATTAGACAGGATATTACCAAAATTCAGACAATTTTTTCGAAAAAGCTCATTTCAGAGAACCCAAGGCAATCTTTTTGAAAATTGCGTTGAATTGGAAAAGAGACCCTACGCTATAAATCGAAAACCATTATCGTATGACAAATACTTTCAGAAACTGCCGTACAAAACGAGTTTCTCTCTGTAACTTACTTTTAATTTCGATTAAAACTGGCATTCTTTTTAGCGCCAGTATTTAGTATGATTGCTTATCTATTGAGATTAAACATTTATTTAGCATGCATTGAACATTGAATATCTGGCAAATTTGATACTTGTGGATCGGTGTTTGCTTGATTTTTTACGAAAAATTGACGAATCATTATTGTGATGTATTTTCCCACAAATCTAGACTTTTTTCAAGTGGACTTACGCAAATGGCGTATAATTCTTAAATATTGTTATTTATTAACTGTTTGATCAACGAACAAACAACTTGAACAATTTGAACAAACCAAACCTTTAACGACAGTTTTATTGTTTTCTATAGTTTAGTTTGTTTCTGTCTCGTTTACAGTACAGTCAAGTTTTTAAGTCAATTTTATATAAAATGGTAACTTCTAGTCCTCGATTTTGTAAAAATCCAGCGGATAAATTTTGTTATATATGCGGACGATTTATTTTAAAGTCACAAGCTAGATATATATCCGAGGAAGTCAAAAAAGCCTATCTTTTATATTTTAAGTGCCAAATTGGAGATCAAGATAAGCTGCTCATGTTTGCTGTGTAACTTGTCATGTAAATTTAGTGCAGTGGATGCATCGTATGAAAAATTCTATGCCATTTGCTGTTCCTATGGTACCAAATTTGCACCATATCCAAATTCTCGATTGCGCCTTTACATCTAGACAACCAAACCTAACCATGCAACATGTTTCTTGGTGATTCATTCTTCATCAGGATCTGATCCACAACTCGTTCATAATGGAAACAAAAACCATCTATTCCTTTAACCCATTCAGTGACACTGAAAGAAACATATAACTTAGCAACCATACTAAATCCCGTTAAATATGAACAGTTACTGTGGGATATTTGTGGAGATGTAAAAGTGATAGTTATATTGCTAGGACTTCAAGGGTGTTTACTGTTTACACAGTATTACTGTTTTTTGGGTCTATCGGACAGTAGGGCAACAAAAAAACATTACAATAAGATAGATTAACCTCATAGAACTTCTTTTGAACTTGGTACTTCAAACATAAAATATGCCCTCCTTGTTAACCCAAAAAGGCACTTTTTCCGCCTCTCCATATAAAGCTTGGATTAATGAAAAACTTTATCAAAGTCATGGACAAAGAAGATAATAGTTTCAAGTAACTAAGAAACATTTCCACAATGAACACTAAAATGATGCAACACTAAAAGAATGCTTATTTATTGGACCTCAAATAAGGAAACGTCTAGGTCATTTCCATTTTCAAAAAAAATTAAATGAAAATTAATTGGCAGCTTGGAAGTGTTTTGTAAGTGTAGTGAAAGGATTTCTAGACAACAAGAAAGATATATAAAACCCTCATAGATGAACTCTTGAAAGCCTATGAAATACAAGGGTGTCGCATGTCCATAAAAATGCATTTTTTACTCTCCCCTTTGGATTTTTTCCGGCAAATTTCGGTGCAGTAAGCGACGAACAATGAGAGAGGTTTCACCAGGACACCAGGACGATGGAAGCAAGATACCAGGAACGCTGGAACCCATCTATATTTGACGACTACTGCTGTTTTTTAAAAAAGAGCTGATGTTACAGAGCACAAGAGGAAAAAGTTAAAGTTTTTATCGCTTTATGAGATCTATTGGGATATATTTTTTATTCACATAATCGTCAGTAATGTCTTTGCATAGATTTAACACTTTTTACATGTTTATATTAAATAAATATTAGATTGTAAAAATATGTCGTCTCCTTTTTTTCCCCACCACCGACCCCATGTAACAAAAAAACTACGTGTTACAGTAATTAGCTTATCATTTTCGGATTTAGGTCTACAAAATACTTCATATACCCCTATTTTCATCAATGTTACCTCAAAAAAGTTTTGTTGCCTGTATTATTACACAACAAATCACTTTTTTTAACTTCTCCAGGCACGTTTCGCTAACCATATTAACATCATCAGGAGATGATTCAATTTTGAATTCAAATTGATTAGCGAAACGTAAAAAAAAATCGTCTTGAAAGGAAGAAATTATTGTTTATTTACCGTTTTGAGAGTAAAGAGGTAATTCCTGAATCGCTTGAGGATTTGCAAATACGGCCCAAAACATAATCAGTTATGTTTATTCACAAACCCAGTAAGACAGAAGAGCGCTGTTGAATCGTGTATTTTTCCATGATTAATTGACACAATGTACTGAACACAGCAGTCTCTGAGTGACATACAATTCAACATATTACATATTGTAAAACTTTTTGCAGTAATCTGAGCGAGATGATACAAAATGATGAAATAGCTAGAACTAGGACTTTGAACAGACGATGATGAGATCGATAACAAGTCATAAAGTTAAATGATTTTTATTTAAAAAAAGTAATCTTATTTAGTCGGCTTCAGATTAATACTGTCTATAAACAAGAACGTGTATTGATTCTTTACAATAAGTAAACTTTTAACTGAAAAAATCAAAGAGGAATACGAAAGCGTTCGTTGTCGAACCATTAGCACCTAAGCATAATAGTGGTATTCACTGCACAAACTCCAGATTTTCGACCTGTTGCACCTTTTTGAAAACAACTGGCCCACGGTCAAATAAAAGGACGAGTCCGCTGATGAACATTCACTTCATAGAAAGCCACAGGTTAGAGAGAGATGACACTAGATGGGAACTGCCCAAATAGAACGAGAGTTGGTAATTGTTTGTTTACACTCAATTTTCTGTCGTTTTTCGGAAGGTATAATAAGTTGGCATATCGTCAGGTCCGGACTGTTTAGTTTCTTAGTTATTTTAAAATGATTTAAAATTCCACAGTTGCAGAAATTTTGCCTATTGGAAAAACAAAATAAAGTGATTTTTCGCACCTTGGTTTGTATTGAACTTATTTACAAATTGATTACAATTTAAAGCTATTTCTAATGGCACCAAATCAGTTGAATATGATGGATGTTATTGCTATTAAATTTGAGGAAAATAAATTTTAATTAGTCACCAAGTATTAGATCATAATGAGAGCAATGTTTTCATTCATCAATTTAATTAAACAGAAAATTTTTTTAACAAATCTATGCTTTCGAACCATTTTAGTAAGTTTCTTCAATCTGTTCTATGAGTGTTTTAACATTGTTTTGAGTAATTTGTTGGAATTTAATAATTATTTATTGTCCATTCGTTAAAATTAATACATTCTAAATATGCCATCAACGGTTATATTCCATCAGTGCTATTTTAGCTGTTGTGATTCAATGATATGGGTCATATACACTACAGGCCAAAAGTTTAAGACCAACTTTAAAACTTCCCTAAACTTTTTTTAATTACCAAATCATTATTTTGTTGTAACTGGGTAATATTGATTATAGTTTATTCAAGTTAATACGAGGGTTGCTATTTATGTATTCGAAATAATAAATAAAAACAAATATTTATTATTGAAAATGGTTTTTTTTTTCAAAATATTCTCCACGATGATCGATACACTTTTGCATACGTTTGAATCAAATTTCATAGCACTTTTTCCATTCCGATTGATTGAAATTGATTTTCCATTCCGTTAATCACGTAGTTCATTCTTCCCGGACGGAAACAAAAAGAAATCATTAGGTGCCAAATCAGGACTGTCCGACGGATGACCCATTAATTCGATGTTTTGACCGGTCCAATATAGACTTGGTTCGATCGGTGAGAGCTCGCAGTGCCATGGTGAAGAATGATCCTTCGTCGCTGAATATTTTTTCTTATTTCTTCAAATACTTTTGGCAAACTGGCTTCTGGCCATTTCGAAGTGATTCTTGCGCGAACAACTTTTGTTGGGTTTGACTTATTTTGAAAGGCCCATACAGTCGACTGCCGTTTACTTTCGGGCTCATACGCATAAAGCCATTGTATAGATCGCCACCTGTATATATGTTATACACGGCTTTTGACGCACCATGATTGTATTTTTTGAGTATTTCTTTGCATCAATCGATATTTTCGACGACAAAGGAAGTGAAAGCGAGACAGAATCGGTTTTTGAAGAGCATCATAGCAGTGAACTTTACCTAACTAAATAAATATATTTTTTAAATAAAGCTAAATTATGTAATATAATATCTGAAAATACATTAAGTCCCCTTTTAAATGTTTTTAGAAGAAAGTTTTTATCTATTAATTTCGCCTAGATATGATAGTATGATTAGAATACCTCATGTTAACATTTTTTTTTTAATTTTTGCTGATTCTTTCTATGGTATTAGGAATATTATTATTTTTTGGAACGTTCTATAGATATAATCTTTTTCTATACTGATCAAGGTTTAAATTTAAAAAAAATATTAAATTGGATAATTTAATCGAAATATATTAATAATCAAATAATCGGGAAGCACAGAAGTGCTTCTCTTGAAGGTTAACTTCCTGGCAGCAATGGATACTTCGGACGAAGCCTTGACGAAGGACGAAGATGATAAGAGGTATATGGGAAATTTCTTATCGAATTCATAATTTGAGATCTTCGAAATTTTCTAGTCTATTAACGTGAACCCAACTTTTTAAATAACCCCACAAAAAAAATCGGATTGTGCCTGGTGACCTAGCCGGCCATTCCATAGCTCCTCGTCGACCGATCCATAGGTTTGGGAAAGTAGTGTGACGAAAATGTCTAACGTTAATGCCATAGTGTGCTGGTGCAGCATCTTGCTGTAACTAGAAGCAAAAGTTGAGGGATGATATTTTCTTTCAATAGATCTAAATAATTGTCTGTTGTCAAGTTGTCATCAATGAAACAAGGTCATATAGTATTATTGCCACTAAATCCAATCCAAACATTTAACTTTTGAGGGTATTGTATATGAACCTGCTCTATCCAGTGCAGATTAATATCAGCCCAGTATCTACAGTTGTGCTGTAGTTGTCTGTTAACATGACCATTCACATAGAATGTTATTTCATCATATTATTTTTTCTATCATAACTTCGCTAAACTCAACTTTTAATCAAAATCATCTTCACAGAATTCTTGTTGTAATTGTATTTTGTAAGGATAAATATTTTTCTTTTATTAGTTTTTGAACTGACCATGTACACATGTTTTGATATAAAGGTAATTGTTTGTTTTTGTTGTTGTTTTGTTATTTTTTCTTCCTAATTTTGGAGTACTTTTAATGCTGCCTGTGTTTTTGTTTTGTCATTATTTTATTGTTTGTTGTTTTGTTTTTGTTTCATTCTAATTTTGGACGACTTTTAATGCTGCCTGTTTCATTGAATCTTTTCACCGTTTTTGAAACTGCTGAGTGATGTTTTTATGCGGACGTACTTCTTTAAATACTCTTCAAAGCTCAGCATAAGGGCGTTTTTTGTCACCGTATCCAACACTTGTTTGTATTTCGATTATCTCTCTCTTTCAGTTAAATACGTATTATTTCCATATAAAAATTGAAAGAAATTTGAAATTCACAAATTGACGGTAACAGCTGTCAAGTGTAATTAAATACTTCATCTGTCATCCATATTTTCATAGCCTACTAAATGAAAAATATATTTACTTAAATTAAATTCAATATAATTATTTATTATTTAAAAAAAAACATATAATATATACATCGTTGAATGCAAATCAGAAAAAAATGCTCTTTCCAACGATGCCAAATTCAAGGGCTATTATAATTTAAAAAATGTCAAGTTAGTCTTGGATTTCAAATATTCGAAAATACACCTAAAAAGAGCCAAACATTTCCTGATGTTCGTGAACAAAAAATTTATTAAGAAGTCTCAAAGCGTTCCCGAGATATTTGACCGTTTCCATACATAATAGCGACCCAGTGTATATATATATATATATATATATATATATATATATATATATATATATATATATATATATATATATATATATATATATATATATATATATATATATATGAAGGAGAAAGGAAGGGAAGGCCGGAGAATATTTTGAAAGATTTTTGAAAGAAAGAAAAAGCCTAATTTCTATGTGAGAAAAAGAAATCCAATTCAAATACAATGGGGAAATTAAAAATTATCATTTGGAAGCCATTCCAGAGATGTTGCTTAAAACATGTAAGGAATTTATGGGGAAAACGTTATCAAAAAAGTTTATGTTAGAACATACTGCATATCCATCCAGGCATATTTTCTTGTCTACTACATTTCAATAGACCGACCCTCAGTCATGCCAATTGAAGGCAGTAAGATTTCGACAAAACAAAAAATTAAGCACAAAACCTGTGGTTGACAGCCTTTAGGAATTACTTACTGGTGTTAATCCATATCTGATGACCGTAGTTTTAAGCCTACGTTAAATCGTAGATCAAATTACTAAATAACGTCATAAGCGTTAAAACGACTCAAATAAATTAACTTAAACTAATATAGTAATTTTATTATGTCATAACATATAAACACTTGAAACATTTTAAATGTTAATGGTTATATAAAAACTAATATTCTAAAACCGCTCAGTATTTAAACAATTTTATATTACAGTTATACCTCACACAAAATTTATGTCGAAACTTGACAAAAAATATCGCCAAGTTGGAACCATACGATATACAATAAAAAAAACGAATTCCCGTCATTCCAACCCTGAGTCGCCGATCAGCAGGGCCATTTAACTTCTTGACTCGTTTTCAGGGCCTGAAGATTGAAGATAATGTAGACGGGCAGAGAGTGCGACCGAGAATCTCGTTAGCATGAGTTATTAAGGTCAGTGGCGTCGGATTACGATTTATTCGCTATTACACAGCTCAAGGGGCTTTTTATAGCGTCTTCATAACGATGAGTTCATGTGCAGTCGAGCGTAAGACCGTAAAGATATCTAAATAGCTTGTTAGGATTATGTCATATTTGTAAAAAGGTGCAAAGTGTTAGTGGTTTTGTTTTTATGGTATTGGAATCTTCATCAAAAAGTCTCCAGATTGTTAGACCGCGTAAAATGCATGAAGAAAATGTTTGCTGTAAGTTGGTACCAATGTGCCTTGTGCCTAATTGGTTTAAGACTTGTTTTGTTCTTATCGACCTTCACTTTGTCGATGTTTAATAGATTGTTCAGGATATGGACATGCGTTAAATGATGTAATTTCACGTGGTAATTTTAAGAAACTAATTTAATGTAAAAATAACAAGAAAGTACAATGATTGAGTAAGCGGAAAGAACAACAAACAACTTCATAAAAGGTTTCATAACGGGTGACGAGATGTGGGTTTATAATTTTTACATGCATCACATTACAACACCTTTTTGTAGACGTTTAAGGTCATATTTGTAGATTCGTAGAAAACATTTTATTAGAGCAAAAACTCATCGAATATCGTCTGGCAACCACCGTATTCACTAAATATGACCCAGTGTAACTTTTCCGTATTCTCCAAACTCAAATTACCACTTCGTGGAAGGAGAACCAGCTGTATGAACTCTTTGGATTAGTGGATTAATTGGCTAGCATAAGTGTACCGCATGGAGTAAGGCCTATTTTGAAGGCGACACAATTGATTTGAATGATTAAACCAATATTTTGTGTTTTATTGGACAATTCCCATTCTTTATTTAAATTACACAGGTCGACATGATTTTTATGAGATAGATGAGAATGTTCTTTTCGCATTTCATTTGGGCAATCATTAATATCCCTTTTCACAAAAATGGCCTAGCACGTCCCATTTTCAAGTACCAGCTTCTCCTTTATATCATAGGATATTGAAATTATTCGTAGCTGACTTTGGACTGGACAATGTAGGAGTTGCTACAAGACCAGAGTGAGTATTTCCACAGTATTCTACGAACCTTTAAAGGCAGTTTTATTGTTTTCTATGGTTTAATTTGTTTATGTCTTGTTTACAGTACAGTCAAGTGTTTAAGTCGATTTTATATAAAATGGCAAGTTCTATGGTTGTTGTTGATTTTGCAAAAATCCAGCGGTTAAATTTTGTTATATATGCGGACGATTTATTTTAAAGTCACAACCTAGATTTATGTCCGAGGAAGTCAAAAAGCCTATCTTTTATATTTTAAGGGCCAAATTGAAGATCAAGATAAAAGTTGGGCTCCTCATGTTTGCTGTGTGAGTTGTCACGTAAATTTAGTGCAGTGAATGCATCGCAAGACAAATTATGTGCTGTTTGATGTTCCTATGGTGTAGAGAGAACCTACCTAAAAGAAATATTTCCTCAATTAAGTGATGCAAAACTAAAAGAAGGCATATTTATTGCACCTCAAATAAGGAACCTTCTAGATGATTTCCGTTTTCAAGAAAAATTCAATGAAAAGGAATTGGCAGCTTACAAGTGCATTGTAAGTGTAGTGAAAGGTTTTGTGGGAAGAAAGATGAAAACTATAAAAACCTCGTAGATGAACTCTTGAAAGCCTAGGAAATAGTGTCGCACGTTCTTAAAAATGATGAAAGCAAAATACCAGGGACGCTGGAACCCATCTATGTTGGGCCACTACTGCTTATTTTTAAAAAGAGATGATGCTACTGAACACAAGAGGAAAAAGTGAAAGTTTTTTTCGCTGTATGTCATCTCATGTAATATTTTTTATTCACTTAATCATAGTAATGTCTTCGCATAGATTTAACACGTTTTACGTGTTTATGTTAAATACATATTAGATTGTATAAATACGTCGTCCATATTTGTCCTTTTTTCCACACCACCGACCTCCAGTAACAAAAAACTGTACATGTTACAGTAATTAGCTTGTCATTTTTGGATGTAAGACAACAAAATTCTTCATATACAACTATTTTCATGAATGTTACCTCAAAAAAGTTTAAATTTGTTGACCTGTGTTATTACTATTGCAAACAGGCAGTTAATTTCTGCTTCAAGGTATGCCATTCAGGTTTTTTAAATGTTTGTAAGACCGTAAGTATATATATATATATATATATATATATATATATATATATATATATATATATATATATATATATATATATGTGTGATTACAGTGTTCCGTAATCGGCACTGAGAACAGGATGGAATAAGGAATAATGGTGCGTACTTAAATCATCTTAGGTTCGCAGATGATATCGTTCTTCTTTCACAAGACCCAGAGGAACCATTTGGCTAGAAAATAAACCAGAAGAAGAGTCAGATCATGTTCAATAAATTTGCTGAGAACAAAAAGATTTCTATTTTAGGAACGGATTTGGAAGTTGAGGATCACTATATATATATATATATATATATATATATATATATATATATATATATATATATATATATATATATATATATATATACTATATATATGAGATTGTGGAACCCAACGGTCAGGGATATGATGACACACAACTACCGTTGTTTCATTGGACGCGGTCCAAAGAAATATAACATTGCCCATACGCCTATATACGCCATCCGACGGAAAGTCGGCAAAAAATATGGGTTATTGGCTGTGGATAGGGTTTCCCTATTCTTGATGGGGGAGCATGTGTAGGTACCCTGGTATCTTGGGCAGAGGGTTTCAATAGAAGAATACCGCGAGGCGATGGGACGAAAGATGGACCAGGGCAGTCCTCGACTGGATACCACTTGATCGCAAACGTCCACAGAGAAGACCGAAAACATGACGGAGTGATGATATTATTAAGTATATTGGACCCGAATGGCGGAGGAAAGCTCAGGTCCGCGAGAGTTGGAAGCATGCTGAAGAGGCCTTCATCCTCTTCAGTGGATTGATACGGGTTGATGTTATGATATATATATATATATATATATATATATATATATATATATATATATATATATATATATATATATATATATATATAGGGTATCATTTCTTTGAACAAAAATACCTTAACCTTAAATTTTAATATATGTACCTAAAATACTTAAACCTAATATATGTTCCTAGAATACAACCGCACAAAACAGGTTAGAACTTGTTTTTTTTTTCTTAACAATTGGCAATATCACATCGTCTTGTTTATTTCAATCAGTAGAAATTCAGTTTTTTGTTGCTTTGGCCTCTTAAGGTATTATTTGAAAGTAAAATATATTTTATAGCAATTTTTTCCATACGTGTCAGCATAAATTTGGTATGTTTTGTTACAAAAAAACTTACACGTTATTGTCGCTTAATGTCTAAATTAAAATTACTCACACTAATATTTCACACATTATAACACATTTAAAATAATTGAAGTCACCTTAAGAAATACATGGTTAACTATCTTATTGATTTAACTGTTCAAAATGTCAACCATCCCATTTCTGGTGAAAGAAGCTTTGTTCATGATAAACGTAGAGTCATTGCTCTTTTATATTTTATGTACAATCCAATGTGAAACTCGAACTTGTCGCGCAACACTGAATACTTCTGGTGGAATCCTTTTTCACAGGATGTAAAATTTGTTGTTCTATTTCAGGAGCGACTTCTTTCTGCCGCCCTCATTGTTGAAATTCTAGAAACACACTATCCCTATCCAAAAGTCTTTGAGAAATAAACTGGGTATCTTTGCGCGTAAATGCGCCTAATCCCTTCGAAATTTTGGAGTGATATTCGCGTACAGAATATACTTTTGATTTTAAATGGAACTTTTTAAAGTAATGTCCTTTGTCGCGGCGATGTTGCGACGTTGCCGATCGTTGCGATCGTTTTAAAAATGTTCATTAGTTTATTTGTCATTTATTCGTTAAGTAATAACCAATTAATATCTGCCAAATATGCTTTTACACATATTTGCTTAAAATGTTAATTCTTATCATAGCTTTTGGATTAGCTATTTAACAACTTTTGACCCTTATTGTAATGAACTTTGTTTCTTTAAAATCTTGTAAAGAACCGTTGGTTAAATTTACGAAAGTACTTTCCCTTACACAGTGTATAATAACGGGTCACTTTCAAATAATTATTTATCATTTTGCGTTTTTTTTTCTTTTTCTCCAATTTTTTCTGTTAGTATTTTTTTAACCTTAGCCATTTACACATATATTATTAATTTGTTGTTATTTTGTTGAATTGTTAAATGGATAGTTGGACTAGGAAATCAAATAATTAGAAATTAATTTGTTCAAATTTCATTTCGAATTTGTCATTTGTAATATATAAAGTAACGAATGAAAGTAAATATATTTTTTTGTATATGTCAACGATACTTACATTAATATAATTTATTTTTTAGTTTAGTTTTGAAAACGGGGGGAGAGTACCCTCCAAAACGTTAACGTTAAAAGTTTGTAAAAATTTGTATAACATTTTTATATCTTTAAAATTTTGTTCATTAGGCAAATTTATTACAAAAAAGAATCACTGAGAAATTTGTCTCCGTTTGGTTTTTTGTTTTTACCCAGTGATTCTTTCTTTATATAAAAACAGGTATTTGTGATATTTTTTCAGTTTTAGATAGTGGCGAAAAACCCAAATAAGTGAATCTGAGCCTGAATGAATCTGACTGAGCCACTGAATCAAATTCTTCTAGGATTATTAGATCTCAGTGCTCTTAAAGACACCTATTTTGAATGAGTGATAACAATTAATAACATTTGATAACATTTTGATGAGATAACAATTTTAATCAACATAACAAATATCACTTTAAATTATTATCCAATTATTTTTGTATCTGAAAGAATTTTTATTGAAATGTTTCTTACATCACAATACTTGCACATTATTGTACTTTGCATAGATTTTTATGTGCTTGCAAAGTGGCATTATATTTTGAATTCAACTGGCCAGGTTATGAAAAAAGATCGTACTACTCGATTCTGTAAATTGTTATAACTTGGTATTACAATTGGTTTTGTATGAAATTGTTAGTTGAATCGACGGTAAATTTGAGTTAGGGGATGCGAACTTAATCTTTCAGCATTCAGCAAAAATTGTTACGGTTTGGTTCGAGCAAAATAGTCTTTCAAAATTGGGCAGGTCTGCTATCTCTCCAGATTTAAATATCATTGAAAATGTCTAGAGGGTGCTTTCAAGATGAGTTTATACTGAATCAATAAAATTTATAAATCTGGAAAATTTAAAAAGTGCCATTCAGGCTTCATGAGAAGAAATTCCACAACAAACAATAAAACAGATGCTTGATTCATTACCAAAAAAAATGTTTGATTTAATCAAAGGTGGACGGAAGGGTGTGGAAAGACCACATAATATTAAAATGTTGTTTGTTTATGTTTTCTTCTTATTAACTTTCCTCGGTCAAATAAATCTGAGGGTGTGTCTAACATTTCAACTCATCTTAAATCCATTAAAAAATTTAAAATGTCAAGTTACTTTTTTTCTTCAGGAACCTCTTCAGTTCCACGTAAGATTAGTAAAAATGCATTTTACTGCAGTTTGCAGCAGTCAAATGACAAAAAATAATCGTTTAATTTTGTCTAACATTTTGACACTGAGTGTACTCGCCTGTTTATTTATTCGTTCAGATGCACTAGTCGAAACCCTTAACTATAAAAACAAAATCATGTAGGCCGTACGTCTGCTTCGGAAATGTCCGACTTTCGAGTTCCATTGACCTCGGCCACCTACGCCACTGTTAACCAGATGGACTGACGTGCTCGAAAAGGGAAGAACGCTCTACGGGGCAGGGTTAGTCTGGCAGGCGTTAGTGATGGGTTTAGTGCGTCTCCTCAATTCATTGAATATTCCCGTGTCATTTTTTTTTCTTTCTATTTTTATTTCGATGATTAATAGTTTCTTTTGTGATGATTCGTGATGCTTCTTGAACCTCCTGATTACAACTAAATTAATGATCACGTGGACGAACTGAGCCGAATCGTGCTAGTAACAAAGTTCAGTGTTTATGTGAAGTTTGTGTATTGGATTACATGTACGAGGAATAAGTAGTGTATGTGTTTATTTTCGTTTATAAGCATGAGTTATTTTGTAGTGTTAACATTGAAATAAGGTTATAAACTATTTTTCGTAAAACGTTTCCGTGAAAATGTCAAAAATATACTCATTTTGATAATAATATACACTGAAGGAAAAAGTATTTGAACAATCCTTTTGACACCATTAAATTTTTTAACGTTATTTTAATTTTTAATTTTTTCACTACAAACTACAACTGATTGCCAACAAACGTATTCCATAACTAAAACAGTATATAAAGTTCAATAATTAATTTTCTATGAAATAACAATTTTGAACGGAAAAAAATATTTGAAAACACAAGAAAGTTTTTGAAAATAACCAAAAAGCTTTGAGTATTTTGTACTGTATACATTTTTATCTATGACAGCCTCCAACCGCCTCGACATTGTTTCTACAATTTTTTTTTGTTATATCACCTGATATATTTGTCTATTCTGAGAGTAATACAGTTTTTAAACAGTTTTTAAAAAATGTCATAAGTTATCAATAGGATTAATATCCGGTAATTAGGGAAGTGAAATGAACCGTCTTCTGTCATTGTAGAGCACCCGTAATGCTCGCCATGTGCTTTGGGTCGTTGTCTTGCTCGAGCCTGAAGACAACCCTGGTTCCTAATTTCAAAGCTCTTTCATACAAATGTCCTTAGTGTATGTCCACATACTTCCAAACATTTAAGATCCCATCAATAATTACTACATTTGTAGTAATTATTGATGGGATAATTACTACATTTGTAGTAATTATTGAGGTTGATTAAACCACCGTGTTTTACTGTGTATGTTTTGATGAACCAGAGTACGAGTACCGTCGAACTCAATTAAACAAAACGACGTAAAATGACGTATTTTTTGCTACTTTTCTGACCGATGAAGAATCTTGCGGACTTCATCTACAGTAAAAACGAAGGAATTTACAATTATATACAAAATCACTTTTTAAACTTCTGGACGCGCATGTTAGCATCATCAGGATATGAATTCATCTAATTCTAAAACAACTACTTCCGGACTTCATCTACAGTGCTATGAATAAATATAAACTCAGAGGGGTCTTTTAAAATTTATTTTCATTAATATATATATATATATATATATATATATATATATATATATATATATATATATATATATATATATATATATATATTTTATAATTTTACTTTTCTTTGTACCACTTATTAATATATATATATATATATATATATATATATATATATATATATATATATATATATATATATATATATATATATATATATATATATATATATATTAATAAGTGGTACAAAGAAAAGTAAAATTAATATGAAATATAATTCCTTTTATGTTTTATGTTATTTCAAATGAAAAAAATAAAAATCACGTTGTGAAAAAACATAGACTTTACCTTCTAAAATTTCCTATAATACAGTTAGTATAATTAATATTTTGTTACATTTCCACGTCTTTTTCTTACAGACAATAATCTAAAAAATTAGTTTAATTAAAATTATTTCCTCAAGTTTACTACATGCATCGGAAATTATTTCTTTGCGTTCCTCCATTGTTTGAATTTCTGGTCTCAGTGGATATTTAAAGGTCTCTCTGACTAAAATTCCCTATAAATTTTCAATAGGATTAAGATCTAACCAAAACTTTCATCTCAAATTCTTGAAACAGTTTTTTTGTCGTCGCATTATAAACCTATCCTTTTGAAAAATAAAATAATCGTCTTCTAAACACGTTATACTAGGCTAATTGAAAAATTCGCGGAGCGGAAATGATAAAACAAGTTTATAGTTGAAAAAAAAAATACTTTATTCTTCCGCATATCCCTTAGGCTCAATATATTTTTTCCAGCGGTTTTCCAATTAATTTATTCTATCTCTAAAGTGATTTTCTAGAAGCCCTTCAAAATTCTCATCTACGGCTGCTATAACTTCTTCATTTGATGAAAAACGCTTGCAATTAGGAATTTTTTGAGGTTTGAGAATAGACAAAAGTCAGAGGTGGCCAGATCTGGTAAATATGGTGTATGCTCCAACAATTCGTAGTGTAACTCCTTCAATTTTGTCATCGCAAGAACACCTGAGCCGGTGCATTGTCTTGATCAATTTTTTTTCTTCTCTACACCAGGTCTTTCTCACAAATTTTTCCATCCAATTGATCCAAAAGGTTTGAGTAATACTGTCCTGTTATTGTTTTACTAAGTTGAAGGTAAAAATTAATGCCATAATCTTTTTGGTCGATTTTGACCACTTTGGCTGCTTCGGAGCTGAACAACCGGGCTCAGTTCATTCTGCGGTTTGTTGTCGCAGTTCAGGATCATAGTGGTAAACCCAAGTCTCATCCATAGTTACAAAACGACGTTTAAAATCTATATATTATATAATATAATATAAGTCGTTTTTGATCAGAATTTAACAAATGCGGCACCTATCTTGCACATAGCTTTCTCAAGCCCAATTGCTTTTTCAAAATATGAAACATCCGTTCAGTTGAAATGTCCATGGCTTTAGCAACTTCCTTCAATCAAAGTCAATTGACTGTCATCCATAACCATATCATGTATATAATTAATTATTTGTTCAGTACTTGCATTTACTGGACGTCCAGATCGATAATCATCATGCAGGCTTATACGACCACGTTGAAACTTACCTGACCACTTACAAACCATTGTTTTTGAAGGAGCAGGCTCCCTTAATACATTTACCTTTTCACTATGAATTTTCATTGCCTTTAAACCTTTTTTTACGAAGAATTTAATCACTCACGATTTTCGATATTTTCCATTTTAAAAAATATCCTGATACGTTTACTTTAAGCTGCTGTCTTTGTACAAATGAATTGACAGATCGACTTGAAACTTCACATATGAAGGATGAAACTTAAAAATGTAATAGATTATATAGTTTTTTTACTGCTCTATAGGGATCGCTCCGCAAACTTTTCAATTAGCTTAATATATGGCTAAAGGCATTACTCCAACACTTTCTGTATTACACAGCATTCATGTTTTTCAAACCCGTATTTGAATGCACCCCTTATCATAACTCCTCAACCACAATGAGATCTACTGAACATGATTTTTTCGGCTTTTCTTAAATCGTTCCGGTGATAATTAAAACCATCCAGTCTATCTAGATTTTTTCCTCACTAAAAATTACTTGTGACCACATTTCACTGCTTTAAACATGATCTTCAGCAAACTTTAACCTCTGCTCTAAATGCCTAATCGTAAGCTATAGTTTTCTCATATTATTATTTTTTTATATTTTGGATACTTGGTTTTGACAACCCTTTTACGAATTAAGCTTGGGTCATATTTTGGATTGAATTTTCTGACAATTGAAATAATTTGGTTCTTGAGCTACACATTTGGTTCTCAGTCATATTTTTTCACTGCAGTGTATATTGTAAATTATGTAAAATATTTTTTTATAGACCTAGTTAACTGATAGTAGTTTGCTTTCACTCTGCCCTTGGCCAATACGATGTTATGAATTTTGTTTACCATTGTTAACGGTTCAGTGATCTCAACTGGAATCTCAACAATTCTGCGTTCAAGAAGAAGCGTCACTCATGCTGGTTCGATCACATCGAAACACTGTAAACCATGTGTGAACCATGAAATGTGAAGGAGAGTCCCCAAATACCCCTTTTTCGACTTTCTTTGTTTGAAAAGTATATTTTATATTAAAAACGAATAAAACAACTTTATATTTTGTTATCTATCACTTTTATTTTTAAATTTGTGTGACTATAGTTTCGTAAAACGATTTTACATTCTCAAACACTACTTTAAAACTAAGGTTTTACAGCTGTTTATCTATCCTATGTACTTAATTTTATACTTTTATTGGGGTTCATTTTTTACAATATTTTAAATAGTGGGGAATTTCGGAGATTCTTCTAATTGTTTAATAGCTGTCTAGACGGGTCTTTATTATATTTATAAATTTCAATAGAGTTAAGTTACTTGACTCGCGAATTTAGTTTTTAAAAACGGTTTTAACAAAGAAAATACTTATTATCTAATGAAATGACTTATAGTAAAAAGACTGCGTTCACAACGAGAATCTATTACCAAGTGAGTTAAAGAGATTGACAATTTGTATTTATAACAGAAAGAAGTAAATAACTAATATTAAAGGTTAACATGGATAAGGGTTTGTTTAATTACATAGATGAGTTGTATCTCCTATTACATGATTATAGAAGTAAATAACTAACATAGATAAAGGTCTTATAATTTAGATAAGTGGTCTTGTCTAATTATATGACTTCTCCCTCCTCAAGCTCGGAAAATACGGGCTCTTGAATTTTTCGAGTCCAGGTCGTGGGTATTGTAGGCACGCTTTCCTCCAGGTTGGAAAGGTTAGTGCTATATTTGCAATTGCTAATATGATAAAAATTGCAAGTGATATTAGGGTGCAGTAAACTCGTGAGTTAGATGGCTGATTACTATATGCAAATTTCATATTGTCCAAGGCAATGCGAGCGTCATTTATTTCATCGAAGTTGATTTGATGTAATTCCATATGTGAATTTCTTTCGTCTTGGGGTGGCATTTCAATATCAGGAATTTCTAAAACATATCGAAGATTGACTTCTTTGTCTTTTTGGAATAATTTGTCATTGATTTCCAGTGGGCATTCGGGAAGCTGTATAATACTATGTTCTTTAACTTTTGTTATGCTACGGCGACAATTAGTTTTAATTAGGACTTCTTCTGCGGGAATTATTAGGATTTCTTCTCCGTGTATTTTTTCGATAGTTGTTTGTACGTAATGAACAGAAGTAACGGGGCATTTGTTCGTATTGATCATTATTAATTTTGCTGCACATAGGTCTTCTTTACTCAAGGCTGTGTGTTGGCAAACAAACGTTTCTTCTATATTTGGGCATAATTCCTGGGTTGTCCATTGGCTTTCTTCAGTGATAAGTGTATAGGGTTTAGGAAGGATAATCGTTTGGTTTCGGATAGGTATGGGATAAAGTTTGTACAAAGAGAATGAATTAGGCTTTATAATTGGTATGTGAACTGAAAAAATTATGATTTTGTCTCTTATGAATACTTGAGCACTGAAAAGTTTATAATAGTTGATTTGTTCTTGAAAATTAATTATTCTGTTTACTCCATAAATATTTTGAGCTTTAATTATAACATCGTTAAGTTGTTCAGGGTTTAAGATGGTATTATGCATAATATTTGCTTTAGCGAAAGAAATTGCATTCTCTATGTTATCAACTAGATGCTTAATTTTATTTATTTGGATATTTATGTTATCTAGAATAAGCGAAAAATATAAAGCATGAGATATGTCCAAGGTTTGTTTCTCGATTTCTAAAAGTTTTGTCATAATCGTATTTTGATTTTCTGTAATAATTGCTGTTTGTTTAGTGTATGAGTCTATAACTTCTTTTAATATGGTTTGTTCCTAAAATCCCTTCTAAAATCCGTACTTATAGTTTGTTGGTTTAGACTAATGGATTTTAGATATGCGTCATATCGTTCTTCATCATCAGAGTCCATTGTTCCGAAAAGCCATTTATTGATTTTACCTACGACATTGATAAGTCCTCTTTTGTTTTTGTGATTACTCTTATATAAGATAACTGTATTTTGCTCGATTAACTTTAAATAATCTAATGTTTGATTTAGCTTTTGTTGGGTCATGTACATGAAATCGTTTCGCGTTTGATTGTGAATTGATGAATTTACTTTTAATAGTAATAGATTGTTCTAGATATAATTCTAAATTAGATATATTAATATGATAAATTGTTATGAATTGGGAATCGGTAATATAGGCTTTTCCTAGAGAAACGGGCAGAATAGGATTTTTAATTTGTTTTACCTCCAGGGTCACAGCTAGGGGAACATGTATAAGAAGTAGACGGAGAGTTGTCATCTGAAACAAGGAGACGTTGGTGTTTCAGATTTTTCTTATGAATTTTTCTATTATTGGAAGTAACAAAATATTGCTTATCTTCTATAGGGGGTAGCACTCTTTCGTATTTGTTCTTCTTTGTTATATCCTGTGAAAATGTCTCTTCATATAAAAGTTTAGAACAGTCGATGGGTTTTGCTTCATGTCTATTTTCATTTCGTTTGTCTAGCATGGTTTTTTGTTGAGAGAGCAGATGTCCGTAAATATGTCTGTTAATATTTTGAATATTTTCTAAATGGTCTTGCATGTAATATGTAAGTTTTTGTTCTTCGGTCATTTCTAAGGGGTTACGGATGTCTAGTTTTCCTTTAATTATTTGAAAAGGTGTATACTTAAGGGCACTATGGGTTGAATTGTTATATGACAGTATTGCATATGTCATTAATTGTATGATATTTGCATTAGGTTTTTCGTTTTTTAGGGTTACAATTGTTTCTTGGATGGTGATGGAATGTAGTCTTTCTATGGGGCTATTTGAATTAGGGTTAATTAGAGTTAAGACTTCGTTCTTAAAAGCGGTTCCATTGTCAGCTGTTATTTTCCTAGGAATACCGTAATGGTTAAAGTAAATTAAGATTTTATCTACTATTTCTGTGCGCTTGTTTGTGCATTAATTGGGTATGCTTGCCCTAATTTAGAAAAACTATCCATTATTGTTAGGAAATATGTATTGTTTGTTTTAAATGTGTATATAAATGTGATCGAATGGCTCACATCCTATAGGAGTTGGTTTGAAACCTATTTTGTTAGGATGTCTTTCATATTTCGATTTCTGACAAATTTCGCAGGTATTAATATCAGATTTAACGTCCTGTTCGAGATTTGGCCACTAAAATATTTTTTTGAGGGACGCTATATTTTCAGTGATACCTCTGTGAGATGTTTTGGTTTCGTGGTACAACTTAATTTTTTCTTGTTGTAAGACGGGGTCAGTTATGTCTTCTAGAAATGTATTCGATATATAAAGTGAAAAAGATCCATTTTTAAAATACTTGTGAAGAATTCTGAGGATTATTGGTTCGAGATTTTTGCTTTTAAAATGCATACAATATGTGTTTCTTGGAATAAAATGTTCCTTTATTAATTTACAAATATCTGATTCTTTAGGATCGTTCGGTAGAAATACATACAATTTTTGGTTGTCGAAAGTTTTTTCTTTTTGTATTTTTACTGTATTGTTATTAGAATATTTAAAAATAATTTGGTTTTTATATACGTTTAATGGTTTCTTTATATAAGGTGCTCCTATAACAGGGTTTTCTATGTTAGAATGCTGCGTTTCGAGGTCAGAGCTTTTATTTGAAGCGTTAGTTATTGACGTTGCCGAAGTTAAGTTTTTACTTGGTGTCATTCTAATGTCACTAATAATTTTGATTTTATCAGGTGATAGGTCTTTATCTAGTTGTTCTAGAATTTGGTCTAGTTCATCGTTAGACATTTGGGGTAGTTCATCAGAATCGTAATTAGGAAAAATCGACATGTTATCAATGATGTCGTCCTCTTGCCTTTCTTATAAACAATTTCATAGTCATACTCTTGCAGTTTGAGTCTCCATCCGACTAGCTTAGAGTTAGGTTCTTTGATGGCAAATAGCCATTGGAGTGGTTTGTGGTCTGAGACAATTTTAAATTTGGTTCCAAAGAGATACGGTCGGAAATATTTAGTTGTCCAAACTATAGCCAATAATTCTTTCTCTATAGTGCTATAATTGAGTTCCGCGGGGTTCAATGTTCTTGACGCATAGGCGATTGGTAAATCTTTGCCTATAGGTCCTTGTGATAAACATGGCCTAAAAATTCTACTGTTTTGCGTAAAAATTAAGTTAAGTTCGACATATGTTCCTGTAGTGACGTGGAGTATATTATAATATCGTCCATATAAACCAAACATATTTTTCCTTGCAAATCTTTAAGGAAGTTGTCCATGATTCTTTGGAATGTTGCGGGGGCGTTCTTTAGGCCAAATGGCATACGTATGAACTCGTAATATCCATTTTCAACATTAAAAGCGGTTTTTGGGATAGAGTCTGGATGTACTTCGATTTGATGAAACCCAGAAGCTAAGTCTAAGGTAGTTAAATATTGGCATCTGCCTAGTTTATCTAGTATATCGGATATATAGGCAGTGGATATCTATCATTTATTGTTTTTTCGTTTAGTTTTCTATAATCAGTAACAATTCTCCATTTTGGTTTACCAGAAGCATCCAATTTTTTTGGGACGATCCAAACTGGGGCGGACCAAGGACTGTTTGATGGTCTGATTATGTCATCTTCAAGCATTTTAGAAATTTGCCGTTTTACTTCCTCCTTGTGGATGTGAGGGTATCTATACGATTTAGAATAGATAGGGATATCGTCCGTTGTTTTAATTTCGTGTTTGATAGTGTTTGAAAAAGTTAACTTATCATTCGGTTTGTGCAAAACTTGTGGGAATTGTAAAATGAGTTGCTTAAGTTTTTGTTTTTCCTCTGAATTTAGATGGTATGTTCTTATTAAGGAAAAATCGTTTCTGTTTGAATTGCTTGGTTGTTCGTCTGAAATAAAATAACATTCTGTATAGTTATAATTCTCAGAACTATCAGTTATTTCAGGGGCATCCATTACTTGCTCTATATTGAAGATTTAAAATTCATTTGATCTGAACGGTTCTGCTTTTTGTGTAATTGATGTTGGATCGAAATGAACAATAATACTGCTATCCGTTAAGTTACGAATTTCTAGTGGGACCATATTATTCGTAATTGGTAAAATGCCGGGTAAAATTTCTATGGTATTGTTATTCAACTAGGGCATAATTACTTCGGTATTATTTTCTAAGTCGGTGAAAATCTGTTTCAAAATTATTGAGTTAGGTGGAATCTCTATTTTTTGTAGGTTAAAGTCTTCTCGGTAATATAAAGGAATTTCGCCAGTTTCGCTAATTAGTCTTTGTTTTACTAGATCTATATTTAGTCCTAATTTTCTCAAGTCGCGTAATCCGAGGATTCCGTCGAAAAAATCGTGGAAACTATATAATATAACTTCTAAATCGTTATATATTCCATAGTCCATTAAAAGGGGTACTTTAGTTTTAGTATTACCAGTACAGGTGACTAGAGTATGAGAGGAATTAAAGATTCTATTCGGAAAATATTGTTCTGCGATTATTGGTCTTAAGATTGATGTGTGACAACCGGTATCTATTAACAGTTTAATTGGAGGTTGTCGAATTTCGATGTATGGTAGAGAATTTACTTGAAAACTATTTAAGCTCAAGGCTGATGGGTTTCCGAGGCTTGGTTCTGAAAATTTACGAACTGTTCATCATTATCTCGGTTTTGTTCGATTTCACTGAAATATCAGAAAACTGTGGTGGGCCATAGAAATTGTTTTGATAGTCATTGTCTACAGTTTCGTAGGGGTTATAGAGATTTTGTGAATCGGGACTCTCATAATAAATGTTTTCATCGATTTCTGAATTTAAGTTAGTTACCTCAGTAAAGACAAGAGGTTTTCTGTGACGGTTTTCAATGAAAGGATTTTTGAGTTGATTTTTGTATTGTAGGGATGGTATTCTACTACTTGTTGACATCGGTATGGGTTTTCTGTGGGCTTATGGGAATTTCTTCTCGAGAAAACGTCTGTGGGTTTTCCGAAGACTTCTCGGTTTATGAGGAAATGGTGTTTTACAGGTCTAGGCTGAATGTTTATAGGTTGACTAGGGAAAGGGGTTTGCTGGACTGCATTAGTCTGGGGTCTAAAGGGATGTCTATTAAAATTTTGCATGGTTTGATTTATCGGGCTAAATTGCGGGACTGAAGATTGATGGAAATTGGATGGAACTGAGTTTTGGCTGAAAAAATGGTTAAGGTTATTAGTTGGATTTCGGAGATGGGGCTGAGGATTTCTTGGTTTAAATGTGTCTGTTGGGAGTATATTTATATTTAATCTAGAATTAATTTGTTGTTCTATTAAGGAATGGTTAAATACGAGAGAACTCGCATCTTCTAATGATTTAGGATTATGAATCATTAAGATGGTTCTTAATTCCGAGGGTACGTTTGCGATAAGAACGGTGATGGCTGTTGACTCTGCTTGTGAGATAACCGCTGTCTTTGTTCCTTGCGAAAGGTTATTTTCCGCATAAGTTTTTATAGAAATTTTTGAAAGAATGGTTTTTAATCTATCTATAAATTCTAATGAACATTCGTTTTTATTTCTACAAAGAAAATTTTACTGTTGTAATAAAACGTTTCTGTCTGTTTTATCTCCGAATTTTAGTCTTAAAGCGTTTTTTATTTCAGGCCAGGATTTAAGATCGGGTCGACAAAATAGAAAATCTCCAGTTATATCTATAATTTTTGAAGTTATGGCTGCTATGACGAATTCTTTTAGGCTTTCGTCTGTCGTATTTGTAAAATATCTGTTATAGAAAGTATCTACACTATTTATAAAATATTCTAAATGTTCTGTACGACCGGTGAATGGTCTCAGAGTATGTACGATTTCTTTGGCTGCCGCGAGAGAATTCATGTTTTGAGATTGAGAAATGGTATTGTCTGCAAAACTTAAATTTGAAAGAATATCTGTTAAGTCGTTAACAGTAGACATTCAACTAAAGCAAAGAATATATATATATATATATATATATATATATATATATATATATATATATATATATATATATATATATATATATATATATATATATATATATATTTTTTTTTTTTTTTTCAAAGTCGAGACAAAAATGTATCGGTAAAATTCGAGAGAGAGAAAAATGAAAAATGGTTCACCTACACAATTTTACAATAAGAGAAAAATGGGAAGGGAAAATATCACTTACGTTTGCTGTAACTATGAATTTTCTTGCCCAAGGGTTGCTGAGGTTCTGATTTCAGTTAACAGTTGAAACTGATGATTTGTCCGGGAAAAGGTATTCTTCCTCTTTTTGTCCAGTGGATACAAATCTTCTGAAATCCTACCGATGACTGCGCCAGTTAAGTTACTTGACTCGCGAATTTAGTTTTTAAAAACGGTTTATTCACAATAATCAAGTTTTAACAAAGAAAATACTTATTATCTAATGAAATGACTTATAGTAAAAAGACTGCGTTCACAACGAGAATCTATTACCAAGTGAGTTAAAGAGATTGACAATTTGTATTTATAACAGAAAGAAGTAATTTCAATATTAAAGGTTAACATGGATAAGGGTTTGTTTAATTACATACATAAGTTGTCTGTCCAATTACATGATTATAGAAGTAAATAACTAACATAGATAAAGGTCTTATTATTTAGATAAGTGGTCTTGTCTAATTATATGACTATAGCTTCTAAAATGTTTAATTTTTTGCTTTTTGGCGCTGTATGTTAAATTTTCAAATTTGTGATCTCGGGAAATATATGTCCGGTATGTAGACAAAATTAGAGTGTTGTTTCTTTAATATGTATGCAGATTTATGTTCTTTGAATCTGGTCTAAAAATTTCTGATGTGCAATCACAAAGTAACAGACAAATCAATCAATAATATTTTATATTATCAAGGTTAAAATATGATTAAAAATTTTATTTTGAGTATGCTGGCAAACATACGAATTTTGGATAAACATCGATCAATCTGCATTAATTCTTGAAATGTTTACTTGAAACCGTTTGTTTTTGGAATGGCAACATACAATTCGGTGAATTTGAATGTAAATGTTTCCATCTCGTCAAACAAAATCGTTTTTTTTTCTGTATATAAGAATTTAAATTGATTAGTTTTTAATAATTTCTTTCTGAATGTAATCTGAAATATAATCAGAATCAGTGTCATTTTAGAAAAGCCAAATTGCAAATTTAAACAATTTGTATTAATGTATTGAGACGACTTCACCTATATTATAAATACAAAGAGTTTTCCAGTACTAACACTGTTTGAAGTGTAGATGTCACTCATAGACTGCTGTGTTCAGTACATAGTGCCATTTCACCCTACCCTTAACCCTGCAAAGCCACTGTTTGATGCAGTTTTTAGACTGAAGGAGTGGTAGAGCCTTATTTTTTTGAAGACGATAATACAAATCGTGGTAGTTAACGGTGAATATGCTAACAAAATATCTTTGGATTGAGGTGATATATATGAATATAAACAATGTTTTCTTTCAAGAAGACGATGCGACTTGTCACATTTTGCCAGACAATCGATTTATTCAATTTATCAAGTCTCGTGAACGCGTTATTTCGCGAAATGGTAATATTACCTGACAACATAGATCATACGATCTCATGCCCTTTATTTTTTATAAAGTTATGTTAAATTTCTACTTTACAAAAATAAACTCCCGAATAATTCTTGTTCTTAAACGAAACCTTCAGGCCACATAAAAGAGTAATCGAAAATTACATCTCCAGAATGCATTCCATCAGACGAAAGCGATGGAAATATTTGAACGCCATTATTTTCAAAATATAATGCCATTATTTATTCTTCAAGAAAAAAAATTACCAGATTATCACTTGTAATTATCATCGTCTCTCACTTTCTAACGCTCTTATTGAACAACCCTGACAAGAAATTTAATCTCAACTGAGGTATGGGATTGGAAGGGTTGGGGGCCCTCTAACTATCCTAGAGTATTAACCTTGTTTTTTTACCCCGTGCCTAGAGTCGAAGCGAAGGACCGTTATATTCTTTCAAAGGAGGTTTTAATGCTATTAAGAAACAGACAAAACTTCACGACAGTTATTTGAAAGAATTGGGGTTCCGAAAAGACGTCGATTTAACAGTAGTTAGTTGTTCAAAACACACGCCGGATTAAATTTTGAAGTCAGTGAAATTGTTGGAAAGAGATCTAAACTATATATATATATATATATATATATATATATATATATATATATATATATATATATATATATATATATATATATATATATATATACTTCTGATAGATAGACTAAAGACTTCTGATGGCTGATTTTATTGTTTTATGTGGCTTGTATGCGGTTGATATATTATGTCTTCGAAGTAGTCGTCCAATGCGATCTGTGACACCTTTGATATACGGCAGAAGTGTTACGGGCCTATTTTCATATTCCTTTAGCTTCTGTTGGTTGTTTTGATAGTAAATAATCTTCTTTATGTTACGCGCTGAGTAGCCGTTCTGCTTTAGACCATCGGTGATTGTTTTGAGCTCTTTTTCTCGGTTGGTGTCATCGGATAGTCGGAGGGATCGAGAAATCAAGATGTTGACAACCTCTTGAAGTTGTGCTGGATAGTGATGGGACCTTGCATTCAGGTATCTGTTCGTGTGGGTTGGTTTCCGGTAAACTGTGTGTTGTAAGCATCCACTTTGGGACTTGGTTATTAAGACATCTAGGAAGGGCACTTTTTCTTCGTCTGTCTTGTTCGATTTCTAAAGTAAGCTGTATTTTTTAGTGGACGTATTTTAAATGGCTGTAAAGTTGGCAAGTTAGTTTTTACCAAAGGACCAGATGACACAAATTTTGATGACAAAATATATATATATATATATATATATATATATATATATATATATATATATATATATATATATATATATATATATACATGCATATATATGTTCTGCCTACTAGCGGATACAATAGTAAACTTTTTAAAAATCTTTCGAATTGCAGGTCTAGATAGGTTACTTTCTGCAATCATGAACTAGAAACATTGTCTACCAGTAGTCTGGCTTATCTTGCATTGCCATTTATGGTGAAAATTATTGCCTGGGTTATTCAGAGGTTAACCTGCAGGAGTCAGTTAAGCTGCCTTTGGAATTGCAATGATATGAATTGTAAACGTATTACATGACACAAGGAAATGTGTATCATCCGCGAAAAACCTACTTAACGTTATTGGACATCAGAATATCAGCCATATAGAGGTTGAATAATGGCAGTGTAAAAGTAGGCCTTCCGACTATTCGATGATCTTATAGAATAGCTTATCGTACCATATTTTATTTATGGCTTTCGTAATGTAAATAAAGACAGTACTAGAGATACTAATATCTCTGAAAAACCTAATGAATTTCGACGGTCACTTTGGCCGCTTCATGCGGCTACTATTCTACTGAAAGCCCCAAAACTAGTCGTTTAGGGTATATGTGGTTTATCATTTTTACCTGTTAGCAGAGTAGTGAACAGCGTGGAGATCGCTGTTTTAATTGCTTCGAAGTTGATTTGGTTGAGTAGCCTATTAGGGGAGTCACTTAAACTAAATATTTTTTTGTCACTTGAACATGGTTTATATATACATAAAGGGTGGCGCAGAGGAATCGCATATTGTTTGAACGGCTGGTATTTTGCAAAGAGCGGGGTGACGACTTCGCCACGCCGCCAACGGACAGCTCAGGTAATGCAATTTTAATCATGGCACGGTGAACCTTGGAGCATCATGTGTTTGTCGTCGAGCAGTTTTTTAGAAACAGTGATTCTGTAGTTACCGTGCAACGTCTTTTCCGTTGACAGTTTAACGTTGAATGCCGAGGGCCAATTTCAGATCAAAACACGATACTCCGATGGGTTGAAAACATAGGTTTCCTCTGCGCCCTGTATAAATGAGGTAGCCAAAGCTTGATGAAAATTGGTTTTAAATAATAAAAATAAAATGTATGTCTAAATGTCCACTATATTTGAAAATTGTATGACAGTTATTTCGCCACAACATTGTATTTTTGTATTTGAAGAAAGCATTGTGTGCCGAAACAATTCTCGTAGAATTTTCGAATATACTGGAAATTTAGACATAAGTTTTAGTTCTTCGTTCTACTATATATGGAAATGGTATTCCAAAGCCATTTTCTCTAAATACCAGGTGTGGCAGTAAATAATTCATATTTTTTTCTTAGAAAAAACAAGTTTAATTTGAGAGAAAGGAAAAAAATGGTTTATTCAAATTATGCGTCATCGCTAGCTACACATTTTCCTATCTCTCTGGCAATTTGTGTATGCCCTCCAGAAAAAACCGTATATCTTTTGAGGTGGCCCATGGGACATTGACGTGCTGTAAAATCATTTTTCCGTATCTTGTAGCCCATTCTGGTCGCCTTTTGATCCATGCATGATTCATATTGATGATTTGTTGACAGAAGCTCATGGTACTTGATCCCTTATAATCCCACCAAATGCACATCATTGTATTATTTCTAAAGCGATTCGGTCTTGCGATCGATGTTGAAGTGGTCAACCCATAATTTTATGCATTTTGGATTCTCGAAATATATCCATCTCCGGTCGCGGTCCGATGCAAAAAAATATTTCTATTATGCCGAGAAAGCAAAACTTCGCACACCGTTTTCCGCTTTTCCATCTGTCTGTCATTCAGCTGATGGGGTACCCATTTTCTTACTTTCTGAATATTTTCCATGGCATGCAGACGATCACAAATGGTTCTGCGACCAACATGTAATTTCTCTGCCATTTGTTACTGAGTTTGCTTATCGTCTTCTTATAGCAATTCTTGCCATTCGGCATCTTCAATTTTTTTCGGTTGATCTGAGCGTTCTTTGTCTTTCAAGTTCAAATCGCCACTTTTGAATCATCTAAACCAGCGCCCACGGGTATACGCCCGCTAAATGATCTTTATTTGGCTCAAAACTGAACATGAGTTATAATCAGCCAGATGTTTCTGTTATATTTATTAATAGGGCTCTTAAAGATGTCAACAATTTATTTATACTCATGTACTTTTTAGTCCTGTTTATGTTTTCTGGTTGATAAACATTCAATAACGAACATCGACAACACCAATTTTTCCCACGAAAATACAAATTCCCACGAAAAGGTCTGCCTATTCCATAGTCAGCCGTCAGTATTTTTAAGTATCATATTTTTACTAGAACACACTTCATATCTGTACTTCGTAGAGTTAAGATCTAGTTTTAGCTTTTGTAAAAATAAAAGTTTTTAAACGAATCGTCTAGTATTAATTTAATTAACTCATGTTTACTACGCGAAAAAATATGACGCTAACTCGAAATCGCTTAAACATCAGTAGCAGCTCGAAATGTACTATTGTGCAACAAAATGTCATAAGAGATTAGAGTGTGAACCGACCCTTGTTCACCGCCGCCACACCTGGTAGGTGGCAAACTACTTGAGGCGAAACGTTTCATGACGGATAAATTATTTTTTGCGGTCAAATAATCCCTTTCTTCAGTACAGTTCATCTATGCCAACTTTTTTTTATTTTCGGGCTATATTTGTAGTTTTACTATAACAACATTTTCACTGTCTGTAATTTTATTGTACAAGTAAAACATTTCCGTACAAGCGGTATATTCCATATCCGTTTGAGTATACATTGAAGCAAAATAGGCATTGTGCCTATAACGGAAACAGTAAATTGATTTTACAATACGGCAATACCCTACCACATGTCGCACTTCATTATCCGATTTATTCAACAGATCTAATTCCATTTAACTATCGCCTATTTCGATCACTTCATCATCAATTTGATATGTAATTTGAAATAATCTAAGAGACCCGAAACATTCGGTAAATTCATCAACTCAAAAGCACACGTTTATTTAACATTGATCACCTCTCCGAAATATGGAATAACAGTGTCGAAAAATAATGGAGATTCATGTAAATATTATCTGTGGGTTTTTTTATACTAAATTCTGATTTTTTTTAAGGCACTAAATTAATATGAAGGCCTATTTTGAAAATTTTCGACGTGAAATATTCACGAGAATAAGTCTATTCAAGTCAGTAATAACTGCTGAACAAATAACTAAAATGTTTAAATATAAAACTGTATAATGTTAATAAATCATGTTTATAGACGGCAAAGACTATCGTTGTTTATGTTCTAAATTAATTTTGACTTATTTTATGAAGAGTATTGCTCGCTGTTGAATAAATAGGCGTTTGTTAACGCATACATAGATCATCGTTAATTTTCGACATATTTACATGAACCGAATCACTTCATTGACAGACATATATGCGAGTTGTTCGATGGTTGCTTTCTCATATATTAAAAAGAATATTTTTGTTTTGATTTTCATTTATTTCGTCAGTTAGTTTTTAGATATGCACTTTTAGATACATATGTATTTACACACATTTAATGAGTAATATGCTTTTTAAACAAGTATTGTGAACAGGTACATTAATCTAAAAATAATGTACATATACATTATATATATATATATATATATATATATATATATATATATATATATATATATATATATTTGAAAAACAGAAATTTTTCATCCGTACTTCCACGTACCAGTGCTCGTCTCAAATCAGTCGCCGCCACCACGTCGAGACAAGTACCTCCCAGGACCGGTTTCTGGCCTCACAGCCGTCGTCAGCTGGGCTCGAGCCCAACGCAGGGAAACAGCTGAATCGAAACGAACAGAGGAAAATCAAGTCAACTGGTCATATCGATGGCGGGTCGCAATCTCAATGCAACTCGCGCCATCCTACGGTGAATGTTCGCGGCAGTCAAAAACTTCGCGATACATTCTTCCCACAACCTTGGATGTAGGTATAAGGTTTGCTCAAAGGATAGCGTAGTGGGGCCGTGGAGAGAGATATTTGAAAAACAGAAATTTTTCATCCGTACTTCCA